>CM040191.1:33910379-34265379 GCA_022606455.1 Callitettix versicolor | reverse complement strand
ATTAGGTCTAATTGTTTACAAATGTGTTCGATGGTACGGAAACTTATATTTCTAGAATGTAGCGCAATTAATGTACTTTCTCTGTGATAAAGTAAGTTACGTAAGACACTAAAATTTTAGCAGGCCTACGGACAGCAATTAGGCCTATCAACAAATTGTCAAACAAACAAACATTATGACATTTATAATAACAACGAAAATGAATCCTGACCGACATCTTGACATTTTTGTATAAAATCAATTTATGTATGTAGCCTATAAACACCTTTATGCTTCTTAAAGTAGGCCTAATAAATAATAACATTAAGAAAATAAATTAGGGATAACCTCTGATAGGCCTTACGTTTGGAAAGCACCTTTGACTTTTCTATCGTATGAAAGAAATTGCCCGAAATTAAGGTTATAGTATAAAGGTAATTTATTAGTACTTTTTAAAATAAGTCGAATTGAATAATATACTATGGTCTTTTTTTTGCTTATCGACCATAGTTTTTTAATCTATATAATAGAAACGAATTTCCTAAATTTAAACATAATGAACAACATCTGGAAAAACGTTTTGATACGCAGATACTGTAGCATTCTGCAGAAAAAAAATATAAAAACAAATATAGGCCAACTTTAAAGATATTTTACTGTTAATCCTAGCGTTATGTTTCGCCCTTTCTTTTTTATGCTTTTCGGATCCATTACTAAAAACTTTTATTCGGTTAGGATCTGTCTTATATAAATTAACCTCTTCCTTTCTTAATTACAAATGTACATATTATAATTAAGAAATAAAGAAATGCAATAGACTTACGGTAATCCGGCGTGTAGGATATCACTATTACCGTATTACCAAAACGACGAATTATTGGAAAGGAAGAAAATGAAAGTAAATTAGTATGTAAATTGAGAAATAGTAATTACAATACAATAAGAACACTTTTTTTTAATTAAATGTGTTTAAAATGTGTCTGTATTACTCAAAAAAATCAAAACAAATTGAAAAACTCTTAAAATTACCGTGAAAAAACATTAAAATTTCTCTATGTACATTACAACAAACAGTACATATAAACAAAAGTTTTTTTTGTAGAATCACCAGCCAAAAGAAACGCCGCTTTCGTCCTCATTATAAACTTGATTCGGACCTAAACCTAAATTATTTAACTGTTCTTTACACTTCTGTATGAACGGAGCAACAACATTAACATCACACGGTAGTTTTTCACCAGAAATAGAAAAGAAAAACTGATTCCATATTGTTTTCTTAAATTTATTGATCCAACGGTCACTGCCCTTAAAGTCATCTTTCGTCATCATTTTTTTATAAAACTTTTGTTTTCTTACGCATTATCTCCCAGAAATTGGTGTATGCTTGTGTCTTTCTTTTAAAAACTATTGTAAAAACTCTTTTTTTAAACTCGCCGAATTTCGTTGTATGTCATTTGCTTGACACACACTCGGGGTTGTTGACATACGATTTTAATTTTTTCTTTTTTTTAGAACAAATAAGTAGCATCGACAGATTATAGGACCAAATGTAATCGTAGAGTTTATACAATAATAGAGCCTAATCATGAGAAGGCTAACCATTGGAAACCGCAGGGGGTGCAGACTAACTGCACCTATTGAGAGGATTTAGACGTTCCTCGCGGTACCCGAGTCTAACAAACACTTACACTTACTGTTGTAAGTGTAACACTAAATGTACGCTTAAGTGTACACTAAATGTAAGTGTAACACTACACTTAGGCCTATGACTTTAACACTTTACACTCACACGTATGTAAATTTAGGGAGGCGATAATAGCCTTAATATGCTTTTCTCCTTAAAATAACAAAAAAAGCTGACCATTGGAGAGTAGTCCAATGAGAAGAAAGGGGCGGAGTTCCAGGTGCATCAGTAAATATAACACAAATCTTGTAAAGAATTATCAGTATGTTGATAGTTTTTGAAAATAGAATTATTCCTAAACTAGTAAAGGAGTACCTTTGAGCTCTCTTTCGTGTTTTCAATCGAATTTTAAAATATCTAAGCAGATTTTAACGGTTATACGTTTATAAAATTTGATTAACAATTTTTTTAAATAAATTTCAAAATTTGTTTTGATTTTCGTTTTGTTGATTTTTGTTGTTGATTGATTTTTTGTTTTGTTTTGTTTTGAATGTTTTGTTTTGAATGTTCTCCATTTTTAAAGGGTACAAAAAGACTTCGCATCGTAAATTTTCTTGCTTGTTTGATTGCGTGACGTTACATAATGTCGTCAATTTTGGAAATTCTTTTCCCTCATCTTATTCTTTGCTCCTTTTTAATTTACCCAGTTAGGTGATTACAACTAAATAAAAATATATTGTTTCCCAAATTGCGTCGACGATTTTGAGCAAATTATGATACACGCAATTCTCAAGCACTGAAATAAGACTTAAATCACGTGGGATGCTTTTTCCTGATTATCCCAGTTCATAAGCTTTTGAAAACGACTGAAGAATCGGTAACTGAGATTTGGATTTAATTGTTCACTATTCACAACTGAAACTTATGCGTCGCGTCTTTAACTCGGGTGAAGTTTATAGCGCAGGTTAGATACAGCAAGTTGCACTTCTATTAAATACTATTTACACAGTTCAGTCGGAGCGGAATGCTGTGTACAAATGTGAAGAAGACTAGCTCACGGTCCGATTGGCTACAATAACAAATGTAATTGGAATTACCTTTCTACTATTCATTCTGATGACATAACGTTTTTGTAAGAAGATCGCCGCCCAGGCACAAAAGGGCATCCCACTGGGGGGGGGGGAATTATTCTTATTATGAATCGGAATCGCTTTTGTTATCAACCAAGAAGAGACAGTGTGTGGAATCATTAGAAACACAATGCAATGCGCCGCCATTATGCATTCGATATGGTTAGGATTCCTGTAGCGACACCATTGTAGGTTGTAGGCCGCATTCATCTTTGTTTGTGGTTTCTGTTCGTTTTCTTTCTTCCCATTTTGGATTGTCTTTGTACAAATCAAACTGTGTACTCAGAACCTGCCCGATTCCAAATACGCTCGTATGCTTCGCTGCCTGATGCATGGATAATGATTCCTCAGCGTCTAATAGGATAATTACAGTTTTGTGGTTACACAATAGCAGCTGTTAATCAAATAGCTGAATTGTTAGAACAAACAGCATTTGGAGTTTTAGAATCAGTTTGTCATTTGAAGATTTAAAAAGGAAATCGTTAATTCTCCTTAAAATTTAACAGCTGTTCAAGGTTTTTTTCTTCTATATTCAGTAAGGACGAGTAATAGGTGTTCATGGACAGGGAAAAGCTTACGGCACAGTCTCGAACCTAAAACGTTTACCTGTGCAAGTTCAGAACCGAGTCCAGCTACTTTAGACACGATGTCCGTTTCGGGTTTGTATTTGTTTGTCTGTGCTTGTGCATGTTTGTGATTCTTTTAGTAACAATTACAAGTACTATTTAATTCATAATTTTCAAACTAAGTACCACTGAACGTTCACCCGAAAATAATGTCAAGAAATTAGAGTAGTTTCAGTAGGCCCAATATTTTTCAAAAGTTGTTCTAACAATTTGCATCAATATTTGACACAAAAATATTGCCTTGCACAAATCGCCTAAACTTATGATATTTTACGGTTTTTATTACGCTATTAAAAATTGGGACCTTCTTTAGTTTTAAAATTGTTTTCTTTTTTAAAAAAACTTTTAAAATTTATTAATGGAATTTTAATAAAGTCGGTTACAACTTAAATTCGTTAAGCACACCTACAGAAAGTATGTAGCCTATTGGACAATTGAGAAAATCCAGATTCTGCTAAAATTTTTGTTTGTCTGTCAGACGATTCAGTGTACCGTATTAGAAATAAAATAATAATAATTCAGGTATTGGCGAAATTAAAAAGAAAATTACAAAGTCTCTTCTGAATTTCTCTTTTTTTTAGTCACAAAACCATTAATTTTGTATTTACTAATTTGCTTTAGGCTTATTTATATTAGATAGAAGTTGTAATGTTTCCACAATATTAATTTAGAGAAATGATAATTAAGTTTTACATGTTAGCAATACACAATAGTTATTTCAACTTCCCTAACAACGATAGTTCTTTTGTTTTCCTTAAGTTACTGTGCTTTTCTTCTTTGTGTCCTAGGCCTACAAGAAGTACGAACAGAGACCACTGACTCAGTCAAAATCACAGCTGTTTGACGTTTTTCCCGCTACAAACATAAATGCATATTTGTTAGGCTAATTGTTTTTCTTCCGTTTGTTTAATTCGAACAGCGAACCAGTCGTAAAGATGTAAAGCTAATTTCACTAACTGCCTCGGTTGTTCGAGAAAATAGGCGTAAACAAACGCAATAAGAAGGATCAATTTCAACAAGCGCACAAGACTAATTCTAATTTACTTCTAACACCACTTCCCGCAAAAGATAGGCTCACTGGGCGTTCTATCTTAATTATATAGCGTTTACAGTCTTCTCTAGAATTAACTGTAAATAAATAGTGCATAAAGTTTGCACAATTTTCTGACATTACAATAAATTATTTAGATGTTTTAATGAATCAGTGAAACAAAACGTAACGTATTTGTGTTGCTGTTTACGGAAAATTCGATACGGAAGCTATCAACAACAAAATACAGAAAAATAGATTAATTTATTTTTGAAATGTTGGCAGTATGACGATTTACGTATGTTGTTATCATTGTAACACAAAACGGCATGACACGTCACTGCAGTGAATGTAAGAGGAGGGTATGGAAAAAAACAGGTTCCCCTAGTTGTGAATGACAGTTTAAAATTTGATTTCAAAACCGCTTCTGTAAATTATATAACACAATCTCATGAAAACTGCGGCCATGTCCATCGGTACACCAGTATATTGGAGGTGGGCGGGAGTTAAACGCGCATTAATGTACATGTTTATATTCTTTTCTTTTTTTTTTTTTTTTTTTGTCCAGAAGCGAGTTTTAGTTTTAACTCTACTGTTTGGAAATTGGTTTGTATGTTTGTTACGCAGTTTTGGCCAAACGCATCGACCGATTGTTTTGAAATTTGATACAAAGTTACCTTGTGTAATGCCCAAATGTATACGTAACAATTTTTCCCATTTACTTTCAAGATGGCGGCCTCTGATTTAACGATAACGAGTTGTACGCAATGTTAAACAAAGGTATATTGTATAAAGCCCGAAAGCTGTATGTGTAAGATTTTTCCCATTCCCTTCCGTTTCAAGAAGGCGGACTCTGATTCAACGTTGAGAATGTAGTTGCTGGATATTTCGTTGTAATACTGGATGAAAGGTAAAATCTGTCATAATTTTGATTGCTTTGTGGGAAAGAGCACAAAATTTCCAAAAAAGTTGGTCCAGTTACAATTTTCTTAAATATTACGGTTACCAATTAAATTGGAGGGAAAAGTTACGAGTACTCTGTGCATTAATTAAAAATATATTGAGCCGCCTCGGTGGTCTAGTGGATAGCGTACAAGGCTTTCACCCCGAGGACCCGGGTTCGATTCCCGGCGAGGGCTTGGCATTTTCATATGCTATAAATCATCCCATCGTCTGCATTAGCCCTACTATTCTTTCAATTACTATTACAGTATTTATTTTTTTAAGTTTATTCTATCAAAATTTCAAGTCATTTAAAATTAAATTTTTACACAAAAACAGACATTGAGTGGGATTCATTAAGTATACTGTGCAAAAAGTGTTTCAAAAGGCGTATATTTTGGAAAATACTGGCTCCCTTTTGGAAAGTAACCTGCCTATTTAAATATAACCGTTTCGCTGTAGGTTGGTACGACCAAACGTTTGTTAAACCAATAATAGGTCTGCAGCAATACAGTGGTCTCACAATTATTTTGATTACTAAAGCTTTTGTTAGCATTTCAATGGCACTCGGCTTTGTCCAGGCCTGAGTTGAAGCGAATCGAGGAAACTGCGCGACGTGGAAATATTTGTCTAGACAACAAAGCAACAGATCCGTCCGTCTGTCAGGACTGACTGCAGCGCGATCTGGCTTCAATTGAATTATCGGAACGCTGTCGATCGGTTATCGAAGCAAGACCTGGCACACGTGCCCGATGTACAGGTTCATTCCTGCGGCTCCTCCTTATCCTACTGAACAAGAGAAGCAGATACATTTTGGTCTACAGGCCTACTAACCACAGAGCAGTAAAACAAAATTCTTTTCACGCGTTCTGTAATTCTCTACCGCTGAAAGTTTCAACATCTCTTCGAGAACAAGTGAGGACCTCAAAGTTCAACGAAAGTCAGGACCTGAAACTTCAACGGAAGTTAGGACCTCAAACATCAACGAATGAGATGTTGTTATCATTGCACTTGAAATAAACATCAACGAAAGTGAGGACTTCAAAATTTTGTTGACTATAAAACACATAAAATAGCTAGAAGAACCAACCAAGTTATTTGATGTCATATGTGCAATTTCCAAAAAGGACAAATAATTGTTCAAACTTATGTAAAGTTAATCTGTTTGTTATGATTTTGAAATAACGCAACTTTTTTTATAAAATAAATTAACTTCTTTATTATTTAAAAAAAAATTTTGTTCACCATTTTATCAAATTCTATATTTTTACAAATCAATAATTGTTTGTTATTATTACAACACAGCCACCGGACCACATATTTAAGTAATTAGGATTATGACATATTCTTCCCGTCAGTAGTCTATCTATTCACCTCGTAAAGGCTACCGCGGTTTCGAAACTCTATTGTTCCATCTTCAGGCCGTGATACAAAATGTTAAATCCCTCTGTCGAGGTCATCACAAAGTCAAACAAAACATTAAAAACATACGTCACAAACACTAAACACAATTACACGATGAAATTTTGTTTGGCCAAACGATACGTGCGACTCGTATGTCGTATATTCCGGTAGTCTTTACTGCACAATAGGGCTTCCAGGGGGCATTAATTTTGTGGAAGTCAAAAGAAGAGCATTTTGTGGAAGTCAAAATCATACGAAATAAAATTAAAATTACAGTTTAGGGAAAAACGTCTACGAAACGTAGTATATTCGGAAGAACTCAGACTTCAGAGATCGATAAGATTAAAAAAATACTGGGAAGAACGCAGAAAAACCAAAAGACTTAATTAAATTGACTGTGTGTGCTCCAATGTAGGCTTAAATTTAAAAAAAAATAAAAATATCACTTGTAAATGTCGACACTGCAAATGAGTGACAAAGCTATGTCATATAGGCGTAGCCTATATTGGATTAAAACTTTGGTAATTGTTTACTATTTGTCTGTCATGAGCAAATTTTTCCGTTTTAAGATAATTTTTTATTTTTACTTTCTAACAACAGAAGATATGTTTAGAAAGTCGGGAAAATAAGAAAAGGTGAAACTGTTAGGCTACGTTATTTCCACGCGTATCTTATTACCTTAGCTAAATTACGCGTATGTTACTCTTTATAATCTAACTGAACTATCAATGTAAGCGTGGAAAGACACAATGTCGTAATTTATGATTCATTTTTACTCGCTCACAACAGATTAACATGTAGGCCTACAAAAATTCTGCAGAGGTGAACAAGGACAAAAAACAAGGTGAAAAAAAGGAAAAAACTAGGAGACGTGAAAAACGTACTTTTCATCTGTCCCTGAAATGTATGATTTTTGGACGAACAAAGAAACAGAATCTTTGGAAAAATGTACCAAAGGATCAGAGAAGAAATCCTAAAATTTATGACAGTCTTGGATCTTGAGAATAACTTCTAAGTCAAGTCTAGGACACGGCGGTTGATGCGGCTCAATCTGCTGTGTACAAGGTTATTAGTTCTAGCCATAGTTACTACCGTTTCTCCTTTCCATTATACTTACCGTTAACGCTGATCAATCGTTAGTCTAACTGGCGTAAAATATGGAAGTTAAGAAAACATAAAATCTGAAACCAGTAGGGGCCTACGTCGTTATCAAGAGGATATAGCTGACTTGCAAAAGGATATGGGAGAGCAAGATATGAAGAAGAAGAATTACAGGCGGCGCTCTTAGGCTATAATTATTTCCATTAATGTGGTGTAAGGTTAGCAAGACTTAATTCATTATATTTCATTACAAATAGCGTTTAAAATCTCCAAAAATTAGCGTTTATCCATTTTCAATTGCAATATGCAAAAATGAACACAACGTCAAAGAACTTAGCCATCCGCTTCCATTTCACGCCTTTACATGGCCAAAAATGTGGTCGTTATTTAGGCCTACTTCTATTATTGGTGTTTTGTAGGCCTACTCAAGAAGGCTTAACAGTAACTTATACAATTTGAAACAGATGAAATTTACTGTTCACCAAGTAAAATTCAACGGAAAAAATCAAACAAACCAACGGTTAAAAAATAAATTGTCTTAAAAAAACAGGAAGTTAATTATTTTTAATTGACCGTACATCTGTATCAGGTCAGTTTTACAAAAGCATTTCCTGCAAAGTAGATAACAGAGTTCGTAAGTTTTTCCACCGCGCTATAGCATTTCTAGCTGTTTTAAACAAACCCACATACAAACACACATGATTTATGATCTCATAGACACAAAAGACTGAGTGCATATTTAAAACTACAAGTAAAGATAAAAACGTTATTTATAGCAGGCAACAGTAATTAGACTTTACGATGTGCACACACGGCTACAGTAGTTATTTGCATGTGCGTACAACGTACACAAACAATTACGCTATGCAAATTATCGAGATCAGAGTTGTTCGCAGTTTTACGGTCAACGTTCCGCTTCTCAAGGCTGAAAATCGGCGATGGAGTTGTAGCTAACAGTTCCGTGTAAAAACAGTGCACTGACTTTCTCTCGTAAATTTAATAAAAAGTACGAGAACACTGTATGATCGAAAGTTAACTTTTCCCTATAGCCTAATCCCATTTCCTGATTCCGTTTCTTTCTATTCAGTTTAAGTCGAATAAAAAGGATTATTAGTGTTCATATATGTTATTCCTCGAAGGCCAATTTATAGGCCTATAATCACTAAATAAGTGGGGTTGTCTTCGCTTCTGTCTGCGAAGACATGTAAAGCAGGTTGCGGCAAAATAGGAGCTGCAATCGATAACTGGTAAAATGGTGTTAATTTTACACTCAAAATAACTTCTTAATTTTTAGTTTTTATATTCGGAATAACTTTACAGTTGACAGTGAAACAGCTTTTGTGGAATTACAGAACATATTTCATGAGTTATGTTCAATTTTATATTTTTTTGCACTTAAAATGTTTTTACCATACTAGGTTGCAACCCATAGGTTAATTTTTGAACCGCTGAACTTCACTATATTTTATATTTTTATATTTCTCATTTATACCTAATAAATAAAAGGTAAAACCCTCACTCACTGGCTCAATCATTACTAATTTTCCAACTTCCCAAACAGAAATCTAAAATTAGTACTAATTTAAAATATAAATTAGCTTAACCCCCTTCCAAAAGTCGGTTTTTCACTCTTAGCAAAGTCTCATACAGCTGAAACTTGTCTTAAATACACTTACGATACTAAACAGACTAGAAAATAAATTCTTGTTTACCTAACGGATAACAATACGAGAATGTTTCAACTCTAACGGTAGGAACTGTTATCGCTTGCACCACATTCATTCTTAAAAGCGCAACACCGAATCCAAAATTTAATAATTTTACTCCACTAAGTTGTAAAACCACAATTTTGAATATATATTTTTCTAATCCTAATAACTAATTCTCAATTTTACAATAGTTCAGGAAGTTAAAATTACGATTAGGCCTAGGTTAAATAAAAAAACTGTGCTATTTGATCTTTCATTTTGTAACCTTTAAAAAGTTAGCAAGGGATTCAATACCCCTTTCCCAAAATGTTTTCATAATTTTTAGTAAAGTCTCATTAGAATGCAATTTTATTTAAATAGGCTACTCTTAAAACAATAAGAAAGTCAGAAAATAAATCCGTGTTACCTCTAAGAACTCCTAAGAAGGTTAGAACATAACTGTTAAACAATTGTGTTCAAACAGCTGATCAATTTATGCTCTCAGCTGTTTCTTACCAAGTGAAGCATAAATTTCACGTGCAACGCGTCGCGGATACTACAAATGAATGTTTTTTACCAAAAATAATAACAGGATACAGTGAATATCTAAAAATTATCAAAACTTGATAACACGTAATCGCACAATATACTACGCGAATATTTTTGAATTGCACAACAAAAACTGAAAACAAACCTTGACCGCCATTAAGTTTAAAAACGTGTTTCACGTTACATTTTTTAAATATTCGATTTGACCATTAAAATCAGCATTAAAAGTTGCACTTAAAATTCAATAAAATTTAAAACTGAAATTTAACTATGCAGCTGCCTCGTTGACTAATTGAATCTTTTAAAAAAGGAAAAAATTAAATTGCGTCAAGTAGGCCTTAATGAAAAATAAGTTTTATATTTTCACTGGAATTAAAAAATTTAAGGTGTTAATTTATACTGATTTCAACGCTATTACGATTTTGTCATAATATTTGAAAAAAAGTTACGTATATTTAAAAAAAAGGTAAAAAATATTTTGAAACAGTTAAACAAAATTTGCTGGGTAATGAACGTGTCCAAGCTATTACAACCAAATATACATACATACATATATATATATATATATATATATATATATATATATATATATATATATATTTAAGTCGCTTCAAAAAGTTTTCTAGAGATGTAGATCGGAGCCCATTCTATCGTCCGTATCTTATCATTATGACCGCTTTAATAGCTCATTTTCGAATGAAAATTGACTAGTAACTCAAGTCACAGTACTAAATTTGAATTAGGTTTTAATATCCATTTTAAAGTATATCGGGGGAAAATGATTGCAGTTAATCTTTAATGTTTTTGTCGATTTAATCAGCTTTAATAAAATATTTTACAAAAATAATAAACATTTCACAAAACATTACTAAAAGTCCTTATTATTCCTTTTTTCATATTTTTTTAGTTCATTATAGGCATTTTTCAAATGTACAGTTTTACCAAAAGAAAGCGAAAATTTCGAAGTGGTTAAATAGGCAAAAAAAAAAAATAAAAATACAATAGGCTACTTTCAAAGAGCCTGCAATAATATTAAAATGTTGGCCTATTATAGCGTTTGTTTAGAGTTTTTCGAATTCTAATTTTGTAGTAACTTAAGGCATAAGTTCTCTTTGCACTTTGCCTTTGAATTATCCAATATATAGGCCTATCTATCTGTCTCTCTCTCTCTCTCTCTCTCTCTCTCTCTCTCTCTATATATATATATATATATATATATATATATATATATATACACACACACACATATATATATATATATATATAAGCTTAAGTGGATATCTTTTTTATATTTGTTTTACAATTTATGTTTTTTCTTACGTTACTCAAAGATATAGCCTATTTTATCGATTAGGCCCTAATATTGAACTACTTTAATTGTTTTTGTAATTTTGAAATTTTCCCGAAAAGTACTCTCATCATCTAAAATTTCCTCAAATGGATTTATTTCGACGATACTATTATATTTTTCCAGTTCTTTACAAATTAATAAAAGCCTAAAATTCACTATTATCAACAGATTTGCCATTGACAAGAAATCATAAGTAATAGGCCTAACGATTAATTTTTAACAGGTTATAAATTTCCAATCAGCTGATCCTTAGCGATAGAACAAAAGTTGAACAACTGTACATATTTAGAGCTCAAGTACAGTACATGAATACATAAGGCATGATAATGGAGGCAAAGAAAGGACTCGAGATTATGAAGGCCATGCAAGAGCCAAGCTGTCTGCCGGGCTCCGGCTTATTACAGACCCAACCTTCCGACACCAGTTTAAATTGGCTTTTTAACCCCCTTTGGCATTCTGTGCGCCGCTCCTTTCATCTCCAAACACCTCACTGGGCATTCCAAAGAGCCTGATGTACTAACTATTCAGGAAACATCGTCCCGGGGTCACAGGTCGTCCTATTACTAACCTGTTGGAAAATATGTTACCGCTCCGTTGGAAATTGTCGAGTTGATCGGTTTAACATTTTATTGTAGCGAGTTGTCTAGTCGCGCATGCGCCTGCTCGTTGCGCGCATATTTCACGCGTACTTAACATGATGTTATGCAGTCATTTATTTTTTATTTACAAAGTTTCCTTTCAGTCATTTTTTTCATTGGACGTTTTTACTATTAAAAGTGTTAATAATTTGTGTTAAAACATTGCATAAATTTCTCAAGAATACTTTACATTTTTAAAGGGGGGGGGTGTAGTATCGCATCAAAACCTTTAGTTTTAGAGCTACAAAAAAACTGCAAATCAACAGTTGGAAAAGGATAAATTTATCAAAATAAGTTCTTCAGATGTTTTTTTTAACAATAATGGTTTGAGATTAAAAGTTTAAAAATCATTGGCCTTGATTTATTTCAATTTTTACAATTTACTACAAACTGTAAATTGTAAATTTTGTGCACTATTTGGCCTCGTACACAACTACAAGTAAAATTTGATTACCAAATTTTGAAAAAAAATGCTTTCTAAAGTTTCTCAATTTTCAATTTTTCTGAACATAGATTCGTAAAAAAATATTTAAACACGTATGTCCTTTTTGTATTTTTAAGTGTTATATTTAAGTTGGATTTAAGTCTAGTGAGTACTGCTGAACAGATTTTGACGAAATTGTATGTTTTTTTAATTACTTAGAAATAATTACTGCAGCACGCAGATGTCCCGTTGTTTTGAATTGCCAAAAATGTTATATTTAAATATTTTGAGTTCTACAAAAAAAAACTACTACAGTCGTAATTTCTTAAATAAAGGACCATATGACCACCACTTCGAACCTGTTGAACGGATTTGTGTAACTACGATATTGTTGACCAAAATAAATTTATGTGCCTAGTTTAGGCTAAATCAAATCAATCCAAAACACACACACCACAAGTGTGTGTGTGTGTGTGTGTGTGTGTGTGTGTGTGTGTGTGTGTGTGTGTGTGTGTGTGTGTGTGTGTGTGTGTGTGTGTGTGTGTGTGTGTTATTTATGTACTATAAGCTATAGTATGAATATGTTGTATTTTATATTCGTTGTAAATTTTCTAAAAGTCTAGGTAGGAGTTCATTTCACGTTCTCGGATTTAGATCTTACAGTAATATCTCATTTTCTAATTGGTGATTCCCTTAAAATGTGGAAAGTATTGGTGGATTATTGGCATTTAAGTTTTGGTAGAGGTGACACGATCAATACAGAGATGATTTCGATATGTTAACTTTTAGGTTAGGACATATGTTTCTTTTTACAGTAATTCATAAAACACACAGATTCACATGTGATTCGACAGCTGATAAAGTAACATTACATTTTTACTGAAATAAATTTCGTTATAATTACACTGTGCGTTGTAAAAGTTTACATTTTCCGTCACTGCCGAAAGTTGATATAATTTTTCAATTTCTGATCGATTCCTTCTTTTGTTTGAGCCCTATAAAATGTTTATATTTTTATACTTAAATTAAATTTTTATATGTTATGTTAAAAATTTTATATTTAAGCCCTATAAAATGTTGCCCTTATTGCACATATACTATACCGATCTCTAACATATAGCGTAATAAATATATAATATCATACTTATCACTCATTCGTATGTGACATTTATTACGTATAAATTATGTCATAGAATACCGAATTCTACTTATCGTATTTTTTATTACAGACCCCTGACTTTGGCTCGTTGTTACAAGCAAACGAAAAATAATGTATTACATATTTTACATGTAAAATACATTATATATTACATATAATGTATTACATATAATTATACAGTTACAGTAAGTACCAACCACTAATGTTACTGTGTATAAAATATATCATATAGAATACCAACTGCTAATGTTAATGCGTATAAAATATATCACTGAATACCGACCGCTAATGTTATTATGTATAAAATATATCATTGAATACAGATCGCTAATGTTATTACGTATAAAATATATCACTGAATACCGATCGCTAATGTTATTACGTATAAAATATATCATTGAATACAGATCGCTAATGTTATTACGTATAAAATATATCATTGAATACCGATCGCTAATGTTATTACGTATAAAATATATCACTGAATACCGACCGCTAATGTTATTACGTATAAAATATATCACTGAATACCGACCGCTAATGTTATTACGTATAAAATATATCATTGAATACCGATCACGTATAAAATATATCACAGAATACCGACCGCTAATGTTATCACGTATAAAATATATCACTGAATACCGACCGCTAATGTTATTACGTATAAAATATATCACTGAATACCGACCGCTAATGTTATTACGTATAAAATATATCACTGAATACCGATCGCTAATGTTAACGTTATGAATACCGATCGCTAATGTTATAAAATATATCACTGAATACCGATCGCTAATGTTATTACGTATATAAAATATATCATTGAATACAGATCGCTAATGTTATTACGTATAAAATATATCATGAATACCGCTAATGTTTGAATACGTATAAAATATATCACTGAATACCGATCGCTAATGTTATTACGTATAAAATATATCATGAATACCGATCGCGTATAAAATATATCACATTGAATATAATGTTATTACGTATAAAATATATCACTGAACTCAATGTTATTACGTATAAAATATATCACTGAATACCGATCGCTAATGTTATTACGTATAAAATATATCATTGAATACCGATCGCTAATGTTATTACGTATAAAATATATCACTGAATACCGATCGCTAATGTTATTACGTATAAAATATATCACTGAATACCGACCGCTAATGTTATTACGTATAAAATATATCACTGAATACCGATCGCTAATGTTATTACGTATAAAATATATCACAGAATACCGACCGCTAATGCGTATAAAATATATCACTGAATACCGATCGCTAATGTTATTACGTATAAAATATATCATTGAATACCGATCGCTAATGTTATTACGTATAAAATATATCATTGAATACCGATCGCTAATGTTATTACGTATAAAATATATCATTGAATACAGATCGCTAATGTTATTACGTATAAAATATATCATTGAATACCGATCGCTAATGTTATTACGTATAAAATATATCATGTTATTACGAATACCGAATACCGACCGCTAATGTTATTACGTATAAAATATATCACAGAATACCGACCGCTAATGTTATTGCGTATAAAATATATCACTGAATACCGACCGCTAATGCTATTACATATAACACATAGAATAGCGTACCGACAGACAAATCGCCGCGAAGAATAATTACACGAAAAACCGATATTTTGTAATCGGTTAGTAGAAACAGGCGGTTCGTGATTTATTGTACGTTCGAGTCCAGAGCCCAGGTGTAAACGGTCCCTCGGATAATCGGAAACAGACAGAGAAGGATATATACGCGCACCCACGTGTGAGAAGAAGAGGGGAAAACGTTACAGGTGCTGGGGACTGATTCCATTAACGCACTCTATTAAAACACATTCCGCAGTTTAGTCGGACATTATTGAAAACCTTTGTCGGGGCCCTCAGCCCTCGGCCCATGGCTTAATGAGCGCTCCAGTAATTTGTCAAAACGTTTTATTCTCCCACACTTAATGGCTTATCACACTACAAGACATATGTTTATTAATTAAGTGGCAGACATTAGGCAATGTCCCTACGTGAAGTGTAGGCCGCAAGTGTTCGAGCTTATGATTATTGCCGATATATGTCAGCTTGTTGTAGCCTATCAATTAAGCAGGTGTTTAGTCGTAAACAAAATTACTGTGTTTATACGTTTAAGTTGCTATTTCGGTTGTTTTTATTGAATCGATTAAGTCAGAAAAACTGCCAAAAAATATTTTCCGGAAAAAAAAGACTACTTTTTTGATAAAAAACAGACTATATATTTTTTTTTTACAAAAATGCTTGAATTTTGTGTATTTGTAGTAACGTAATATGGTTAAAAGTTACTTTTTTCTGTCAGGAGTAGTGAGCAAGAAATTTAAAATGTAAATTAGTAACTCGTGTTGTTTTTGAGCTAAAAAGGTAAAAATTACGTTGAAAATAGGAAGAAAGATTGTTACTTGCGCCGCTTAAAGTAAACAACATAAATTAGAGGCTAATGAAATTGTTTTTATCATAATCTTGGTTGTAGTATGTTTAAAAAAGTATTTTTCGTATTGTCAGTCACTGCTTCAGTAATTAGCCATTGACAAAGCAACGGCTGTCAGGATTTATTTTTATTAAGATAAAATAATAGATTATATTTTTCTTAGTGTAGGCTTCTAACCCTCAGCCACTTCGATATGGCACTATCATCTAAACAATTCAGGAGGCAATTGCTGTCGCTCAAATAATTATACAGATTTAGGACATTTTTAAGGATTTAAAACGCAGGTCAATGTAACGCGTTTCAAATAACTGACGTGATGGAAACAAATTTCCTAAAAAAAACTAAGAACATTAAATAAGACGAAGTAACGGAATGTTTTGACAGACCCTATAAGAAAACGAAACTTGACAACAAAAATTGATTTTGTTTATAGTTTGGAGAAGTTGAAATTATTTTTGTATTCTTCTTCTTTTCTGCTAGGATCATTATCACTGTGTTCAGTATAATGATCTGCCTTCCTAGCTTTGTCAATTCTACTTTCGTTGACGCGTTTCGGAGAACCTCCCTCTTTAAAAACTATATCTATACTCTAATGTATTTTGTTATATAGATATTTTGGCGTATAGGTATAGTTTTTGAAGATGGAGGTTCTCCGAAACACGTCAACGAAAGTATAATTGACGAAGCTAGGGAAGGCAGATCATTATACCGAACACAGCACTTGGATAAGTTTGTTAGCAACGAAACCGTTTAAAATAATGTCCGTTAAATAATGTACATAAATTATAACTTTTATCTTACAATTTATTTTTTATACTTTCATAATCATCGTTAAAATCAGCGTTTTAAATTTTAAATCAATTCTTTTGATAGGTTATAGTCGATACAAATAAAAATACAATTTTAACGACAAATTTTTGGAATGTTTCTTGGTTCTGGGTAAGGGTTTTACAATTATCGCTACTGTAATAGATAATTTTCCAATAAAAAATACTTTAATAAAAGAATTACTTGTAAACTTGAATGTATGAAAGAATTTTATTTGTTTAAGGATACGTGTAGCCTACAGTATAACTGTTTAATATATACGGTGGGTATTAGACAAGATATTTGGAGTGGTATAGCCCGAGACCACTGACTACTGACCAGGTGGTCCCGCTCAGCTCCGATATGCGTTGGTATGCTATAATACAGCGGCCCGTCATTGTCAGTCAGTGTTCTGTAGGAGGCCTACCATTGTGGCCGTGTAATTGTTTCAAGATGACGGCTGTAAAAGTGAATTGTTTATCCTAATGGCAGAGCAAATTGAAAAGTTTCTTTCCCGGCTCTTTTAAGTAGCCTACTATTTTAACATTCTGCAACAGCCACCTAAATAACTGCCAAACGATTCTTTTCCTATTATTTTACGAATTTTTTTTGATATATCAGTTATTGTAGTAACCATTACAGTGAAATTTGGATACAGAACCACAAAATGTGCACCAATAACGATAGAAACCGTAAAAATATTTATATGTAGGCCTGTTTGTGTTGGACGGACATTTAACTTGCTATCATTAGCATTTTAGGTCCAACTATGATACAAACTTTTGATCAAACTGCCAATTCAAAATAACGGCCAATTTTAACTTGCGCATTTCACTATCGTATTCACAGTAAAAAATTTACATTTTTATTTTTCAAATTTTATTGTAAAAACGAAATTGAAAAGGTTAATGTTTGTAATGAACTTTTATTTTAATTTACGAAAGTTTTACAATATCAAAATATTTGTTTATGTTTGTATAAACATGTTTATGTTTGTATTGTCAATGTTGTTGTTTATATTTATGAAAGTAGTTTATTTAATTTGTTAGTTTTCAGAAATTTTGTTTTGTTAGTTTAAAGATTGAGTTAAATGTATTTCTAAATATGTAACAAACTTAAGATATCAGTTGTTATCTGCAAAAAATTTAAAATAAAAAACATATAGACTATAAATCTAAAAGGTAGGGCATATATCTTTTTCAATTTAATCGGTAGATTGAAAAAACTAAAAAATGACTCTAAGATTGCCTATTAATTTCGAGCAAATGATTCAATCTGATCTATTAGTTGGCGTGGAAGAAAGGTGTATGTGCATAATTTGCCTTTTAAAAATGACTGTTTTTAATTAAAATTTAATAATAACTATAAACAACAGTTAGCTTAATGATAAACAACAGATAGATTATGATTTTTATTTGTTAATTTTCGCCTTTAGTGTAGGAATATTGTTAAAATAACTGAAAATAAATTATGGGAAATTGTAATATCGCAAAATTAGTTCTATAGGTTTTGTTATAATTTTGGAAATAATTGGAGTTTAACAATACCATATCACTCCAAAGTAAGTTACAATTTTATGATACAATATCACGACTTTGTGCATTGATAGGCCTATGTTGGCTTTAACAAAAACAAAGTATTAGTTTTCTAAATTATTATTTTGTCACCATGACAACAGGCAATGGGGTTTGTTATCACATTTTTTTATAGTGTTTAACGTCCGACTATTGTGCACACTTGGGCTAATGCAGACGATGGGATGATTTATAGCGTATGAAAATGCCAAGCCCTAGCCGGGAATCGAATCCGGGTCCTCTGGTTGAAAGCCTAATACGCTATCCACTAGGCCACCGAGGCGGCTCGTTTGTTATCACATCAACAAACCTATTATAGCCTATTATGTTACCATTAAGTGTAAATAATAACGGTACACCCATCGTTTCATTGACGTGATGTGAGCAAACTTCTCAAAATTAGTAGGACAATTTCACGAAATGTTTCTTTACCTTACAATTTTTGAAAATCTGATTTTGATATCGCAATCAGCATTAAAATATAGCCTAAATAAATTAACTTTTAAATGTTCAGTTTGCATTAGGCCTATTAATACTGAAACGAACTCTACATTCGCTAATTAGATTCATTTTCGTATTTTAAATTGAAATTAAAACAAAAACACGCAAAAAAGATAAAGTAGTAATCTACGGAAAGGTAGAAGTTATTCTTAATAGGCAAAACTGAAAATACACGACCTTAAATGTCGGACGCCAATTATAAACGAGAGAAAGTTCTATTTAAATTAAAATTAGACACTATTAACGTTTAAATGTCAATCCAAGAATTTGAAATGGAAGCACACAATGTACATTATTAGAAGCACGAGTTTAACCTTAAAATCAATACCGGTGTGGAACAGAAAGGTTGCGTTGACTTTATCTCGCTGGCTGTGGAATTTATCAAGTAATATACATTCGCCGTCAATCTACCGGAAACACGAATTTATTTCAAATGCCAACGAAATCTAAATGGTATGAAAACACTGCTTAACTATTTCATAACCTTACTTTGAAAAATAACATTAAAAACGCACCCATTTCCAAAATTATATAGTAACTAAATAAAATGTATACTTGTATAGACAGATAACTAAAAGTGATAAAAAATTGTATGCTATATGATATTTTTTATATGAAAACATTTTTATGCAAGCTATTTGTATGAGGAAAAAGAAAAAGACGCCATAGCACGAATAACATGTAAAAAAACATCACGAATGCCGTTTACATCTTATTAGTACCATTGCAGTGAATTTTAAGTCTACCAGTGAGCTCATTGTTTCTATGTGTATTCTTAGCTCAGTGCTAAGATTTCTGTTTGTAACACTAAGGGAGATGATTACCCGTTGGTAACTTTAAATTTTACATATATTACGTATTTATTTTGTTTAAAATTATGTTTATAAGTAAGTTCATTAATAAGAATTTAAATTATTAATGAACCGTTATAATATATGCCAGCCCAGACATTGTGGAGCATTAACAGTTGGGTATATTGTACAAGATTGAAGTTTTAGTTTTATATATAATGTAGATAAGTGTACATTTTCAATTTAGCAATGATCAGTAATATAACTGGACCAATACCAGTCTACAAAAACTTCACTAAGTTATCAGTTTTATCAAGGCAATACTCCAATTGTCATATTTTTTAAGCAAGTAATTCCTCAAATGTCGTCGAGATTCTATACACGCTGCATAAGGTAACTTTGCTAGTTTGTTAATGTAAATCAATCTTTTCGATTTTGTGAAACTATCTTGAAAAAATAATACCACCTGGCTAGGTCAAAGAAATATTCCAGGGAGCAAGTTTTATGTCCCATACTGATGTAGGCTACATCATATAAGCAAACGTTGATAGAAATCGTTAGAGCTGTTTAAATATCAAAATAAATGTTTTCACGATTGTTCCTTATAGTTCACTTACTGAGAAATCACAATGGATTCCAAAAAGTATATAATTTTGAAATATTTTCTTGAAACAAATTATTTTTATACTATACAAATTAAACTTATAGGAAACACAAGTACTGTTACTTTGTGTAGGCCTATCTGTATTGTAGTTAATAAATTACAATAAATGCATGTAGTTTTTAATAAGCATTTATGAAAAAACAAACACGAGAATTTAAAAGGTAAATAAATTACTGCACTGTATAGGCTACTTGCAGCTGTTGGCTATCGTCAGGCTGCATAAACTTGTCTATTACGTAAGTCACAATGTTTTTAAAAGCACTGCCAATTGAATCAATATTAATATTAATATAACTGTCAGCAGCTCATTTTATCTCGAATAGTTTCAAGTAAATGAATATTTTTTTTACTTTTTCACCACACAATACAACATACAGTACAGGTTATATATCGTGACAAAAACGATTTTGAGATTTTAGTAAAACTTTATTTTTCAGATTACGACACCAGAGTCAAAAAAGTGGTTTTTCGTTTGTGTGTGTGTGTGTGTGTGTGTGTGTGTGTGTGTGTGTGTGTGTGTGTGTGTGTGTGTGTGTGTGTGCGTGTTTACCGAATTTCAGAGAGCTATTTTTAGTCAAAAAAACTGATAAAAATCAGATTTTTCCCAAAATAAAAATAACTGTTAATGATTTTGATCAAATATTGCTCACATTTATGACATAAAAACCAAAATAAAACGTATTGGTCAATGTAACCTTGCAAAATCCGTTTCGGAAGTTCTCGAAAAATCCAAAATTGGAATTCTTTGTGTAATTTACGAGGTAGATAGTGACACATTCGTTTTACGTGTGAGCTAATGTAATTTCAAAACCTAGTAATTTAATGGTAGTCTACATAACTATTAATAAGAGTTAATTAAATAATAATTAAAATGATAATAACTTGAAGAAACTCTTTTCTAAGAAAAGTTATTATTCCTAGTATGAATAATTTATAGTTCGTTCAGCTCTTCACCTCTTGACCTTGAAAATTCAAAATACGTTTAGTTCTAAATACATTAGAAGTTCATTAAGTTTTATTTAAATAAATCAGAATTTTCTACGATAACTACTCTAGAAGAAACTGTTTATTTCAGCCATTTAATCTAATATTTATAGGTTACTTTGTAGAATACTTAGCCTACATTGGGCATTTTTGAATAAGTTTTCCTTAATCTTACATATCACAAATACAAAATTAAAAAACTGAAGAAATAAAAAGAAATTGCATACCCATAAAATCAAATCAGTATTACATGAACATAGCGTATACTTTTATGCATTTAATTAATTGTTTAAAAAAACATTCAAATGAAAAACTCATGAGCCCTAACAAAATGTATCTATTGTTAGTTGTTAAAACTTCCACTTCGGAAATAAGAAAATAATAGGATTATAAAAAATCGGAATAATTTTTCAAAATCAATTTGTTAATAATTTTGTTTAAAATCAATTCTATCACGTCAACGAGAAGATGTATACTGTGATTATTTCATTTTCTGTAATGTTGATGCAGTTTGTTACTTTGGATTTTTTTAATTAGGCCCTACTTAGTATAGTTTAAGAGATCGAACAAGCCTAATTAGAGTTGTCTTATAAAAGATTATGTCTTTAGTAAAAAATGTTTTGTTGTTTTGAAATTTCACGATGTAGTTAGAAGTTTCATTGCGTTGTAATATGTGAAATGAAATTGACACTCTTGTTTGTAAACATTTGAATGTTTACCAAATATAATCCATTTTGAATTTAGTAATAATTAGGACAGTAAATGCAACTTCACTTTACAATCGTAAAATTCATTTATGTTCATAAAATCATTGTTATATTTGTAGAAAAAACACAATAGAAATGTTTTTTCAGACTTTTTTTATCTTTTCGATTTTGTTATTTTGATCTAAAAATTTTAGACGACTATCTTTAAGACCTCATAGAAACGTCTTTCTATATATACATATATACTCTGATTTTGAAAAATCAGGTCAATTTTCTACTTTCTGTCGATAGTTTTCAAATCATATTTTTCGGGATAAATATGAACTCGTAGACGTAAGTTATCTTTTATTTAAATAATTCTAACCTAAAATTGAAAAAAATTGTGCAATATATAAAAAAAATTATTTAATATGTATGTTTATTTTTTTAAAAACAACGTAATCTAATATAATTTGTTCACAGCACATAGACACTTATTAACTGAACAGAGCGCGTATCAAAAACAACTTTAAAGCAAATTTTATATTAGCCTATTAATCTTGCAACATCCGGTTAAAGACGGATGTAGTTGCTTTCCAGTGGTTTTCCAAGGTGAAGTCTTAGACTAATGAAATTAAAAGACGAATAACCCTATGAACCAGCCACTGCCACAGCTCAATCATCTGTTGGCACGCCATGGCCTAGGCTACTACAGGAAGACGTGGCTTAATTGCGCGTTGAAAAGTTCGGCAAAGCTGATCTCAAGTCGGTTATAAATTATGACCGATTAAAGAGCATATGCTTTGTTTTATATCAGATTTTAGATATTCTAATTTAATGTACACTAACACACAAGTAATTGTATAATAGCTTACCTTAACGCGACCGGTGTAGGCCCCTACGTTAATTTGAGCTCGGCGTCTTGGCCTTCCTTCATTCCAGGTCCTTGTCTCACGAAAAGCTACAAGATATATATTCACAATTTCACAATTACAGTAACTGTAATAACAATTTCAAAAGTACTGGTGTTTTTTACAATTTTTGTGTCATTTGTGAAACAAGTTACATGTGTTTAAATAAAGTTACAAGTGAAAGGAACAACTATTTGTTTTTTGTTTGTACTTTTGAGGTTATGATATTGTATAATAATTAATTGATAGTTTAATTTTATCAATATTTTTACTTATATAGATTGTAATGGCTCAAGCTCTGTTTATGAAAATTAAATATATATATTGTAAGACAAACTTGTAAAATACATTGCCGTATAGATTTAAATATTGGAACACGAAAAATATAACAGTAATATTACTAACTAAATAACAAACTTTTATAGTTAGGCCTATATTTTAAAATGCAAATTTTTAAAATTTGTATTTATTTATTGTGCTCCCATTAGTTTATCAACTAGAATAAATACAGAGTAAAGTAAAAATAATAAAAAAATAGGTCTACTTAAAACAACTCTAAAATAAAAAAAAAAAAAAAAAAACAAAAACAAAAGAGAGAGAGAGAGAGAGAGAGAGAGAGAGAGAGAGTTTTGTCTCACTGAACTACGAGCCAAAATGTTCTAGCCACAGTTACTCCCGTTGCTTTTCCCTTACCGTTAACGGCTGATACGTCCTCATAGGCCAAAGTGTAACTGGCATAAAGTATGGACGTTAAACAAAAAGGAAAAAGAAATATATTCAATGTCGTTATCACAGGTCTTACCAAAAAGATCTGTTAAAATAGCTCACTTTACAATTGAAATTCATTAAAAAAATTATATTTAATTAGTAATCTAATTTAACAATCAATCATTTTTAGCTACTATAATAAAAAGAGTATAACCTTACTTTGGGTACGAGCGTCATATTATTGATGATTTTATGTAGCCTAATTTTGCTGGCTATAAAATTTAACCAGTCATCAAAGGAAAAGAATTTCACCAACTCTGAAAACAAGACATTTAACACCAACAAATACCCACTGAAAAGAATTATGAATTCTGACAACGCGAAGAACCGTACTTACTTGCAAATTCGTTTCTTTACAGTTCGCAACAATGATGATAAAAGGCAAAAAATAAGACTTTTAAATCCATTACAGCTTGCATTGTGTCCGGGAGCCATTGGTATTCTGCGAGAATCGACCAAGAAAACAATGGCTCTTTATCGAAGAAAACGCTTTTTGTGCGATGAAAAAGGGCAACTTTTAAAACGATTTTTGTGTTCCTTTTGTACCGAGAATGACAATTAGCCTGTGTATAGGGGGTTGAAACAACCCTTCGAGGATTTCCGGGCTATTGACGCCGCTCTTCAGCGGTTATTAATGAGATCTTCCGTTCTCAGGTTAAACCGACCTCTATAATTTGATTTGGATTTAATTGGACGTGGCTTTGATTTCTCACTTGATTTTTCTTTTGTGGAAACCCGTTAGAGATGAGTCACGCCGGGACGGGCGCATCCGTTTTGTAGGAGGTTGTCCGGATCGGTAAAACTGGGCTGAATAAATGGCCGAGATTAAACATCCGTTTCAGATGAGTAGAATTAATTGTTGTTATACAGTTTGGAAATATCATACAGCACATGTTTATTTAGGTAATGTCTACTTTAATTCAAAAGTGCGTTATAAAAATGCCATACAAAAACGCGTATTTATTAAAACATCAGTAAATATTCAGAGAAGTATTTTTTGTAAAATTTCTTAAAGACACTCCAATAAAACGTTTCAGGAAAATAGTTACTGGTAACAGATAAAAAACGTGAATGGTACAAATATGTTTTAACAAAACAATACTTATAAGACCTGTAATTAGCCTGTTATTACTAGACTCATGATTTGATATCCATCGAACAGCCCGTTAACTTACCGGGATCTCTGACAAGTACTTATGGAAATTAGGCCTAAGTAGTCAAATTAATTCCTTACGTTTCAGCACATACTGCTGCTAGGAAAGGTAAATTTAAAATTAAACTTCATGAAGTAGTTATGAAAAAAGTTTCAGTACCGTGTTTGGTTTAAAGAAATAATTTTGAATTTTCTGTAGTGTTAATAAAGAGGCTTCGCTTAACTTGAAAGTATAAAAAAAAAACAAAAGTCGCAACCCTCATAAACCCGTTGCTTCTCATTTACGTGACAAGGCAGTCGATGTGGCTAAAGCACCGGTCATTCTTCTGCGTTTCTGAACTGCGCACGAAGGTTCTTAGCTCTAGCCGCACGCAGTTATTCCCGTTGCTTATTCCTTTCTGTTATCGCTAATCCCTCGTCTTCATTAGTCTAACTGACATACGTCTAGACAAACAAACTGGTGTGTATATCAAGAAAAATAATAATTGAACTTTCTCTTCTTTAATGCCAATAAATGTTGAGGAGAGTCAAGAAATTATTGTACATTCGTCGGTGTGCTTGCAGAAGATCCCAGCTACTGTGAGGATTGTTCAACTTGCCGTACTTTTTTTTAATTAAAGAATTACTTCCAAAAGACTTGAAAGATCATGTATCCACGCTTTTTATAATAGTGTAAAGTAAATAACAGCAATTGTATTGCAGGTATAAGTTAGGAAACTCTAAGAAAAGTTTCAAGAAATATCGAGTCACAAGAAGAGTATGGATGCTAACTTTCACCACTTTTTATAAGTTCTGATAATAAAAAAGATTTCACTGAAATCTGTTCTTTATTATATATATATATAATATTATAATAATATTATTATATTATATTTGTGCCTATAACAAGCACTGATGTATAAGATAATAACAGTGTATTGATGATCAAATTAAAAAATAACACTATTTACGATTTTGTGTTTCGTTTTTGTTAGAATTTCATTGAATTTTCCATAGATTTATTGAAGTGAATCTCGCCCGGTATGGTAAATTTTGTGGTGCAGTGAAATCGAATCGTGAGTAACGGAAATAAACAGTGTAGAATTCATGATACAGGTGGTTATCACAGAGATGCCAGTCAGTAAGTAACATTAATAATATATTACAATATCAAGCTACTTGACCATAGATATACTACTTAGTTCGACTACTTAAAGGCGAGAATAGAATAAACTTTAAATAAAATAACGGTAGAATTAGAAGTTTAAAATGTTAATTGAATAAAATAAATGAAATATTATTGATGCTAGTCAGTGACTTACTTAATATGTATTACTAAATCAAGCGTCTTGACCATAGATAAATTACTTAGTTCGAATACTGAAAGACGAGATTGGAAATAATGGTAGAATTAGAAGTTTAAAATGTTAAAATGATTAAGTGAAATATTATTTATAAATCTGGTAATAATAATAGAAACTATAATTACATACAAGTGTTGTATTACAGATGATATGTAGTACGTGTTTGTGTATTTTTTAGGTTATAAAAGGCAATTTCGCGTTGTAGGAGGGTTTGTATCGATATTAGAAAGTTAAAAGTTCCAAAAAGAGACTGAATGAGAGTTTAAATGGTGAAGGCGTGAGAATTAAGTGTTCAAAATAATGACTTAATGCACACACGGCAAAAAAATCGTAGCAGTGTTTCTGAAATATGTACAAGAAGAAGAAATGCAAGGACTGATAAATGAAGTGGATATTGTGATAAATTTAGAAGAAAATAGCTATTCAACGGATTCCAATATCTAACGGGCGTAGTCTCTACGCACAATTTTTTGACATTAGCTTGTTACAATTTTAACTCGTCATTGGAATTTGTGTTAAGTATTGCTCATTGTGACTAAAAATTAATAAGTGAAACATAACTTGATAGGTTATGTTTTTTGTGTGTTTTTTCAAATCAGCCAAAAACCAAAGCAGGCTACGCTAACAAAGATGTGCTCTCTATTTTCTTGTCACGCTGACAAGATAAGTGATATAACCATGAGAACAGAGAATAGAAGCATGAGAGAATGCAAATACAGTAACACGAATGTATGTTCTGTAACGGCATAACCGCACTTAGTTACGGATCACACTTAGTTATTTAGAAATATTCACTCCCAGGGAGGGCGCGATGGATCCGGACCGCCCAGCGAGTAACTGTTATTTATCTAATTCAGTCTGCTACTTTTCTGTTGACAACGTTACGGAATGACTAGGCTGACCGTCAGCGAAGAACAGAACTCTTAATACCACTTCTAGTGCATTTTTACTGGAAAATTAATTATTAGGACTAATCGAGGTATGTCCTAGTCACAGGATCTTGCAATGGACGCCTATCTTGATTTATAGATTATCATTTGAGGGGTCATAAACAATTTTGTGAATACGTCCATGTGTTAATATTCAAGCGTTCGAAATGTTGACCGTTTTATTAAAACTTGGAACAAAAATCAATTTTGATAACTTTAACAGTAAAATCTAAAAATGAGAAAAATCATGACCCCCCCTCATTTATCTCACATATTTTTGAAAATATGATTTCTGCATGGAAATTAAAATGATTATTAAACTGTTGATTACGAAAGTGAAATTAAAAAAAAACGTTGTAAAATAAAATTATTGTTGTTAAAAATTCCCTTCCATCACGTTAGCGAGTGATTTTATTATTATTCTCTTTATTTGTTTCACCCAACTTTGGGGTACACCAAATCAATCACTTCTCAATGTTCTGTGCCTTCCTCGTAGCCCAGTATTGCTTCATACGTTGTGATCTTGCTTTTCTTTCTTCGTCAGAGATTTGTATCGTTCGCTTGGATTTGACTTTGCCTTGGAACCGTTGCTTCTTGTCCTTGGTTATTGTTTTGGCTGTTCTGTCCACGAGCGTAGTGTCAGTGATCTGCAGTTCTGTTATGTCTTTCTCCGTTTCTCTAAACCAAAGTGGTTTGGCTCTTCTACTGCGAAAGTAGTCAAATATTTTTTTGGTTAGTCTATTTTTGTCCAATCGGAGGATTTTATTATTATTATTATTATTATTATTATTATTATTATTATTATTATTATTATTATTATTATTATTATTATTATTATTATTAAAATTGTTTTAAATTCAGGTGAATTCAAAATGTTTTACAAACTATGGAGAAAAACAGATGATAAAAATTAAAATTTTGCTTTGTTGATTTGAAGCAGAGATATTAACTTGAAAGTGAAGTAACGAGGGAAAGGATGCGTTTTAAATGAGCATTTCAAATGAAGTGCAACAATGCAAACATTGTTGTGGTTAATCTATTACATAATCTGTTATATTGTTAAAACAGCTGATTTTTGTTACTATCTGTGTTATTATTAAGGTAACTTTAATGATTAACTTTAGTACTATGTTTACTGCTTGACTATGTCGCGTAAAGGTAAAGCTTACTCAGCAAATTTGGATAACATTTTTCACATTTGGAACATTTAACTGAATTAATTATATTAGAGCAGATTTTTAGAATGCAGCAAATCAACAAAACTTTAACTATCATTTTTTGGGAAAATAATTTGATTCCGTTATATTGTATTTGTTGATTTATTTTAAACTAACTAAGTTTATATAAGTTTATATAACTAAGTTTAAACTAACTAAGTTCATATAGTTAAACATGTAATGAAACTACATATCAAAAGTTATTATGACTATTGTAGATATGTAAATATGGCCTTATTTGTGTGATTAGTGGGGTTCACTTAATATTTTTAGCAAGTTTCAATTGGAAAACCCAATATTGAAATCATGATACGCGCTAAACGTTTTCGCGGTTGTTACTTAACAAAGTCTTACCAAAAATCCAGTTTACTTGTTGAAGTTAAAACGGAAAAATATTTGAAACAACGAACACAAAATGTGATTAAAAAAGAAATAAAAATAAAACATTCTATAAAAACAAAAAAAGGGTTTTTTAAATCCCGATATAAAAGGTAATAGTTAAAAGAGAAATACATATAAAATAGTTTTAAAAGTTTCAATAGAACAATTTTAAAGTATTGCAATTAAAAATAATAGTAACATGCAACTGGTTCGTTTACGTGATAGAAGCGAATTTCTAAAAAACCAAATCACAATAATTTGTTTATTTTACACATTTTGAAAATTTGATTTCTCCGTCATATTCAAGCGTTAGAATTTACTTAAATTAGTAAATATTGAAATTACATAGAAAATACAAAAATCAAACGTGACTACCGTATGATTAATTTATTTTATTTTTACGTACACACACACAAAATACTTTTCTTTGTTTCAATATTTCGTAAAGTATACCTGTACGCCACTAGATGTCGCAATGATAACATCACTAAATACATAATGCATGCCGTGACATTCATTGCCTTGGCGGCAAAACTCACGACTTCGTGTCACGTGACAACAGACTTTAATGCTCACATTGTCATGAAATGTATTGCGAGTTAAACACCCACATTATCAACGTTAGTTGAATCTGACCAGCGGACAAAAATAAATGACCAACAGACATTAAATAAACTTTCTCGTAATTAAATAAGTTTTAAATTAAATGTTTAAGCAACCAATGGAATTGTATTTATTGCTATTTTCCAAAATACACGGTTCAAAAAAATAAAAATAAAGTCAATGGTTATTTAATTATATTTTTCAGATTTGTTCCTGAACATTAAATGTCTATTATTTCAAAATCGCTACACTAAACTGAGCTATTGACTTGAATATGTTACCAAATTTTTAAAAATATTAAAAAAGTACACGTGTGAAACTCGTGGAGTTACCGACAGAAGCGAAGCTCTTGTTAATGATATCTTTGCTGAATATGTAATTAGTTTGAAGATATGTTTACAAATATCTTGTTTTGTTTAAATAAATAAACACATGAACCAAGCTCAGATATTATTTACTGTAGTTATAGTAAAAGATCAGTTGTTTATATAATTCGTAACGATCAGCTGATTTCATTGAACAGCTGATAGACTATAATAAGTTTCAGGTTATGTTGTTAAAAACTAGCAATATTAATAACAATTATTATAAACGGTTACAACGTGCACATGTCCTTCAACTAAGAAAAAATACCGAAACCAAAACAACACAACGTTTGCATATAATACGAAAAGGAGAAGAAAAAGGAAGAGACAGAAATAGAGAGACGAAATTCGTTGCATCGTTCTTTCCATTCATATTTCCGTTACATTCTTCCGTTCGGTGGACTTTTTTCTATTCACTCCTCTCGCCAAAGCTAACATTAAAAGCTTCGCTTCAACAAATTTTCAGAAATTAGCATAAGGATATTTTCAATAGTTATTACTTTTTTTATTATTTGTGGGCTTCTATGCTATCCATGCGCCGCAAAAAGTAAGAAACCATGTAAATAATAAACAAATGTATTCTTTAAAGCCTTTGAATACATGTTGAGAAGTTAAAACGACCATTGAGCTGATTATTTCTATTGCGTTTGTGGCTTACTGCTATGATCTGTGCTTATGAAACAAAGGTTCGTTAATTGAAAGCAAGTTTTTTGCTTAAAATTATGAATATAATAAATAATAATTATAATTAACGCCATTGTACTACATACCCGACCCATCTAGCAAAAAATTGTTTAGAGTATTTACAATTAAATATGTCTTGCATGTAGGCCTTTAATAAATTCATAAATAAATATTTAAATTATTAACGATTACAGTTAAACTACATGCCAGTGCAGCCATCACAATAATTATTAGAGCTCTAACATTGGGATATATTGGGAGAATAGGATATTTTTTTAAATTTTTGAAAATTAATTTTTCATTTAAAAAAAGGCAGTGAGTATTGTTCTGTTACTGTTTTCCATACTTTCAAGTAAAATTTTAAAATTTGGTCCAACAAATCGTTTCAAAGTAGAAAAACACGTGTTTTTATAACCTGTAATAATCTTTCAACGTGCCCCAGTAATCTGGCAGGTGAAAGTAACTTCAGTAGAGTGGCAGTTTGTTACAAAAAACGTAAATAAAGAAACAACAATGATAAATGAAAAGTCAAAACAGGTAAGATATTACTAGTATATGTTTTTCTATTTATAAATAATAATGAAACACTAAATCATACTTCATCTAATAATTTATACATAGATTTTAAAAATTGACTTATAAAAATGCGCAAATAAAAAATTAAGGCAAAAAAATGTTAATCTAGACTTGTACCTGTGTCCTCATTTCCTCACTTATAGTAGGCATTATATTTTTAACAATTAAAATATACCAACATCTGACATGATTTACATTGCACCTACTTCTCTCCAAGGCTGACATCACTCACAGAAGTAGGTGTCTTCTGCATCCTCATCATCTTCTCTTTTTTGTTGGACCTCTTTGTTAAATTCTTCTAGAGCTTCTTATTATATTTTTATCTCTTTAAAATTTCGCTTGCTCTAATTTAAAATTTGTTTACTCTTTCGTCTTGCTTCTTTTCTTTAATTTTCTTATTTTACTCTTTCATTTTACTTTTTCTTTTTCTACTGGTGTGGAAGTGAAATTCTCTTTTTCAAATGTTTCCTTTGCCCAGCTTTTGGAAAATTTCGTATAATGGTAGAACTGTCTCTCTTTCTCAAGACAACTGACGTCACTGTTAAAATTGAAGCTGTCATTTTCCTGTTCTGTAAGCCACTTGTTGACAGCTTAATAACTTCTGCCTCGGCCAATGATTTCTCGCCTGCCGAAGTAGGACCTGGATGTTTATCTTCAGATATTTTTTTGAAAACGATCTGTCACAAAGGATGGAAGAAAATCTTTTCTGATTAAAAGGTTTTATTCCAGTTTTTTTGAAAAACAACTTTAATTGTTTTAGTGTTTAGGGAATTTGGCAATGATAAACTACGATATAAGGCAAATAGGAATTTTCTCCGGGATACATTTTCATCATTGAGTCACAAATTGCATTAAAATATTTTTTGAAAGGCTCCAAGACCCTGTGATAAAACGGTTGGAGCTTGTGAGACTTGTGTGGACGTATGGATAGTAAAGTGACGCCATTTTCTTTGCAAAAATCGATAATTGAAACCGAAATATGGTAGAATGATTGTTAGCATATAATTTTATTTTTTAGGTTAACATTTAGCCTAATATTTAATTTTGCACACCATATGTTTTTCTATCTGTTTTTAGAATATTTGTTTACGTTAAAATTAATAGGTTACTGTATTTGTAATAATATCGGTTCTTTATAAATTTAAATTACTACAAAAATAACGAGCGGGAAAGAATAAAATCACAAAGCAATGACCTCTTTCAATAAACTGTCAGTTTAAAATTTTAATATTTAGTAATCGCGTGTATAAAATAGAAATTTAAAATTCAGAACGATGTTTGTAAAATTCAAAGTGTTGACTGTCGTTCGTCGAACAAAATAAACATTTACCCCGCAATAAATGTTAAAACACTACTCTAACTTGTTTACGAATTTATTTACAATTCTAATAAAAAAGCGACAAAAACCTTTTGTTCACTCCGCTCTCATGTATAAATTTGCATATTTGACACGAAATCAAACAAAGTAATCTGGCCAGACACGCAAATAGTCGACAGTGTATAATTACACACGACCCAGTGTTTGTGTAAATAACGTACGCTTTTACAATGTAGGCCTAGGCTGCCCGTCGCCGGTCACAGATCGGATCTATTAAATCTCGCGCCGCGCTGTGATTTAGTTTTACAATTTTAATTATAGTTATTTATTTAGGCTAATTGCACGCCTTAAAGATAAACATAAGAGATGTACGCGCTCCGCCGAGCTAGCTAACAAACACACATCTAATTATTGCGCGGCGGAAATTGAAGTAAGATCTCGCACGCAAATTGGGTCCGTCAAGTTGTACAGAAACCATGTTTATCAAAGGTATATAGGCTAGGCGTATTAATAATCATCGCTGCTCGCTGCTAGCTGTATCGCGGAGGCAGTGGCTTGGATTCTCTATAACCTGACAACATTGATTAACATCATTCGAAATTTGAAAACCAAATTAGGCACGAAATTCGGTACGAGCTTAGCAATATCTATTCAATCCTTAGAAAATTTTTAAAAACATTTTTTCATTTTATTGTTTTGACAATTTAATTTCACCAGAATAATGCATATTAAAATCTACATAAATCAGTGTCAAATTCTTAAGTTTCATTGGAGTAACCGTAATTTTCCTTTTGAATAATGTCTGAGAGGGCGTTTAAAATCGTCACGTTCACAGTTTTGGTCGGTTTTGATAAAGCTTTGATATAAAAATCTATTTTGGTTTCGTTATCCACCAAAATCCGCTCAATTGACTCAAAATGGCCGGCTATTTCAATCTGATTTCATTAATGTTAAAATCTGCGTAAACTTATACAGTATCAGTTTTCTTAAATTTTCAAAATTCACTGAAATTAAGAAGACAAGTTTAATGACGGTCACGGCTCATTTTTGAAACGTCAGTGTAATTTTTAAGTTTAAAATTCTAGGCCTATGTTACTTGTGACGGTGAAGTCAGTTTTTTAAGTGATTTGAAATAAAAAAATAATGTTAACGTTTTCCATCATTGCAGCGAGAAGTGCCGTAGTTGTTTTTAAATGTAACAAAAGGTCAGAACATGTTTAGTGGTAGGACCTACTTCAATTTTGAAACGAATATTTCTGGATAACGAACTTTAGTACAGTAAAACTTGTAGGCTATAGGCCTAAATGGTTTCATTAATTAGGGCAGTTCCAATTTTTTGATATGTTATATGGATTAGTACCGTGTTGAAAAATTCATTTTTTCGAGTTTTCCCACCACCACCGCGGGCGCCGCCATCTTGAATAAAGGTCTAAATTTTTGGACTCGCTCTAATTTTTTCAAAGAAGCTTCCAAAGTATTGGTCTGACAAAAAATATACCCTTTTTTTAATGGAGTAATTGTCTAAAATATAAAACCAAAACGAAATTTCTAAATTTTAAATAGGCCTACATTAAATACATATTGTAGGTTAAATACATCAATCTGGGTTAATGATTCAAACCCGACTAGAAATTTAATTTAAATCTTGGGTTCGGTTTATTAAATTTCTAGCTTTAATACTTCCCAAGATAGAGCATTTTTAAAGTTTAGAATTTTTCTCGAAACTTTGGAAAATACAGATTTTTGTCGGTTTTTGCTCCTTAGCAAATAAACGGTGAATCCTACGACAAATTTTGGCATAATAACGTATCTAGTAGAAGTAAATAAACCAAACTAGCTCGTTTACACTCTTAGAAATAATCTTTTGAATATTTTTGTAATTTCTTAGGAAAACACTTAATAACTGAATATTGATGACAAAAGCAATGTATTTATTAAAAAAAGTTTAAAACACTTGTCTAACTATAACTAAATCAATCTTTGAGCTAAGTTTCAATGAAATCGGACCAAACCTGTGAACACTTGGATGGCCAGTGACGCGTGCGTGTGTGCTCGCACACGCATACATTTATAGGTACAACGCACATATATTGTAACCACACATATAGGTACAAACGCGTCAAATACCTCAAGCACCTTTCCTGTCACGATTAACCTAAAGCAGTGTACATTCTAAAGGGCTGATCCTCTTAAAGTCATCCTTGCCAGTAAGGAAGGAGGGAGGGGTTGACGGTCATTGCGTCCTGCTTGGAGTCTTGATGTTATCACACGTGAGTTCATAGAGCGTTTTTTTTTTTTTTTTGAGCTCCTCATGAACCAAAGCAAAGCGACAGTTCAGGAAAATACAGGATATTTATGATAGTTGAAACTTAGGAGCCGCACTCAGTTTTACGGGCCTAAAAATGTGAAACAAAGTTTGGCTAGATATTTTGGTTGCCCCACGAACGTACACAACAAAAAAGTAACGTTTACGCTAATTGTTTTGAGTTCCTCTTCTTGATGATTTAGCGCTCCCAGCAGGATTGATAAGACGTTTTGAGCTTCTACGATATATCTATAGGTGTTGGACGTAAACTATCAAGAAACTATTTACTGAGCTCTGTTGGCCATTACAAGACAAGCAATCCTTTATTTTAATAAGCGCTAACCGATTACAGACACAAACAAAGCGGTCAAGTTAAAACAGCTGCTGCCTAGCGGTTAATAGCTGTAATTGCATTACACTACTTAATTAGGCAGCCATTTTGAAGTGCCGGGTGCGAGCGGCAGGTGTAAGATCCTCTAATGGCTACCATAGATGCCCACCAACACCGATTATCACGTTCCAACAAATTAGAAAGATATTGATGGTGTACGTAGCAGTACTACGGTAGCAGCCTATTTATTTGTCTGCTTGTACAGACTGTTTGACGTTTATAGGCAGGCATACATTGTTTCATGGTTTTAATTAATATCAGCTGTTCCGTAAAATACGACGAAAATGACAAAATACTCAAGATTTTTGCAAAAGTTTTTCTTGGATATTTTGAACTTCAAAACTTGTAAAAAGTCTTGTAATTATTCAGAAACTATAAGAAGTTCTTTGAAAAAAATCAAATTATAAATAAAATTCAATTTTTTACTGTTTTGAATGTGTGTACACTCATGAAAATCAATAGAGTAAAATAGTTTTTCAGTAAAATTTGTATTCCATTATTGCAACATGGCTACCGGACCACATAGCCATAATTAGGATTATGACCTATTTTTCCGCCTAGTGGTCTATTTACTCACCTCGTAAAGGCTACCGCGGTTTCGAAACCTTACTGTTTCATCTTCAGGCCGTAATACAAAATGTCAAATCCCTCTGTCGAGGTCGTCACAAACATTAAACACAATTACGCTATTAAAATACACACAATAAAAATTGCAGTCCGGAAAGTAACATACAAGTTGCACATATCGTTTGGCCAGACCAAATTCTATCGTGTGTATTTTAATTGTGTAATTGTGATTAATGTTTGTAACGTGTGTTTTCAATGTTTGTTTAACTTTGTGACATTTTGTATTACAGCCTGAAGATAAAACAGTAAGGTTTCGAAACCACGGTAGCCTTTACGACGTGAGTAAATAGACCACTAGACGGAAAAATAGGTCATAATTCTCACTATTTTTTTTACTGTTTTGAATGTGTGTACAGTCATAAAAATCAACAGAGTAAAATAGTTTTTCAGTAAAATTTGTAAATACCTATGTTAGCGATTGACGATCATGTTTTAGCAATACATTAAATGGCTATTAAACAAAAGGGAAATAGAGCCCCTTCACTTGTAGTTCATTTTTCATTAAATCAATTTGGCATAAAATTCAATATGTAATCTACATAATTACTATTAGGCCTCATGCTACGTTTTACCGCCAATTTGAATTGGTCATATTAATTTCAGTGAATTTTTGAATAGCTAAATAGGGTCTGTTGATAATTAATCAAATAGCCTATGGCCTATTATTACTCATATTATACACAGGGTGTTTCGTGACTCTTTGAACACGCTTTGTAGAATTGCTCATTGGGTCAAAACAAACACATTTTACAAAATAAACACGAGTGTAGTTTTTCATCTGTCTGAATGTGTTTTATGCTAATCAATTCATATTTTAAACATTACTGAAACGACTTTAACCAAACTTTAGTTAACTATACTGATAGGCTCTACAAATAAAAAAATATATTTGAAAATTACTGTCCAAAATGGCGTTCATTTGAATTACTGTAACTTAAACAACTCGAGAACGAGTCGATAAAAAAATAAATAAAAGCATATCTATGTTTAGGAAATGTTATGACAGATTAAAGGAAAACTTAGTTTTTGAAATTGGATATAAAATAACGAAGTTGTTGTAATTTATGTCTGGCCGGATACGGCTTAGCTTGGTTCCTCCACAACGAGCTAACAATGAAACCAATAACATCTTCCAAATATCTGGAATATGGCGATTTTCTATGTACAATACAGCCTATGATAGTATTTAAACGCTTTGTTTAGGCCTGTAGAGTGAGGGTTAAGTAAGATTTTCACTTAAAAATAACAATCTATGTTGCTAAGTAACTTATATTTTATTTAAATAACTCGAAGAATTATTACATTAATGCTTTTCTTTTCTTATAATTAAAAGAATCAATTGGTTTACAGGATCCCTCGGACAATGTAAGCTACTTCACAATTGGCTTAATTGGTTAATCATTTTTTTCAGTTTGATTTTAAGTACAATCAAAATAAAATGGATAAAACAGAACTGCTTTCATACTGAACTAACTACGGTACTACATTTGTACAAAATAGTATGAAAATATTAGGCATATGTTTGTAAATATTAATAAAACCAGTTGACAAAATATGCCTTCTTAACAATAAGTTGGCTTCTCCTAAGCTTACTAACAATGCGCTGTACTAAAAAATATTTTTGTATTACACAAATCAAAACAGTTACAAATCGAGTAACTGAAGCAGCGAAGATGTCCCAGTTTTCGACAATCAACGCTTGATCGATTTAGGTTATGCAACCATGATGAGTATGTGTCATTGCAAGCAATTACTGAAAATCAGCAGAATGAAAGTGTTGTTCTCTTTTAACTGTTAAGTAGGCCTATAATACAAAAAGTATTAACAGAAACACTTTGATTTATTTTAATAAAATAAACATTCACTTGGCAACAAATCTCACAATTACATTATTATTTTAAAATAAACATTTTACTTGATCTCCACACTATAGGCTAGACAAGGTGTTCTAAATATTATCACAGCTGTAATGTACATAGAAGATCAACGTATTTCACATATTGGGGTCATAGATAGCTTATTGTGGAAAAAACCAAAATGGTCGGAGCCTGCGTCAGACAAAACTTGCAACAACTCCGTTATTTTAATGCGATTTTAATAACTAAGAGGTCGTTAGATTTATCATAACATTTTCCAAACTGAGATATTCTTGCATTAATTTTGTAAAACGGCCAGTTCTTGAGTTATTAAATTTAGAATAATTGAAGTGACCGGCATTTGTAATTTGTATAGTTAATTTTAACGATATTTTATTTATTGGTGGACTCTATCAGCATCAAGAGTCGGTCAGAATTTGGTTAAAGTCGCTTGAGTAATTTTTAAAATATGAAATTATTAGTAACAAAGTACATACAGACAGACAGACAAAAAATTAGGCACCAGAGACTCGTGTTTATTTTGTAAATGTAAGTATTTAAGTTATCCGTCATGACAAGGTGCTACAAGATAATTTATCAGCCTCTATCGTTAAATTTTCATTTACAAATCAAGAAAATGTGTGTGTGTGTGTGTGTGTGTGTGTGTGTGTGTGTGTGTGTGTGTGTCTTAAATATAAGTGGCAAACACATGTGCCACATAGCTAAGTGCTTCAATCACATCTTTATACACCTATTTTGGCTGTTAGTTATTAGGCTGGGTGTCCATAAAATGCGGAGTGGAGCTGCACCTGAGAGAGCATAACGGAGCTGAGAGAAGTGAAGTTTATCGGCAACTAGAAGTGGAGTTCAGTCAGTTTAAACAACGCATTTGTACCTCCTAAATCTAAATACTTAGACCTAATGTAACGGATCGTTATAGGACTACTATGTTTAAAACCGTTCAGCCGCCTCGGTGGCCTAGTGGATAGCGTACTAGGCTTTCACCCCGAGGACCCGGGTTCGATTCCCGGCGAGGGCTTGGCATTTTCATACGCTATAAATCATCCCATCGTCTGCATTAGCCCAAGTGTGCACAATAGTCGGACGTTAAACACCAAAAAAAAAAAAAAAATGTTTAAAACCGTAACCTAGGTAACGAGAAATAACAAGCTACGTTTGGAAGCGTGGTGAGAGAAGCGGAGTCAGCTTAAAAGCCGAACCAAGATAGAGTCAAAGCTGAGCGGAGCGGAGCCCAGCGACGCAGCTTCGTTACGCTTTCAGTGGCTTACATTACAAACAACAGGTTAGGTTTTGAATGCGTAGTCCTCTTCGCTCCGCAATTGGTGGCCGCCCGGTCTCAGCCTTTTAATGAATTCCATTGTGAATTGAGCCATCGTATCTTATCGTAAGACCGAGATTCGGTCACGAAATGCCCACTAGAACATTTTTTAAGTGTAGTTAGAAATTTTTCAGTTAGCAATTTTGTTCCGATTTCATTAAAGTTGATTCAAACATTTATTTCGGTGTTGTTTAGACAAGTTCGTTAGCCGGCAAAATATGTTACCTAGTTTCAAAATAGCAGTTACTTAAAATAAAAGCGTGATGACTTTTTTAAACATTTTGAACAAGAAAACGTGCGCTTGATAAAATATTCGTTTACTGTATGTGAAGTTATTAAACTGTTATTTTTGGCAATTCGTTTGAAATGAATTAGCCGAGAGGCGGGGTTTCTTTCGGTATTTTTATTTTCTTCTTTGTTGTAAAATTACTAACAATTACTAACAAATCCTATTCATTAGCACACTAAACTGCCTGGGTTTGGATGACTGGTTAGCTGTTTTAAAACCAAATTCGCTAAATATGTTGGAAATAAGATGGTGTGATAAATAAATATTAAAATTATTTTTTCACAGAATTTAATTCATTGTTGTAAACAATTTTTTGTATACTACTACATAATATTATCAGATTTACTTGTTACCATTCATTTTGTATGAATGAAAAACTGACTAAAAGTATAATCACCATTGTAAAAAGTGTGCTAGATATTAGCGGCTAAAGTCCGAGTAATTGAACTGTCTGCCGCTACGAACGCTGTATGCTGCAAGGACAGGTTGTGAAGAGTTTGAGAAAATAGGCAGTACTATTTATTTAACTGTAGTTGAACATTCTGCCGCAAGATACCACCTGCAGGTATGTTTATATTTAATGGTGTATCATTCCAAATCCAAAACACGTTCGATATGTGGCTCAGAACACACGCTATGCCGATATATATATAGCCTACAGGTTAAACTTTTAACCAAATATTAAATAATGTCAGTAAAGTGAATAATTAATTAAATAATATATATTTAAGTGAAAGCGTGGTAAATACTTAATTTTACACCTTTGCTGAATGATATAACACATGACAGTAGCCTAATCTATCACGTATTGCATCATATGCTTGCAAACATCAGCTTTTAAAAGTGAACAATTTCATTTTTGTGAGATTGAACGACGTCGTTAATAATTTATAACTATTGTGTAACATATTTTGTTTGTTTTTAATTTCTTAAACAAAGTACAATGAGAGTGTAAAAATTCGATTTTGAAAACTTAACATTGAAAATATGGGGGGGGAGCTATATCCGAATTTCACTGAATTCGGAAAGTGTGTGGACATATGTGTGGCTTTGCCGACCGCGATAAAATTTGTCACGTGGTTTGTTCACTTCTCGGGACCACTCTTTAATTTTTGTTTCAAAACACCCTTTAAGTAAAAAACATATCTTTCGCAGCAGAACTACCTTTTTTATTTTAAGTTTTTCTCCTTTAATTTTCAACCAAAATAATCCCTTAAAATTAAAAAAAATAGTTTTTCAAAATCATCTTTAACGCTTTTGATGAAATTTAACTCAGATGTTAAATAACCAAACAAAAAATATGTAAACCTTCCCAAAAAATTCGGATGAAAGAAAACTCGGAACCGAGGAATTAACAAAGAAGAATTACTTAGGTTAGTGTTCAAATTTAACCAAACTAAAATAAACCTTAAGCCATAATAGGTGTTTGTTTTGGTTCGTTTTACTATCGATACACTAATTTCTTTTATACCAAATTCGATACACTCTTTTTACATAATACAAAGTCAATATGAATATTTTTTCTCGCTACTTATTAAAAAAAATCTAATGTTAATTTTCTAATTTTTTTTTACTTTACGCTATTTTTCGCAAACTTTTTAAATTAATTGAACTCTATTCTTAGATAATACAATTAGTGGTGTATTCTTTTAACAAAATTTTGGAAAATCTAGTAAAATATCAATTCCAAAACAATAAAACTTTCTCTTTTAGTTCTACTCATCTGCAGGCCTAGGCTACATTTCAATTTCGACAATTTTTTTTCAATGTAACAAATGTAAGTAGGCCTGATTGTTAACTGAAATAGTATTAATTGTTAACTGAATAATTTTGCAGTCTACTCTAGGCTATAATTACTGTTTTCTTTATAAATATTATAAATTTCGTTTATTACTGAATTTTGTTTTTAGCTTATATTATTTTATGAATGTTTAATATTATTGCTTTAAAACTGTATTTAAGCTATTTTTTTATTAATTTCAACATAACAATGTAGTTGACTTTTATCTTATTTCTCTGTATTTATTTTCATTTCTATTTATAGAATTTTCTGTTTTTTTTTAAATAAAACCAATTATCAAACAAATGATTGATAAATATTATTTAAATATATTATAGGTCTAAGTTCAATTTTAGTAGGCTATAAAAAAAGTAACAAAAATTAACAACATAACATAATTAAATTTAGAAAAGTTGAAATTGAACTCTTAATAACATGTTTCTAATATTATAAAATAACTGTGTTCATAACATATAGGCTATAATTGTTATTTTTTTGTTTGTAAAATAAGATCTGGGTTTATGTTACTTTTATTTAACTTTCATTAAATGTGAAAGCTAATGTTCTTCATTTTTAATGATTATATGTAGCAAATGAAACAATAATCAGGCCTATATGTACTGCTTTCTAATGTCTCTGTCCTTAATAAAATACATTATTTATTGACGAAACGTAAATTCAGTTTTCATACCATTTAGGCCTATGTTACTAAATGTAGGTTGCGGACTTTACAAATAACAAAGCACAGCCATTATTCATAAAGGGTTTTTATATTTCTATCGGTTTCTATTATACATTTGTTTATCTTCTGAGGAACCATAGTTGAACATCTTAATAAACATAAAACATAGATTACATATATACAACAGAACATATGTACAGTAACACACAAAACAGTAATATCACATTGAATAGCCATGTTTATATTAAATAAAAGTAATACAAACTATAGGCCTATCTATTTTGTAAAGCTTCGTATAGCCTATTTTTAGGAACTAGGCCTATTTCTTATTATAATAAACTACAAGTTTACTTATAATCGTTTAGAACAAAGTCGAATCTTGTTTGTGAAGTTTAGCCTATATTGGCGAATTTCAAAACGAATTTGTAAATTTAAAAAATATTTTTTTGTGTACATCTAGCTTCTTTGAAGACTACACATTTCTTACAACACAGAAAATATAATATACAAATGTTATAAGGTTAGGTTAGGTTCGGTTAGGTTAGGATACCTTGTTTAAAAAGCTGCAGCTCTGAAATTTACATGATAGACTTTATAATGTTAAAGCTACTATTAAGCATACTATTAAGAATAACACAGTTTTGTAAAGTTACTTTAAAAGTGCAGCCTACGTAAGAGTAGCCCTTAAAAAATATAACCAATAAGTGAATTCAAAAAAACCATAAAAATACTTATTTTTCTTATTTATTGAAAATGATTTTTCGTAACAAGTTTCAATTGCGTTAAATTATTTTAAAATAGTGAATTTACATGGTAATATTATTTTAATCTCTGACATTTTCGAGTGTTATTCAAATTATCTTGAAATTATACCGTAATTAAAACCCATTAGGCCTATATAGTTCACTATAATTAGGTATGGGGAGGCCCGATACATCTAGGTGTCCTCAATGACTTTAATAGATTAATATAGGCCTGCAATACATAACATTAATCTTCTATGCGCTTTATACTACGTTTATCATTTTAAAGTTTCAAATTGTTGTTTGATTATTTTCTTTAAAATTTTAAAAGTGTAATATATAATAAAAAGACTTATTTTTCAATTACAACTACCCATATCAGATGGGTGTAAAATAAAAACAATAGCCTATTGTGTTAAACAATTTATTATTACCTTAATTTTTTTTCTTAAAATTTGTTTAATAAAATTGTACGTTATTGTAGAATACAATGTTATTTTTAGCTTATTTACATCTGTTGCTATTAGCAACGAAATGATTGGCAGGAATAAATTTATGTTTGTTTGTAGAAATCTAGATTGAAATGGTGTAAACTTTCAAACAATTACTTCCATCTCGTGAATAACATTAATAAATCAAATAGCCTACAATCTTTAGATTGTAAACAATTTGTAGTAAAAATAAAATTATTAAAAGCTTATTGGAAATTAACAAAAAATATCATTGCAAACAAGTTTTAATAATGTGATGGAAAACGTCTAACGAATGTGATGGGTGAAACGCATGCTAAAATATTCTAAGCCGCTTAAAGTTAATCATATTAATTATTATAATTAAGAATAATTTATTTTAATAGCCAACTAAGACTTATACATTGCAATATTTTAATTTTATTTTATAATTTACTCAGTCACTGAATGAGCACATTCATTCTTCGATAACCTGTTTCGGAATCATTTTGATATCATGTAGCCTAAATACAAAAATGAACGTATTAGTAAAAACATTTTTGCAAATTTTGTTTCCGATTGAAAGAAAAACACTTTCAAAAACCGTATTTAATTCTTTTACTGATAAAATTGTTCAAAAATTTGGAAACAATTGTAGGGTCCTTTCTTTTTAAAAGATTAGGACCATTCCAACAATAATTAATGTATTTTGGAATATTTATAAATACCATAAACAACAAATAAGTTTTATTTGCCGGGCCTATAATTGGATATTTATGATAGGTTATATAGACTTAGCCATTTAGTAAAATTAATAATGATTTGTTTTTTTTTCACCTCCATGCCAAATATTTAAACCGATTAGGCACAAAGTCGTATAAAATCATATTGCTACTAGCGGTTCTACAGACAGATGGGCACTGAATCAAAATTGTCAAAAATTGTGGCAGATTAAACAAAAATTAAGATGAAATATATTTTCGACTTTAGAAGTTACCTTACAGGAGGTACAGAGAAACCTAGGACAGACTTTGATAGGCTCGGAGTTGTCAGTAGATGGTGTATTGTGGGTATTTCCAGAGAGTGAGAGAGACAAATATATCAGTTATCGGAGAGAAAACATTTCATTCTCTGCAGTTATATTATTTTGCTTTTTTCCTTCAACTACCAGTAACATTATAGTGACATATTTCACACACAGCATGATGTTTGCTGCTTTCACAAATTAATTATTGTTTGCCAAAGTAAAATGTTCTTTATAATTTTGAAAATTAAAACTCAAACAATATAAAATTTAAAACACTAGTATATTATTGCTTATGAACATGAATTTCAGTAACCTTCATTCGCAACAATGAGGAACCTCAACAATAGCCTATCGTAACTGAGATCAATGTTAACGTTGTCCATTGACCATTTATTTCATTGTTAATTTTTATTACAGATAGCTTGGTCTATTATTATGATTAGTCCTATTATTTTGAAAGCAATTTGATTGACATTGACTTACTACTTTCAAAGTCCAACGAACACTGTCATACAATTAGTAAATTATATAAAAAAACCCACGTTGTATAAAATGTACCCATTTACCAAGATAACTTTTTCAAACTACATTTTTGAAGTATACGGATATTTTTCCATAGAATTCATAAAACGTTTTGCTCCAATATTAAATGAGTTTTTGTAAAAAAATCAATGAATAGGCTACTCGCTTTAAAAGGCTTTCACTAAACTGCTAAAATATATCCTTGTCATACGTTCCTAGATACAGTGCGTTTTAGAATTTATTAAGGAACATCTTTAGTTGTAGGAAATCTTACCTAATTTCTTGAATTTAATGGTTATTGTTACTAGAATATAAAATTCATGTTCTTAGGCCTATATTAGCATATTTATTTAAGTAGGCTAATATCAGTAGCCTATTATTTTAACTTATCCTTACGTTTAAAAAGACGTAAAGTAGGCCTAGGTTGTATCCAAGTTAGTCTTTAAATGCAAATTTGTTAAATAACCGTACTTGTATTAATGGAGACTATAGCCTACAACAGATCTGCATTCAGCGTTCTAACAAAAATAAGGGTACAATTTCGATTTTGTGGCGAAAACAAGACGTTTTGTTTAAAATAAAACTCCACGTGATAATTTTACTTCTTAATAACTTATAGTCTCCTGATTCTTTTTACCATTAAGCTGTCAGTTTGCCTATCTTAATTAAACACGTTCCACAATTTCGTTATGAGAATTTTTCATAATTGTTGATTACTGAGGCTAACAGAAATCAACTAGTTGGTAACTTTTTTTAAACATTAAAAATATTCTGCATAGTCGTAATTAGCAACTTGTAGCCTACTAAAATAAACAATTTTTTTTCTGGAAATTAGTTTTTGTATGTTTAAATTCTTATACTTTCATTTTAAAAATAAATATGTTTGAAAAATTTATTTTTTGTTTTAAACGCAGAAACGGATACGTTCAATTACTTTTCGGCTTAGGCTCTGTTTAGACATTAGAAAGATTCGACGAACGTAATCTAGTCCTTAGGTCTGACAGTACACTATTAAACGTTTGCACTGCCATACAGATTAAGTTAGGCGTTGAAATAAAGATAAATTTATTTCTGTGTTAATCTACTTTGCAGTTTTCATCTTTTAACCCTGAACATTGTGTGTACAATTCAAATATTTACTGGAAATCTACAATAATGTTCAACAAATAAATACAGGAGTTTAAACCACGAGAACTTACAGAATTTAAAGTTAGAAGCGTGCGAGCACTGATGATCACTGGTAAAAAAGAAGAAAAATACTAATAGCAGAACGCATTGATTGGTGCAAGTAAGCCCTGCCTATTGTTGGCAATTAGATATGCCTGTAGGCTTATACCTTGCCTATATCCAAGTGATGTCAGGTCTATTAAATATAGCTTAACTCACCCTTTTGAATTTCTCAATATACAAAGTAGGCCTACTTAGAGTATAAAAACGTACAATATAGTGATCGTGGGAAAAATCGGTTTTTAGTTTTTATCCGTTTTCAAGCCCCCTGATTCTAAAAATTAAAAATATGATTTTTCTATGATAAGTGTCCGCTAGAGTGTGTCCGTTAGAGAATCCGTATGTGGTTGCGTATGGCAACAATCGGATTTCTTTTCTCAAAATCTTCTCATGATACTGATAAAATTTTACTCAAATTTAGTAATTTGGTTAAACAAACCGTACGGGTAGCTAGAGGTATACAAGAAATTAAGGAGGTTGACAACAAATTTTTTAAAAAAATTTAAAGAAATAGCCTAGAATAAAGACAAAACTGCGGTTAGTTTACTGGGTTAAGTTACTTTTTTTATTTGTTGATTCGAAACGTTAATTTCTTGTAGGCCTATTTCAAATTACGGTGTATATTTTCGTAAAAGCTATCGACCAAAATTTTATCAAAATCCGTTAAATCACTGGTGATAGGCCTAAATCAAAATTCATTTTCCGGTTTTTTATTTTCGATAACCTAAAAAAAGGATTTCAGCGGGGAAATAATAGCATGCACATGTGTAGTTAGAATGTTTAATTTTAAAACCATTTATAATAGCTTAATTGAATGCGAGAAGATTTGTGCAATGCTTTTGCAAATTTCTTTTATTTTTACAGTGGAAAAATTACCAAAATATGTTTAACATGTTAGCAACCCTTTTTTTTCCTTTTACTGTTCAAAAAAATGCACAATGCTGTATTAAATTTGTCTATAATAATTAAATTAACTTCTTAATTTTGTGACATTGAAGTGAACAGTTACTAACGACTTGTGTACTAACAACAATGAATGAATTAAGCGTATATTTAGTAGACTAACAATAATTGGCCTAATAACTAATCTATGATGTAGGCACTACTCTTAGTAGGATACAGGTTAGTAAATAGCCTACATTACAATATTTTGAAACTTTTCTTATCGGAGTCTAAGGTCAATATTTTTCTCCAAATATTATTTTGGCCTACTATAAGTATTTTTATAAATACGGTTTTAATTATTCAAGACTACCAGCATCTTAAAGTCTGCAGAAATTATGGTCAATAAATTAACAACATTTTAATATGCCTGCCAATAAATGTGTAGCCTATACAATTAAAACCAATTAAACAAATACCTTCTCTTACCAAAAATAAATCCTGTTAATTTAGGCCTAAACACTGTGTAAGGTGACTTACAGGCTGTTTACACGTACTGGCCTATAGCCAACACAAGAAACAAAACACAAAGTTACGCTACTGTTTTGCACAAATTAATTTCAACTTTGTTCTATAACGGTACAAAATATTTCCCTCGTTTACTTAACTGAAAATATTTTTTTCCAAGTAATTTGTATTCATAACTGCAAAAAACTATCTATTACACAACAATATAAATAAAATTGTTAAAATAAACTATATTGAAATAAATTATTTGATAAAAACAGTTGTAATTCTTAACGTAAGTAGTTTGGAAGATCAAACGGTTGGCAACAGTTGAGTCTGCGCCAAACTTTACAATTGAATGAGTTTTTTTTACCATAAAATATTATTTACGGACAAATTATAAATGTAAAATACAAGAAACAAAATTGTCGAATGTTGTTTATTGAATCTAAAATAGAACATGATATATGGTAAATAATTTCGGTTTAGATAAATTAATATTCTTATATCTAACATCAGTTTACAAAATTTACCATTTAAATTATTTTTCTCACTCATTTGTTCTGTAGGCTTCACTTAGTAATTTTATATTTACAGGTAAATACGCACAATAGAATAATAAATGTGTAATAGGCTATTTTTTCTTTTTTACCTTTCCTGACCTTATTAGCGTTTAGAAACAAAACTTGATTTTATATTTAGGCCTACTGTGTAAAAATATTAGTGTAAAACTTAGACTAAAATAAATCTTTGTTAAACAATTCGAATAGAAACATACCTATTGTTTAGCAGTCAAACCGTGTAAGACAACTATTTAACATAGGTTGACTGAAAATTGTTTCACATTTTTTTTTTATAAAATGAGGTTTATTTTAAATGTTCAAGTGTAAATATTTATCACTTTGTATGATGATAAACAAATTAAAGCAAGTTAATCAAAAATCTAGCTAACGACTATGTGAATTTTTTTCAAAAATGGAAAACAATACAGTGAGAAAAATAATTATCCAAATGTTCTTATAATTATATACTTAAAGCTAAGGTCAAACTGCCCTAAGGGTAGGACTAAACCTAAACACATGTTGTGAAGGGTGGAAGTAAGGAGGAGGAGGCATTAGTACAAGCTGAGGATGGTGCAAAGGAGGTGGCGCGTAACACGGTGTAGGCGCTGCTACAGTTTGGATTAGCGGTGGACTCGGAGGTCGGTCGGGAGATATCAGACTCTCTATGGTAAAGGAACGTTTCGGCCTAGGCGCCGGTTCCGAAGTGATGGTCTGAGGAGGCAAAGGATCGGAAGGAATGACTGCAGGCGGAGGTTGCGGGTGCTGCGGTACATTTGGCGGCGCGAACAGGAACCGATTCATGTTCGCTAAAGCCGCCAGTTCGTTCTCTAACCTGTCTTTGTCCGACTTCATTAGCTTGAAACGTTTTCTCCTGCGTAGAAGAGACCCGTTCTCGAACATGTCCAACGCTGCCGGGTGTAGCGCCCAGTAAGCACCTTTGCCGGGCCTGTCCGGCCTCCTGGGTATCTTCACGAAGCAGTCGTTGAAGGAGAGGTTATGTCGCAGAGAATTCTGCCATCGCTGCGTGTTGCGTCTGTAGTACGGGAAGTGTTCGCTAATAAACCTGTAGATATCCGACAGCGGCAGCATCTTGTCCGGCGAGCTCCAAATAGCCATCGCGGTCAGCGATATATAAGAGTACGGAGGTTTCTGATCGCCGTACGTCTCACGGCAGGGCCTCGGCATTTTAAAACGGTTTTAAATAAAGTTAACTCGAAATCGTTAGCGCCGACATGAGCGAGTACCGTTCGATGTCCATGAATGTAAGTCGACAAAGTCAAAACAACTGTCACTTCGCACAAACAAAATCAATAGCGTGTAAAATGTTCCAACATTGACTACTGCACACACTTGGAATTTGTTCACTAAAACACACACAGCGAAGAGATCCAATGCTTCGACAGTGGGGCCTCGCAAAGAACTGGTTAGCTACCGGGTCAGACACCTTCTTCAGGTTGTGTGTAAAGCGTCTCATTGGTGAAATCCCCGTGTCCAATCGGAACGAGGGGCGGCCCCGTAGGGTGGGGACTAAAAATCGGCTGCAGCTACGTCCTATTGGTTAAACCGCTCGGCTACAGTCTTGTTGTTCATTATATGAAAGCTTTTTGTTTACATTCCGACGGGTTTCAAAAGAGTAAAATCGATCGAGATTGTTGGTGTTGCTTTTTACAGCTATCCCGAGGCGTTGTAATAACTTAGGCACAATTGGAGAACTGATGGAGAGCGGCTCAGCGTGGATTAACCGCTTTCTACTTGATAAATAGACAATCAACTTCTTTAAAGATGTCATTAGTCCGATCTTCGATGAATTAATTTATTCTTCCACGTGAAAGGCTTAGATACTCGTGTAAGAATTTCGTTTAATATCACACAGTTAATTTTAATGTAATATCGCAACGGGAATATTAAAAACAGCCTTTGTAAATTATTTTACAAAGTGTTCCTGGCCGGTTTTCTCAACATTGAAAATCACCCTTCATATAGACTAATTTTTATTTTAGGCATATAAAGTTTCAAACCATGATTTTTCCCTGAAAATCTGTCACATAGAACGTTTAGGAATGCTAGTAGCGGTTAAGAGCGATATAGGAAAACATAATTTTTGTGTTTTTTCAACTATGAAATATTGGTTTTGTTTCTGACAAATTAATTACAAAATTTAGTATAATTAGGCTTATAAATTGTTCATAATTCAATTTAATATTCGTAATTACAGAATTCATCTTATTATTTTGGCATTAACGAAAACACTGATTTTCTTCCCCTGCGTGACTTTTAAATTTTGTTCTATTAGAATAGGCCTAACTAAATTAAGAAAAAGCTAAATTTGTTACGATTTATTTTTTGTTGATATTCTTCAATATTTTTTTAAATTTAATGTAGCCTATATTTTGTGTGAACCAATTTTACAAGAAAAAATTAATTAAGCATAGACTAGAAGCCTAAACGAATTTTTAAAAATTACAATTTAAAATAAACAGTATAGGGCCTAATAATCATAATTTATTAGTCAAAATATTTACACTCGTGTCCTATAACAATTTAAAATAAAATCTATAGACCCTATTATATTTTAAATCTATATTTTAAATCTAAACAATATAATTTTTAATTCTTATAGGTATACACTAATCATCCATAGATCTATTATGAGGAATAGGCTAAAATTTTGTAGTTTATTTTGCAGCCACTTAACAATACCTATGTGTTATTATGGGTTATTAATTTCTGCTCAAATTAATAACACTGTATCCTAACGATGCCTACGATCGCAGCTTTGTTCCTTTAAGTTCGCTTTTCGGCCTAATTTTGTTAACGGATTTCATGTAGGGGTTCGTAGAAGTAGGCTATGTTGAGAATTCTGGAGACAGAGTTTGCCTGAAATGCGTTAACAAGAGTTCAAAGCTCTACTATGAAGGAACGAAGCTAGGGCCTACTCATTGTAAAGTTACGGGTTCATTTCATTTATCGACGCGTTTCAGTGTCTTATATGCCAAATCTATTTTTGCTGATAGGATTAAGCCTAAATTTCAGCTTTTTTTAAATTGTTAGAAGCAATTTTTAGCTGTAGGTAGACATCACTTTTTTGGACTACTGATTTTAAAAATATCTTTAATACATTTGTTTATAATGTACAAATATTGTACATAAGTTTGGCTATTTTTATAAGAGTTAGATTATATTTAGTTAGCCTATTACTATCAGTGGTGAATTTACTTTGTGATTGTGTGTAGAATTTTAATTTTTAATAGAGCTCATGATTTAATTTCTTGCCTCTTTGCCTAAATTTTAAGTTGGCAATACAATGTTTGTTTTTTTTTAATCTACAACATATTTTAAAGTAGCTTAGTCTACTTTTAGCCTTTTCAAATATTGCAAATCATGATTCTGTCAATTTTTTAATATTTTTTGAAAGATAATTTATAACTTTAAACATCAGTATCTCTAATAGGTTAGGTCCTAAAATATCATTAGATTTTTTAACGTTCATACTTTATGCCAGTTAGACTAATGACGAAGAGGGATCATTACTGATAGTTATTACTATCAGTGGTGAATTTACTTTGTGATTGTGTGTAGAATTTTAATTTTTAATAGAGCTCATGATTAATTATTTAATTTCTTGTCCTCTTTGCCTAAATTTTAAGTTGGCAATACAATGTTTGTTTTTTTTAATCTACATCATATTTTAAAGTAGCTTAGTCTACTTTTTAGCCTTTTCAAATATTCCTTTACCGGTAAGGGTAAAGCAACGGGAGTAATTACGGCTAGAACTAAGAAGCTTGGGGCGCGCAGTTCAGGGATGCAGAAGACTGACCGGTGCTTTACCACACTCACCAACGAGAGTGTCTTTGATAATCTATTGTACAAATATTTAAAATGAGATCTATTATAACTACTATTTTTTTGTTTTTTATTTGTTTATTTTTTTATTAGGCTATTATTATTTTAGACCTATGGCCTATAGGCACCTAATTATTTTAAAATAATCTAGCCTATAGGGCCGAATTCAAATTTAAAAATTATTTTATTAAACAAATGCTTTAAAACTGGTTTTAATTTTGAATAAATTATACATGCATTTTTCAGAATATTTGATTACTTTGTTTCCTAATTTTTAAAAAATGATAGGAAGTTTAATGTCTAACTCCTTGTTCTCAATTGTCCCTTAGACTATTAGGTTAATGTTTAAATAATAGCCTATAGGCCTATATAGTTAAGCCTACCTGCAATCAGCAATGTGTTTCATTCAAATGGACACAAAGCACATCATTTAAAAAAAATTCTTGTTCTCACCAATTTTTAACAATTTGTTCGAAAACGAGTCTAAGTTTTATTGAGGCCTAAAAAAGTTATGCGTTTTTAATTTTCGAACTTATCGTTCATACGTTATAAAGGCGTTACTGTCATTTATAAGTTATCACGGAAAGATAAATTTGTACTTTAGTGTAAAAACTTACAGCCTACAGACTCAAAAAATACGACAAAAAAACACGAGTAGCCACAACGGTGTTGCGTTAGGCTGTAGGCCTACTCATCTTCAAACTGCTTATTTTTATTGCCTTAACAGCAAATCAAACTTAATTGGGATTTTCTTTTACGATTTGTAAGATATAAAAACCAGACTTGGCAGGCAGGAGGGGTAATTTCTCCATCGTACACATAAAAACTAAAAAAATCGATTTACGATATTTTATACGGAGAAGTTGGGGCGGCACGGCCTTCTGAATACGCCAATTTTATAAGTAACGGGAAGTTAATTATTTTATAAAATAATTTCTATATTAGAAAAAATCACAGGGCCCTTACTACGACTTTTACACAAAAAGATGAGGTTTTAGGGCCTACATGCTAAATTTACATTTCATATTCTAACAATACTTAGGCGTAGGCCTACTTAAAACTAGATTTTACAGTTTTTAGTAAATTTCCATTGGAAATATAACATGCTGATTAAGGTTGTGAAATCAGACTTTCAAAAAAAGTGTAACATTAAAAAAATATTGCTGTTAATTTGCTTCAATTACTTCAGTGAGGCAACTTCATGCCTCGATTATTTATTTTTGCTGTAGGACGTATGTATTTGATTTCGTGTAGCTAGATAGGCCTACTTCACAATAATTTTTAATTCATAATGACCTAGGCTAAAATTGTCGCCAAAATGGAGGCCAAAAAAAACCTTATTAAGTTTCACAAACGTAGTCTATTTTCATGGAATAAATAGATATACGCCTATAAAACAATTCAAAGTTGCATACCTGAAACTAACGACATACGAAAATTAAATTTTTTTAATGGAAGTCATTGTTTTTTTGTAAAAAAAGTTATTAGCGCTCTCAAAACCTGTCGCTCGGTTGATTTTTTAAAATTATATCATTTTATGTTAAGCCTAGCCCACATTGTCCTAAATACAGCAATGCGATAGTTCTAACAAAACTAAATAAACTTTAATCTAATAATCAAATTGCACTTTTCGTACAAACATAGGGGTAAAACGTTTTAGGCCTATTAAGTTATTTTCTTTTTAACTGGACGTTTTACAACTTTTCTTCATTTCTTTTCGACTATTCATCTTGTTCCACTCCACTATTCATCATCATTTCTTTTCTATCAGTCAAATAGCATGATTAAAATGTTAACTAGCTAATTATTAAAATGATTAAAGAAATTAACTAGCTAAAACTAACATGGATTTGTGCAGAGTACAGATTTATGTTATTTTTGCAGTTCAGTGTTTACAGCTATGGTTTATGCTTTATGTAATGGCCTGTATTACTAAAATAAATGCAAACTGAAAATATATTACAGAAGTAGGGCCTAAATCTCCAAAATACAGGCTAAACATTATTTCACAATAGGTCTGTTTTTTAATCTTACACTTTAAAACAAATCTGATTTATTCTCCATAACCAGCGATAAAACGTAGGCTACATAATTAACATTTAATAGGCCTATGTTTAAATTAGGCCTACATTTAGAAAATAAACAATGGCCGGCATCAGATTTATTTTCGTATTTTCAATGGAATTTAATAATTTTAAAATGCTAATTTATACAGATTCTAACGCTGGTGACGAAGTTAAATAAGGTTTTTCAAAAAGTGTAAGATGAAAAGGTGTGATTTTTTTAAAAAGAGTTAGCTTACCTTAAACGCATTTTGTATTTGATAACGGATTTTGCTGGGATTACCAAAAGCTATAGGCCTATTTGTTTCAAGTTTTAATAGCCCAAATAGAAAACTCGCGTATGCGTAAAACACACACACACACACACACACACACACACACTATGTATATGTATATACCTACTATCATTGAATATAAACGTACTAGAAGAACAGCCACCATAATAAAAAGCTTGCTCGATATCAGAGACAAAATCCAAGTAGTAACATTATTTGTCGCTACGAACGCTGCAAGGTGCAAGCATAGAGGGAAATAGACAATACTATTATCTATTTAACAGTAGGTGAATACTCTGCCGCAAGATGCTACCAGCAGCTAGTGCTCACATATCTTTCATAAGCGTTATCATTCTAGTACGTTTATATTTAATGGTACTACTGAAAAAGGTACCTAAAGAAGAGGATCCATGCCATCATAATGGTAACCTCAATAGCTCATTTTGTATGTGTGTGTTATCACTTAAAAATAGCGGTCATTTTGAGTCTTACAAAAATTTATAACTTTTTTTAATTTACAATGAGTAGAAAATCTGATTTCGCAATAGTTAACAGCGTTAAAATCTGTATCAGCCTTTAAAATCGCCAAAATGCAATGAAATTTAGAAAATTAATTTTTGATGGTTTCGTTTTCTTATTTCAGTGCAGTTTGAAAGTTTGTGTGTTCAGTAATGTTGATTAAAACTTGGCACAAAAACGATTGTGGAAGTTCAACAAGTTCGTTAGCCAGCGAAACACGTATAACCGAACGAAATCTTTAAAAAAAAATCATTAAATTTTTATCTTCCACTTTTTGTAAATTCGATTTATTTATCGTAATTAGCGTTCAAATCTGCATAAATTAGCATTTGCAGACACGTATACACAAACATTAAGTAACAACCGTGTTTTAACAACTAGAAAGACATTAGAAATGGATAGTCTATAGGGTCAACAGATTATAACCGTCAAAATCTTATTTTTTCCACAATTGCTTTACTTTCATATAGACAGCGAGAACGAAATTACATTTCGAAAGTTGTCGTATTATTGATAGCTATAAATTTTGTTTTATTTCAACCTATAGTTTTTGACAACGGACTAAGCGAGTATAAGTTCTTAATTTCAAATTGCATACTGTGCAATTTATAGAGGACTATGTGTTTAAATAATGTAACAAAGGACTATTAATCCCGGATTTTAAAAAAATGGTTAAATAGCCAAAACGGCTGTCAATTTTATTAGCAAGAATATAATTGAAGATGAATTTACACAAAATTTAGGCTATAGTAATTTCTCTCGTATAACTGAGTAGTTTTAAGGAGCCTAGTGTTATAAAAAGTTGAAACTAACTTTAAAGGGAACAAAAGATACGGTATACGTGAAAGTGTCAATGATTAAGCCGTTATAAAAAAGTTTTAGTTTGCACTATAACCTTCATAAAGTTTAACTTATACCAACGCTCGATCGAAACGAAATTTACAACTCGCTCTACTCAGAACAAGCCGCAAGTCAACCAACGCTATCTTGTAGCGACTGTAACAACTACGACCAGTAGCTAACGTTATTTACAGTATATTTCAATATTTACGGAATTATTAGACATTTTCTATTGATTCGATTAGAATTTTACTATATTGTGCAATATAAACGTTGTTGCCAATTTTTAGGATTAAAGATATAAATTGTGTACGAACATTGCATAACTTTCTCACATTCTGTAATTTTCCCAACAATCCTGTTCTGAAACAACCTAAATTGGCCGAGTTTATCAAATAACCTTTAGCTCATACTACTTTCATCTACTTAAGACACACGTAGGCCTACACTGTTCTACGTTGCTTGGCTAAATCTAAAGCGTAAAACGATGTGTTACTAATGGAGAGAACAACACTGACCTAATAGAGTCCTGGGATAACTCCCATTGTACCAAAATCCTTACCAATGTGGGATTCTATATGGGCGAACATAATTTCCCTAGCTACTCATGGGTACAACATGAGTAAAAATATAAAGCAGAATGAGCACAATTTCCCCTCAAACACACAGTTGGCCAAATTGAGCATAAACTGTGGTAAGGGCTAAGAGACGTGAAAGAAAATTAACAGAACACACTCCTTTTCCTTCACTATCGCTGAGTAGTAACTGTTTGGCAAACTCTGTCACTAGATTGTTGGAGAGAGCTGTAGGGAAATTCTGCATGCGCAAGAAATAAAGGACTCATAGAGAGTATCTGCTTGTATGTCTGTCTGTAAGTTATGCTCCTCGTACTTGTAAAAGGTGTTATCGTTTACTACAAAATTTGGCGAAAAGATTCTTTCCAGTAGTCCAAACTTAGGGAAAATAAGGAGAAAAACGACAAAAAAATATTTGGAGGTAGTTAAGACTTACATTATAATTTATCTAGTGTGGAATATTACTTGAAACTACAGTACAAGTGTTACTGATACCGAATACAGTAGAGTCTAGATTTAAGTATTCTCAGGACCGTTGGGGTGACGGATGACAAAATAAACCACTCATACTTTCGGCGATCGATTTAAATAACATACTACACTCTGTATTTATCACAGTGTTTTATTATTATCATTTTGAAAAATTAGTAAATCTCTTACATTTTTTATTTAACTCTAATTATGTATTATACAAATCTTACTTACGTAGGTCTTTAATCCGTGCTTAACATTTTTCACGTATTCACGTAACATATGTGAGAGCACCGCGCGCCATTTAGAGTGCTCACATGACTGTTACTTGATCGACTTATACGCTGAATTGTACTATCGTAAATAATGCTAGAGCGTTTATCTTTCAATATAAACATTCATACGCTCTTTTCTAAATTTGTTGATTCTATTGGAAGTGTCATCTCATTTCACTAAATGATAGGATCGTTTATTTTTCGATTATCAATTAGGATTGCAATTAGTGTCTGCTGCTATCGCCTATGTATAAGTCGTGTCCAGTTACAGTGTTTTTTTTTTTGTCTAGAAGGTTACTTTCATTATTTATTACAAATTATTTACTGTGGAAGGCTAATTAAAATGTCGGATAACAGTATTGCCTTGATGGTTAATCAGACTCTACTGTACTTGAAGTTCATGCACAATTAGGGACCTGTACAGAACTCCATATCTCTCAAAAACTTCAAGTTTTCATATCATCTCGTTTAACTTTGACATGGTTAGGTTAGGAATATCTCGACAAATTTCTAAACGGACTTTCAAAACGTAAACAATTTTTTTGTTGATATTATACAATTTTTAAAATTTAGGGTATAAACCTAGGATGAGCGGGTAATTTCAAAAATTCTCCAGCAACATTAAAAGGTTTTTTCACCGCTCAAAGTTTTGCAGTGTGGGTAAAGGTAAGTATAACAAGATTCAAAAGTAATCTTAATGACTAGACATCAAATGTTTCGAAACTAGTAACGCTACAAGCGGTACAGACCGTGTGCGCTCTCTAGTCACAAGAAGCGGAAGTCAGCTGACCCATTCTTGTTAATAGTTCATATCTGATGTGTTAGTCACTGTAAGCATCTACTAGAAATGGATATTTACAAGGACAAGAAACACGGCGCCTACGAACCCATGTATACATTATTATTTCTTTTTCTTGGAAAGTAAGACAAATCTCAGCTGCAATGGTGAAATCAAAGTAGGGAATAAACGCAGCAAGCTGGGTTATATATATTTGGCTTGATCAAATTTACGTAACTTAAGTCCACTAGTTTAAAATGTTTTAAGAACTCCGTATTTTTCAACAATTGATTTAACTAAGAGTAACGCCTTCCGTACAGTGTATACTAACCTTGCTACAGATGCATTGGGCGAGTTGCATCACGATATCTTCAGGCGTTAAAACACTAATTATCCGCTTGGCTCGTTTTATTTCTTCAATTTTTGTGCCAACTGTAAAATTTTAAATTTTACGTTAGTAGAAATCGGATTTTTAAAAAAATTGGGAAAGCCGCCATTTTTAAACTGTTGAAGGAATTTTCCTGGATAACGAACTTGTTCAAGAAATTACTATAATCAATTTTTGTGTCATCAAATTTGATTCAAATCGGGTCAAAATTTCCAACGTGAGCGTGCTAAAACACACACACACACACACACACACACACACACACACACACACACATATATATATATATATATATATATACATATACATAATTTAAGGACCCTTCAAAAAGTAATATAGAGGTCAGAATCGGTGCTCATTCCAATAGTTTGTTTCTCCAATGGAATTTCACTACTGACGTTCTAAGTAGTTTTATTAAACCATAATGTTTATTTAATACACGCATGAAAAATTGGTATAAATAAACATTGTAGGCCTGCATGATGAATAAAGTGCACGTGCGTGATTGTTAGACCTATTTCGGCATTTCAGTTGGCAACATTGTGTTTGTTTAAGTTACCGTATATAACCTCAATGTTTCCGTATTTTTTCACGTAGATATTTTAATAAGTTTGTGTAACACTACACTGTATTTGGAACTGTAAATTTGTATTGTTTAGTTAGTAATTTGAACTGTAAGAAACATTGTATGTCCAATTCTTGTGCAAAGTGTTTATTTTCATCTCGAAAAAAATTCCGCTCTCGGCAAGACACGACCGTAAAGAGTTTTCTATTTTTTAAAAATTTGCTGTTTTACTCAGTATTTAGACAAATAACTAATATTTTGATACGATATATGTTTTATTGGTAAGTACACATTATTTTGTAACATCGTGTTTGAGTTTTCAGTGATTAACTCCAAAAAAACTAAAGTTAATGGCAGTTTTTAATTTTTTCCATAAAAAATTTTTTATATGAGAACTCTACCATAATTTCCGATTAGTTAGTACGCAAGTAACGTGCTATTTTCACATTCTTGCTCAATAATTCCGCCAACGTACAAAGGAGATAACCAACGTGTCCTTTTTAGTAAAAAAAACAAACATGACACAATCTAGAGACATTTATTTTTAATTCCATCGCTTTTTACTCCACCATTTAAAAAATATGGTGTGTTTAATTAGGTTAGAGTATAATGGTGAAATGAGAGTTTCAAAAAGAGGGTAGGATAAAAAAGTACTTTTGGCAATTCGCTTCTATCACGTCAGCTAGACAGCTGCGTGCCGCGATTATTTTATCTCAATTAAGAACGTGTTCGTAGCCCTTGGGTGGAAACTGGCGATCAAACAAGCAGAGGGCACAGACACTCAGTCGCGATATAAATTAAAGTTATAGGCTATGTTTAACAAAAAGTGTAGTTGTATCATAAATTAAGTAAGCCCTATAATTTGTTCACAAGTTTTCCTTATATTAACGTTTATTATTACAAACTTTCCTTGCATTAACTTTTTATTATGTAAGCCAGTTATTAGCGCAGAAATAAGCGACAAATATCTATTACAGATAAGGAACATTTGATAACAAGTTTTGGTTTTAAAATAGTCGCGCGTAATGTAATTACCTGGCCGACGTGAATAGACGAATTGATCTTTGTTTCTTGGTGTCCGAGAGTCGAACTGAAAATAAATAAATTATAATTTATTCAAATTCTCCGCTTCACTAGATCTATACACTAGATCAATGCATGTATACACATACATTGAAAATAACAACAACAACATTCACGTAAACAATGTCTGACCTATGTCGCAGATTATTTTAGGATGAAATTTGGAAATATAAAAAGTTTGTTTGTGCATATTTTAGTGCTGATAACAATAATTTTGGTTATTGATAACGATGGTTTGTAGAATTGTGCTGGGTAACAAATTTGCCTAAGCTACTGTTAATGTTAAATTATGTAGCTTACCAATAATATTAGCAGACGTTTTGTTGAAGAAAGTCAAAAGTAAGACTGAAGTAATTATATGAAAGAAAAACTTGTCGCTTGCCTCTTTGGAACAATAAAAACAAACTTTTTAAGTTTCTAAATAAAATGTTTAATTCTTCTTCGTAACCATGGAAACGAAGTAAATAATAAAAAAATTAGGACTCAGAATAAAGGATTTATTTGTTTATCCTAATCATTTAGGCTGCCTCCACCTGTAGTTTGCATCCTTAATGGTTTTAGACACTACATACAATTAATTATTTATTATTTAACATCTAATTTTATTGAATTTAGTTTAATTGTTTGGCTATTTTCGATTAAGGCAGGTTATAAACTTACACACAATTACTTAACTTTTAATAATATATTTAGAACTATAGGCCTACATATTTCCACCATAACCAAATGATATTTTATTATTTCCTGTGACAAATGAATAATTGCCCAGTGGCAAATATTCAGTGGTGTTAGTCCAGAAGGTCTTTCTACTCCAACGCCAACGAAGTCGCGTATTTAATGTTTTACAAAAAATTGTCCTGACCAGTGGTTCGTGCGGTTTTTAATTTTGTTAAGAAATCTCAAATAGTGTAAATGGGCTAACTGTATAACGAATGGAATCGAGGTCTGTGTATAGAGTTACGTTGTTAACATATTTATGTGCTTTGGTGATCAATCGTAAACATTTTGATTTAAATACTTAAATATTTTGTAAATTGTTTTCTTAAAAATTTACACAGGTATTTGTGCTGATGGCACAATGATATTTTCATCGGGTGACACACCAGAAGACGTGACATTAAATCTTCAAAACCGAATTAATAAATTGACAATCTGACTTCAGAATTGGAGAATAAAAATAAATCGCCAAAATCACATCATGTCACCTTTACTTTAAAAAAATGTAACCTCTTCTGTATTAAATAACATATCAATTCCCTTAAGAAAATAAAGTAGAATATTTGGGTGGCATAAAGCCATCACATAATAACAAAGCGTCTAGTTTTAAATTCAAGACTCAAACTTCTTTTTCAACGTCTACATTCTAATTCCGTTTTATATTTAAGTGAAAAAATAATTCACAAAACTCTACTCAGACTAATTTGATATACGGCAAGCACTAACAAAATTTTTATTAATTATTTCAAACAAATACGTGTTCACTTAAAAGCACCAAATTTAATACTTTATATAGGCCTACCTAACATAACAATTTATACGTTATACCAATTGTCTTTTTAGATAATTAGGCCATATAACTTTTATTTAAATTGTAAATACCTCGTGAGCTTCTTTATTCCTCAATTGGATTCTTTGAATGTTCCAAGCATTTCTATTTATTTATAAACCTAATAACTAATACGATCTTACATGATTATTTGTACTCCACCGGCAGAATTAATTTATTGTACATTAAAGCCCTTTATGTCGCGCACAATATTCTACAATATACTAAGAACTCCCAAGTACAATTCGATCTGTTGACAGTAGCCAGCTGCTTCTTGCAAGTAGATTCTTTCTGGTAACATTAAAAAAAATAATTACTTAAAAAATTAAAAAACACGACTGCTAAAACACAAAATACAAAAAAATATACACAAAAATTATATATTTCATAATTAAAAGAAATGAAAATCTGAAATGCAATTGATTTAAAAAGATGAAAACAAGGTATTAGAATAAATGCTGAAGAATATTTTCCGAGTATTTAGTTTAATAAATTAAGAATTTACATGTTAAGTTCATACAATAAATGCAGTCGGGGGCTGCATCTCAAATATTTGCACTAAATAGACCCCGACTGCATTTATTGTATGAACGTAACATGTAAATTCTTAATTTATTAAACTAAATACTCGGAAAATATTCTTCAGCATTTATTCTAATACCTTGTTTTCATCTTTTTAAATCAATTGTATTTCAGATTTTCATTTCTTTTAATTTTGAAATATATAATTTTGTGTATATTTTTTTGTATTTTGTGTTTTAGCAGTCGTGTTTTCTTAATTTTTTAAGTAGGCTAATTATTTTTATTTAATCATTTTTAGTGACTAAGCCACTAAAAGAATACCTTCTTTAGCCATTTGGCCATTTTTTGCGATTTTAAAAAAGAACAAAACTGTAAAGTAGGCACTGCGAAGTCCTGACGTTGGTCTGTGTTCCCTCTTATGGTCCTGTCCTCACGTACGGAATACGCTGACTGGAGTTAGCATGTTTGGGGTTGAAAATTTTCTATTTCGGTTTAAATCAATTATTTGTGATTTTTAATTTTCGAATTATTTAATTTTTGTCGCGTCGACGATTGAAAGTTGTTCACTATTTACATTAATTTGAAAAGCCAGTATCGTCCCCGGCCTGACCTTTGGACAAAGCCTATTGCTAATTTATCTACCATTTCTTTCCGATTTGGCTCTGTCGATTTTTGTGTTCAGGGTGTCATTTTTCCCAGCTCAACACCCTGAATCAGCTGAAATTTCAATGGTAACTTAAGGCCTATTGGTTCCGAAGTTAGTGTTTTTTGTATTGCTTTTCGTGGTTGAATCTGAGTGATTCCTATTGTACAGTCTCTAGTAATTATGTTTTACACTTGTACATCAGTTATTTATAAATGTATGAGTGCATTAGATATTTAAGAATGTATGATTTCATCCTAGCAACTTATTTATCCTATATGAAATTAGTTGTAAGTTCATGTCTATTTCACCCCAATTTTATCCCATGGGGATGGTTTTGGTAAACGTTATGTAGCCTACGACACTCCTGGTGAAGTAAGGAATCCAACGAGCTAAGGTAGATCAAAATCGGACCAGCTGTTAAGATGTTATGATGGAACAAACATACATACATACTTAGATACTGAAAACACAACACTCCTTTTTTGGCAGTCGTTTAAAAAGTAACGTCGGTTGCAATTTTGGCTTTATAAAAAAGAAATTCCTAGTTATAGCAATGGGACTATTAACAATCGGACTATTATGGTCCTGTCCTCAGAGAAGTTGTGGCAAAAAGCCTTGAGTTCGGCTTCTGGACTCCTGCCGCTTTAGTCCCTTTTAGTTTTTCCTCCGACTCTGTGTCAACGCGTCTTTTTGGATAAACCAATCGCAGTTCATCGATTTTAAAAAAATTAACCGTCTTTTACTTCTCGATTTTATTGTTTTTCCTAGTCGCTTATTGCTTTAAATCTAGTCCTTACGGTTCCTACCCACTGGTTTTCTCAAATATTTTACAATTTGTGTGTGTGTGTGTGTGTGTGTGTTTGCGAGAGAGAGAGAGAGAGAGAGAGAGAGAGAGAGAGAGAGAGAGAGAGAGAGAGGAGGGGGAGGGAGGGAGAGAGAACCAGTGCACTAATTGAATCTAAATTTAAATTATAGGGATTGACCGACTGTATTTTCAAAATCTTATTTTCTCTAAAGAATTTGGTTAAATTTTGCTCAAATTTAATGGACTATTTATGTAATCAAAGACAAAAATATGTAAAAAATCTAGCTTAAGAACTATCAATGAAAAACCAAAAAAAAAAGAAAAATACAAATTTTTCATTGAATTTTACTCTTTATAGGCCTATTAATACGTAATTAAAGATAGTGTTCCAAATTTTACAACAAATATAACAAGATTCAGAAGTAGAACAAAAGTTAACCCTTCCCACTGCCGCGTTTTTTCAAAATTTACTTTCGAACTGTAATTGAAAAAGCAAATTAAATTCGAAATAAGAAATAATGTAAATTTACTTTTAATGTTGGGAATTAATTTTGAGAACGGGTCACGCTTCAAAAAGGATGCATGAAAAGAAGACAAGAAGGTGAGCTGAAAAATGTACTCACAGAAGAAATATTGTCCTAACAATAAATAGCCTATATATAATAATAATTATTAAAAATGTATATATATATATATATATATATATATATATATATATATATATATATATTATATATATATATATACATATATATATCTCCAAAATTTTGCGAACCGATTTTCGAAATTAAAATGATTTTACGGAGCCTCTAGTTGAAAATGAAGAAGTTGTGTGCCGTGTTCTTGTACGTGTTGTTTCTTAATAAATAGGCCAATTATAGATTAAATAACTTAAGCAAATGTTACGCGTTTCTTTAAGTAAACGAATGTATAGGTCTGTTTGTTTTGTTTCAGGATTGCCGCAATTTAACAAAACAAAAATGTTGAGTGATTTATCTTACCAAAAAATCGGCAACAGTTCACAACCGAAACAGTATTTTAATAGGAAATCATTATTTGTGGGATTATCACTAGTTCAGTGTTTCCTACTTCTGTTCTTCTACAATTATTTCTACGGCATTACTTCAGACAGTCTGGAGACGTTGAAATTATATCCGAAAAAAATCATCCAAACTGTATTCAAAACCAACAATACGTATTGTTACGACGATAAGACCAACGATGAAGCCGCACGTGTTTTGGTAACACTGAACACGAGTAGTGTGGACGAAGCCTCGGTATTCTTCATCGAGACCCGATGCCACACGAACACTGCCGATATTCTGACAAAGCGGCAGGCATGCGCGGTCGAGTCGGCGGCCTACACTAACCCCAACATGACCGTGTACGTGTTGTTTCCCTCAGCGGTGCCGTTCGATCCGTCAGCAGCTGCGCCGTATGTCCGGGCGCTCTTCGGATATCCTAATATCAAGCTACGCCATATCTCCATGGTGGAATACATGAAGGCATCGCCTCTGGAGGGTTGGTACGAGCGAGGAGTTTTGCAGAAAAGCTCTTACCCGCTGGCACATATCAGTGACGTATTGAGGTTGCTGTCGCTTTGGAAATTTGGAGGTATCTATTTGGATTTGGATACTATAACGCTCAAGTAAGTTTCTAAATTAGATTATAGCCTATAATAGAAGAAGGGATTATAAAACCACAGGCGTTGTGATCGACGGACCTATTGTGCAACTAAACCTCTTAAGTACCAGCAGATTTGGTGCCTTTAATAAGTTCCAACAATCCACTGATTGTTCCAGCTTATCCTGCTGGAGGTCCCTAGGGTCCTGGAAACCAAAAACCCTTAGCCTCCTCTAGCAAGAACCTTACAATCATTAATTACGTGTTCTGTAGTTTCCTCCTCTTAAACCTATACACGGTGTATACTATCCTGTTCATGTACACCCTCAGACCAGTGCCCAGTAATGAGCCCCATGACTTTCCTGAGTTGTACTCTGCCCAAGGCGACTGCCGCCCCTCTAAGTCCTCCATGAGGAAACCTACCTGAGGCGCTTGCTACAGGAATGTTGACGAAGTTACCCCATCGTGCCTGATGTTGCTTTTTAATCCACCTATTTATGACAGACCTGGTCAACGAAGTGAGATCGCTAAAGCCGACTCTGGTTCGGTAAACTCAGAAACAGATCCCAGTCCAGCCAGTCGGTTTGCCTCCTCTATGCACCGGAACCCAGTGAAGAATGACTCGATTTCTCAGGGACAGATCATTGAGGTTCTCCCGACACTCCCAGACCAGCTTATAAAATTTCGAGAGTTGCGTAAATTTTGAGAGATGAATCTTTAAATGTTTGGAGATTTTTTTTTAATTTTAAAGAAGTAGAGCGTTATGGACTGATATTACAAGTATGCTTACATTTATATTTCTGAGAGAACTTTTACCTTTATCACTGAATATGAACGTATTCAAAATACAGCCACCATTATAAAACGCGTACTGGATGTTAGTGGCTAAAGTACAAGTAATTGGACTATCTGCCACTAGGAACGCTGCAATTGCAACGACAGAGACGAGATGTTTGAGAAAATATACAGTACTATTATTTATTTAACTGTTGTTGAACACTGCCGTAAGATGCCACCAGCCGAACGACATTCTAGTTCGTTTATATTCAATGCCTTTCAAAAATCAGCAAACACTTATAGAAACAATATGAACATAAAGAGAGAGAACATTAATAGTAAAATACCCGAAGTTTGAACTGTTTATTAGAACATGTATTTTCAATTTCAGAACAACTAAGTAAGGAAAACAGATGAATATAAGTTCGCTGTTTTAAATTTTGAACAAACATTACTAGTTCTGGATTGGTTAAACGTTGCCTGTAATTTTAATATTAAATAATGAATATATTATGCAGTTAATAGAAAGTCGAGACTTTGTTTTCCAGATCGTTGGAAGTTTTTGTGCCCTTTGCAGCCGTCGAAAACCCGTCCTACATAGGCAACGCCGCCATTGGTTCTCCTCTGGATGGTATCGGCCACGCGATACTTTCAGTCGCTCTTGAAAAAATTAAAGAAAACTTCCGCGGCGACCAGTGGGGCGTCAACGGACCTGTACTGCTTACGGATGTGCTGCGAGCCGCGTGCAAGCTTGAGCCGAATGATTCGGTAAGCCTGTTGTACTGATTGAGGAATTCATCTAAATTGTATTTGCCAATTTTAAATATACACTTCACTTTGACATGTATCATGCTGTAGGACTGGTTGTGATGTTGAACGCGTGATGCGAGGAACATGTCATATAGGAAAAATACTCATATAGGCCTACAACACTATATTTTCCGCGTCGCAAGTCTCATATTAAATTAATTATAATTAAAAATTTCTGCGTGCGCGCCGGGATCGAACCAGGTACCTTGCGCGTGTGAGGCATACATAGGCTAAACAATTTACCGATTTAAGTACATGAAATGAATCGTTGATTAAATTTTGATAGTTATATTAAAAGATCAGTTTATATTAACTTGTAAAGATCAGGTGATTTCGTTGAACAGCTGATAGGATGTAATAAGTTTCAAGTTATGTTCTTAAAAACTAGCTGTGTTAATTTTGTCGTGTTTTCGAACAAATTAAAATAAAAAAGGAAGAGAAAACATGATACATGATTTTTATTTTTAGTTCAATAACAGAATTTGTTTACCAAACTGATTTAATAATTTCGTGTTTACATGTAAGAGGTATTTATTTTAGTTAGACAAATCGCTTGCAAGCTTCTTTTTTGTAAAAGATTTTTAAATGTTATTAAAAGTATGATTTCCTGAAATTTACCTCCAACTAATTTGATCAATTTTCTTTTCAAATGAAGTCATTAAGTTTGAAAGTTGAAAGAAGAATGGCATCCCCGAAAAATCCTTTGCTGACTTCTTTAAGAAGTAGTAACAATGAATATATGAAAGTAGTAATAAATAATTGTGTTTGGGTAATTTATCGTTTCAATTTACAGGTATACGAAATGAACAGCGACCGATGCCAAGGCTTCAACATTTACCCAGAGCAATACTTCCACCCATTACCATATTACGAATGGGAAAAGTACTTTTCCAACGGTACAGAAGCTGAGGAGACAATGGTTAAAGTGCAAAATAGTTACACCGTTCACACGTGGAACAAAATGAGCCATGATCGAATAGCGGTGGTCGGTTCGGACCAGCCTTACTCTCAGCTCGCGCAAAGGTTCTGTCCTTTAGTTTACACAAATTTTGGGCATGAGTTTTAAAATAAAATAAGCACAATTGGTGTGGTAATCAAATAGAAACAATATTATAACTGGAAAAATAATCCAGTAACAAAGGTTGTGTTTATTTTATATTGATTGTTTTACACATTTTGCTTGTTTGAAACGGCGAAAAAAGTAACGCAAATTATGTTTGTAACTCTTGTAGCTGCAAGGGTTGCTTGTTTTTCTTAATAAGAAAGAGCACGCTGATTTAGGCCCGTGGAAGGCAGTCGATGACGTCCTTACATGGTTTTTGGTATCAAACAAAATATCGTTTGGTCTGCAAATATCTATGTAGGCCCCTAGCCTAGTTTATGACAGATTTTCGTGATCTCACCTTAACAGATTTTGTTAAAATTTTAAGGTCACATAAAAAATTAAAACTGAACTAAAATTAAGTTGAAAAAATTAAATATAATAGCTAGTTAGAAAAATGTAATGATAAGAATTCTGTTTCACAAAATTTGAATACTAAAAATTAGTTATAAAATTGCACCTGTATTACAGTCTTCTGCATATAAATTCATTCTTCGCGTTACTGCAGTCATGTGTTGATTGTTTAAAAACAGATTTCATGTTTGAGGTTATGTTACGTAACAGATTACTTATTGCAAATGTAATAGAGAAATTGTTGAATTTGCAATTATGATTTATAAAGAAAAATAATGACCAGACCATCGTTTGGAAGAGGCTGAGTTTAAAAGGCACTAAGGAACTTATAAAACTATCCTAAAGTCTGTTCATACTGGTACGGTACAGAAACATATTTATCAGTGTACATACACTTAGGTTGGTATTCGTAAGCCGTGAAGATACTTTAACAATAATGAGTGAATGGCAATTTATTGAGCCGGCTCAGCTAGCATAGATGATCACAGATCTGCTAACATTTAATGCAATTTTGAAGATACCATTGAATATAAACGGATCAGAAATAGAATCACCGTTATAAAAAGCGTGCTCGATATCAGAGGCTAAAGTCCAAGTAACTGGACTATTTGCCGCTAGAAACGCTGCAAGTTGCAAAGATAAGGCCGGAAGATGTTTGAGAAAATATGCGGTAAACTAACAGTTTGCCGCAAGATGTCACCAGCATCGAAAGCTTATATATCTCATAATGGTTGTCATTCTAGTACGTTTGTATCCAACGATATAACCTAATGCAGAAGTTAAATCAAATCTATATAGAGTATATAATTAAATCATTATTAGAAAATTATAAATTAGTTTTAGTAGAAACGGAGGCCTAAGTAGGCTACATGAATCAGATGAGAATTAGAAGCACTTTATAATGAACAGTGAATTTTGAAATAAGTAAACAATAAAAATTAACCCGAACAGCAACAAATAACTTGGAAGTTGATTTAAAATATGTAGTATTATACTTAATGATTTGGTAGGGCTTTAAAAATTGTATGAAAAGTAATAAATAATTAAAACATAATGTTATATGTTAGATAATTTAGATATACCTGTAAATAGTCCAGACCTGCAGCCGGTTTTTAGAAAATTTATTTAATGTTTCAGTAGTAAGTGCTAGATTAACATAATGGCTAATTGAATTTTGCATTCTGTTTCTAAAAAATATTTAATCAAAGACTTCCTAATTTCTAATTAACTTTAAAGGAACATTAATTGAAAAAATAGCTGATTTCAAACACATGATCATTGTGTATCCTCTAATTTTTAGGTTATGTAGGCTGTTTAATTTTTTTTCATAGTTACATTGTTATTATTTACAATGTGCTCTACATTTTCGAGTATTGTAGGCATGTTTTTAGAAAAAGCAGTAGAGTGGGGCAGAAAGTTTGACATTTGGCTTACAATGTAAACAACGCTTTTTTTACTGAACCTAAATCTAATTTTGAATTCTTCATCCGAAATATTAATTAAACGAAAGAAAATTTCTAAAACTTAAATAACCAAATTACTTGTGTTAATTCTTCATCTGAACTACAATTATAATTTCTTATAACTATGAATTCATTTCAAATAAGATCTAACATCAATTTTTAGGTTATGTTGTTATTTATAATAAATAATTTGATGAAAAAACTTGTGAGAAGTAAAAATTTAATGATTAAAATTTTAACATTCTGATAAAACCGTGTGCAATATTAACATAAACGAAATTTTGAAAATGTCACAAATCAAACTTTGACATCGTTGTCAATTATGTAAAATGGAATAGCAATAATTAGTAAATCTAAGAGTAAATTATTTAATCGACAATATTGGGGCATTAAATTAATTAGAGTTTAATCTTCGATTAGCATTAATGGTTGTTCTGGAAACTGAAGTTGATGATTTAATTAAAGATTATATTTAATGATGGATTAAATAAGTTAATTATTGTTCTAGAAACCGGCTGTTAGTTTAATAGATTAGGCCTAAGTGGGCCTACGATAAAGAGCCGAATTCCCTTCCCATGACTCACCGCTCTCGTCTGCTCTGGCATCAGTCGAAGTGGCAGCTTCAATTCAGTCCAAACAGTTTGGCCGATTAGGCCTACGTTTTTTACTTTACGTTGGTTATAATAGTGGTTTTTCAATAAAAATAACGTATGACATTCAGAAGAAATAGGAATTAAAAAAAAAACAGTAGGTCTAATAGGAACACAGTAGGATAATCGATATCTATTCAGAATGTATCTTAAACAAAAGTAATAAAAATAATTAATAACTGCATTAAAAAAAATTACTTCATTAATGAAGGTTGAAGTACTTTACTGTAGGATCTAGTATAAAATAATACCAAATAACATAGAATAACTAAAGAAAGGAGTGAGGAATCTTACTGAGCTGCTGGAGTTGAACTATGAACGTCAGGGAGTCGAGCGATCTGAACATGTTGAGCCGGTTTACTTCAGTGAGCTGAATCATTCAAAAGATTACCTTATGATGTCTTTTCAATTATGTTTCTTAAGGATACTTACCTTAAGGAATATTTACGAATACCAACCTTATAGCTTGTGCACTGTTTTAGGTTAGTTAAGGTTTTGTAAACATTATTTATTCAGTTTAAGGAATGAGTAAAAAATATTTTGTACGTTTTTAAAAATTTAGAATTAGCTTACATAAGTGTATTTAAAAAAATAAAATAAAATCGTTCTCGAGAAGTTAACAATTATTTACTCTTGTCATACTTGGTAACAGCCTACCTACAGCACTGCTCGATGTTCGATAATTTTAAAATGGTTTCTACATGAAAACATTGCTCGAACTTTCTAATCTACTACCAAAACAAATTCAGTTCTGAAGCTATCAACAAATAATATGGAAAATTAAGCTAATTTCTTCAAATCTGTTTAATTTTATCAAAACTTGGCGGACATTTTAAACTTTTATTTTATCCCGATTTACTCCTGAACATTATCCCTGCAATGGGCCTATTACATACGGTAAAACTTCTCTATTACGAATATCTTTATAACGAAAATATCTCCGTAGCGGCAAAATGTATTGGTCGCTTCCCATTCCTACAGCAAAAATATATTGCAACTTTAATGAGACCAATAAAATTCCAGGAGACTCTCTATAGCGGCGAAACACGTGGACACTTCCTGCACTCCTACCTTATTTCTCAGCACGCCAACACATCATTCAAATATTAAAAGCAATGCGCAGTGCGTCAACTGAATCGAGTGTTTTGTGACTAGTACATTTTACATGAGTGAATTATTTTTTTTTAATATTTTTACAATACAGTTTAATGGCATCTAAATGGAAAATTTTATAGTTAGATGTAAAAGTTAGAGTTTTGCGTGAGTTAGAGAAAGGTGTGAAGCAAGTAGATGTTTGCCGAAATGTTGATTTAGTTAGTTCTTCAGTTGGAATGATATTGAAAAATAAAATAAAGAAGGCCTACAATGAAGGGAATTGTTCAAGAAAATTCGAAAGCCAGACTTTGAACGAATTGATGAATGGGTTCTGCAATCGTTTCGGCAAAATAGTGCCTTTTTCTCACAATTAAGTATTTTAATCATACAATATTATTTAATAAATATAGTTTTTAAAGGCAATATTTACTATATACCAGATTATATACTTGGACATCACATCACAGGTTATGTTGGGTAGTTGGGTTTAGATTTATAATGAAAGAGTTTTATTTCAATAAATTTTGCACTCAACACTTCAAACCAAAAAATAGTGTATACCCTAACACGTTTCACAAATAAAAGCACATTTTATACACGCTCTGGTTGAGCTCTCTCTACAGCGGTAATCTCTTTATAGCGGTGAAAACTAACGTTCCCTTCAGTGCCGCTATAGAGAGATTTTACTGTGTTATATTGTCACTATTAATTAATAGCCTGATTAACGTTGAGCTACATCAACAAATAGAATTTTGATTGAGTAGATTTTTTGCCTTTATTTTGACAAAATAAAACAAAACAAAAAATTCTATTTTATGAAAACACAAAACGAAAAATCCGCAAAAAATGATAAATGGCTTATATTTACTAGAGCTAGAGCGCCGGGTATGGTGACAAATCATACGTATAGACCTAACAATGCGAGAACACTTCTCGAGTCAAGTGTCGAACCATTTTTCAGCAAAGTGAAGCTGGATGACGCGACCCCTGTAGAGAGGCTATTAGCTAGCCGCACGGAGCGGCACCTTTGTCATTATAATTTCCATTCCACGTCGATATTCCTTACAAGGATGTAACTCATTAAAAACGTGTCATTTCATCAGTTATGTTTCAAATCGATTTTGTTTTTTCCGTTCGATTTTTCCTAAGGTGTAACGGTATACCAGAATGAAAGTAAAATCCATCGGCGAGTGCGAAAACAATATTGTTAAATGGTTTTTGTTCTTTTAATTGAATTAAATAAAAACATTTTTTAAATAAATTATTTCACTGAACAATACCTGCTAATTTTTTAACCTTATTTATTAACAATAATGGATTATTCATATTATTTTATTATTTATTTGTCCCTCATTTATGAAAAAAATATTAAAACACGGGTTTTGAGATTATAGATCGACTTTCTTTCTCTCTAGTGCTTAACCTAAAACATAAAATGTTGGAACATGCTCAGGCCCGTATTAAAATACTAACAAATAATAATCGCGGCACGCAGCTGTCTCGCTGACGTGATAGAGGTGAATTTCCAAAAGTATTCTTCTTAATCTTACCTTCTTTGAAATTCACCATCATAATCAATATTAAAATATGCCTGCATTAGAATTTTAAACTTCCAAATTACATTGATATTACGAAAACGAACCCCGACCGCAGGCAACAAATTTTCTAATTTCAACGGATATTGAAAATTCAAAGCACTAATTAATGCAGTTTTTAGCGCTGATTACGAGGGTAAAATTGGATCTGCAAACAAATTTAAGACAAATTAGTTATGAATTTGTAAAGATTCTAAATGTTTGTTAGGATTCTAAAAGATTCTAAATTTTTTTAAACTGTTAACAAAATTTGTTGTTTAGCAAACTTATTCAAGCAATTATCATAAGCTATTTTTATGCTAACTATGAATAAAATCGGACCAAAATTGCGAACCAAAAAATGAAGAGAGAGCGCGCGCGCGCGCACACACACACACACACACACACTGCGAGACTGGGATTTAGCCAAAGTTACGCGTTTCTCCTGAATCAAAGAGAAAATCGATGCTTTATCATGCTATTACACAACTTTAATTGATTTAATTTTCTTAATAAGAAGAAATTAATTGCTTATTTATTTTTGTTCTTTTATTTATTTATATTTGTATAAAGATAACCCTTTCTTCCCGGTGGGTGTCATTTGAAAAGAAAATTACCTTAAATAATGTGAACTCTATTCTACTTATTAGGTTGGTACATTTGATACCAATTATATATAGCCGCCTCGGTGGTCTAGTGGATAGCGTACTAGGCTTTCACCCCGAGGATCCGGGTTCGATTCCCGGCGAGGGCTTGGCATTTTCATACGCTATAAATCATCCCACCGTCTGCATTAGCCCAAGTGTGCACAATAGTTGGACGTTAAACACCAAAAAAAAAAAAACAAAAAAAAATGATACCAATTATTTCCACCAGTTCATAACTTCGCTGTAATTTCAAATTACTCAGTGTAATAGTGTAATTTCAAATTTACACTATTTTCGGTAACGTAATAAAGTTCTAGATAAGAATAAAAACTACAAAATAGAAAATTACACACTGGACATTTATAATTTCGCAAAATGTTTACATTTCAAATTCTAAATGCACTGGATAAATTTCTAACAAATGTCACGCAACGTGTACAACTGAACTAAAATTTGAAATAATTTCGATTAAAATTTGTATGACACATTTAATTAATTTTATTCAGTGACAAATACGTAATATATCAGCCATTATGTCTTATTAATTAACGCCTTAAAGACAAATTTTAACTAAAAACACAATAATACAAACACTGTTATATTATCACACGTATTTATAAAAAAACAGGTTCTTGATTCACAATTTCAAACATTTGTCATTTTCTATTAACAGATTTTTTAAACAATGCTAAACTATAAAAAAACCACAGTCATAAGAAAAATATCCAAACTGTTACACGTATTTCAGCCTAATTTTAAAATAACTTCCACTATTAAATTCCTTTTTATAACTCCATTACAAACTGTACTCAAAAACTAACTAAATTTACTTATACATTCCTAATTCAAACCTGTTTTTATCTCTAAATACACATAATTATGAGCCTTCAAGGATTAGACCTATTTTTATCTTGTAATTACAAAGATAAGACCTCCTGCATTGAACTTAAGCCTAATTTTACTTTTATTTGATTATTAATTTTAAAAAAATTGTTATCTGTTAAGCAGTTTGGAAACTATCCGTTGCAACACACACACACACACACACACACACACACACACACACACACACACACACACACACACACACACACACACACACACACACACACACACACACACACTATCCCTCAAAAAGTGCAAAAATATTGATCTAGAAGTCAGAATCAGTGATAATTTCCAGATCCCATGTGGAGGTCTAACCATAATGGCCACTCCAGTAACTGCGAAAGAAAGTAATGGAGTTTTCTGAAGAATAATAGAGAATAATAATAATAAAGAATTAAATAGTTTAATGGTAAAAGAAAGAATGTTACAAGGACTGGTTTAATATAACTATTTAGAAAATTGGGGCTGCACCATTAAGGATCGCATAACGAAAGCCGCATGAATTTAGCCGTTATAGTATCAATAAGGATAGCGCTATAACTGTTTATTCATGAAGAAGTGTAACTGGGTCTAAAAGATACAGCAGTTGATGGACGTTTTACAAGGAAAGACGTAGAAACACGTTAAGGAAACACGGCCGCAGGACCTGATTGAATGCGGGCTGGTTTGCCTGACACAAACAGTTTTACCGATGTGTTAAATAAGTTTTCTGTATAACTCACAGACGGATTAATGCGGTTTTATTTGTGGGCGCGGTTGGTTGGATGATTCAACTCACAAGAGCGCCTCCCTGGGGGGATGAATTTTTTAAAAATAATACCTTAAAAAACTAGCACTGTTAAGCGATTCTGAAACTTAAAACGATTTAAAATAAGTGTTAAAATTTACTCCATTTTAGGCAAAAAATTTAAAAAACTTATTTTTTTTAATTGAAACAAAATTTGAAACATACATTTTGAAACAAAATTTGTACTAAAAATGCGTTTTCTTCTTTCCCCTCTTCAATATTGCTATTCGTAAATGTTTATACACAGCCGCGGTTATTCCCGTTGCTTTACTCTTACCGTTAACGCTGATCCCTCGTCTTCGTTAGTTTTTATCAGTTTTAGAATCGATAAAGATCTTTCTGTTGTTGCAGTTAACCAGAAGATAGAAGAGAATCAACATGAAATATCTAATTGATTAACTCCGTTCTCATTTTCAGTATAAGCGTTACTAAGTGCATAAACGTACATACGAATATATACGGACAAAAGTATTTCATGTACATACATAGTTGAGATCAGGATAATGTGATGTGTTTCGGACCCTTCAGATCCCCGGGGACCCTTTCGTCAAAACTAGGCATATACTTCCATTTTATGAAAGTGAAATAGTATCTTTTACATTTTATTTCTTTCACATCTGGAGGAGTGATTGTTCCTTCGCCCCCCCGCTTTAATAGTCATTGGTATAATTTCTTACTATTCAGAAAAAGGAAGTATTTTTGGTATTATTTATAAAATCAAAGAAGATCTCTGGTTGCCACAACTGTGTACGTTTAATAAAATAGGATTGTACCTTATGGGTGATTGTAAATAGACTGAAAAGACATTAAATAGATGTCTTTGTGAAAGAAAATTTGAATTTGGTAAAAAGAGGTATACAAATTCAAAAATCAGCCTACGGTAATAGCTAGAAGAATGTCAAACGAGTCCTTACTAGTTTTTGTTTGATTTACTAGCTGCAGTGTCTTCTCAACAGTGTTAACGTTTGCAACACAAAGACTAATCACTTAAACCTAAGACAACTTTCCAGTCTATTAACAAGACTAATGAGCGTTGAGAGCTGAGTAGGGATATTTCGGTCTATACGGGGAAATATTAGTGTGGCGGGGATTATTTGCTTAGCGTGAAAGTGAAGGCAGAATCGTGTACTAAGGATGATGGCACATCGCATCTTAAGCAGAACTTGTGACAATGTAGTGGTGTAAAGAGTTCCTTTATTTTTGCTACTGCCATTGTTTCTTCTACGATGTCATTTATCGTGCGACCCGACGTGAAAAATAAGGTAACAATACTGTTGATTATGTCTGTTAATTTAGCGTGTCTGTCCGGATGCAAAACACATTCTTCGGTTGTTTACCTTGAAATCAGCTGTCATCAATATTGCCAACTACAACGTTTCTAAACTGATGATGTTTTCTTAAGCTATTTGTGATATTTCGTGAAGTTTTGTTACTGAATTAGAAGTCGTTTGGGAAAATTACAATTGGTCCCGAAGTATAAACAAATCAAAACCTGCTTGACAAATTACATTAAAATCGCTTAATAACTTTAAAACCCGTCGGCAGTCAGGTTCTGTTTTTTGTTGTTTTTCGGTTTACTCCCAAAAAGCATTTTTCTAATTCAAGTTGCTACAACGACTTGAGTTATGACGAAAAGCTGATGAACCGATTAAGAAATCATGTCGATTTTTCGTCTTATTTTTTTAATAGCTCCTATTTTTGGAGGCTAAATCCAAACAATTTTACATAAATACTTCCAGGAAATTTTGATCGAAATCGTTAGAGATTAGGCTATTTATGAGAAAATCTGATTTTATCAGATTTGTTTGACTAGAAAAACTGAGTTCTCTTATCAAAAAAATGTGTGTAAGGTCCGGAGATTTGGGTAAACGAGATCTACATGCCAAATTCCACTAACAATCGGTCTACCGGCAAGAGTTTTCGGCTCTGTGCACGCAAACGCAACACACATTCAATAAAAACAATTATTTTAAGCGAAAGATTAATCAAAAATATATAGGTCACGTTTTTTCACGATTATCAATATTTCGTCATACTCTGTACAGTTGGAAGGTAAGATTTTATCAGTTTTAAAAGAATCAATTTAAGTGCAATTTAAAAATACGATATTCAAGTGAGTCATCATATAAACACTTCAGTATGACTGATCTATCAGCTGATAATACTGTTTATCATTAAACAGCTGAATTTCAAAATTATTTGTTTCCTTTTAACGTTAATTAAAGCTGCGAACATTAAAACGTGCGTATATCAGCATTTAAAATTTAAAATTTCGTTACAAATACAAAAAAATCTGAAAAAAGACACAATTTGTTTCTTATTTCAACTGATTTTGAAAATATGAAATGCTAATTTATGCAGATTTTATCGCTGATTACGGTGGTGAAATCTAATTTTCAAAAAAAAATACGATAAAATTTATGGATTCTTCAAGATTTGAAATGATTGCCACTTCCTGTTGTGAAAATGTTGAACGGATTTTGCCGGGTAGCGAACTTTTATACGTTATTACCTTGTGCACGCTTGAATTCTAAAACACACACACACACACACACACACACACACACACACACACATTTTAGGGTGTGGGTCTAGATTACCACCCAAACCACCCATCTCCATTCGGATGACTTCTGATAAAACAGCTGATTTTCAATAATTATTTGTTTCTTCGAATGTTTTAAGATTCCCGATATGTTTAATTTCTATTGGTGGATGAGAGTTCTCGTTACAAATTTTCCAATGGAAACGCTGACGGATTAATGCAATTTTGTGGATGGGGCGGTTTGTTGGATGACTCAATTTAAAAAAGGGCCGCCTAGGGGATAACAATTTTTGAAATAATACCTTCAAAAACTAGCACTATTAAGATGTTTTAAAACTTAAAACGTATATAAAATAAGTGTAAAAATGTACTCCATTTTAGACAAAAAATCATTTAATTTTTTTAGATTCCTAATTTTTAAAACTTTTGCAAAACTGCTCCATTTACATATCTTCCTCCCTTCTCAATATACCTATCATTAATTTTTTTATATGTAGTTGCAGTTACTCCAGTTTCTTTACCCTTAACCCTGCAGGGGGGATGCAGACTATCTGCACCTATTGAGAGGATTTAGACGTCCCTCGCGGTACCCGAGTCTAACACACACTTACACTTACGATTTTAACACTTTACACTCACACTTACATTTAGGGAGACGATAATAGCCTCAAAGTGCTTTTCACCTTAAAATAACAACAACAAAAACAAATCTTTACCCTTACCGTTAACGCTGATCCCTCATCCTCATCAGCCTAAGCAAGTCCAGTTAAGCGTCACAACAGTTTCTCAACCAAGTTTCGATCAATTTTAGAGTCGAGAAAGATCATTCTGTTGTTGCAGTTAACATAAAAAGAAAAGAGAGAGAACCAACATAAAATATCTAACTGATTAACCCCGTTCTCACCCTCAGTACAAGCATTTCAAAGTGCACAAACGTACATATGTACATACGGACAAAACGTTACGTACTTACAAAGTTGAGATCGGGATAATGTTCGAGTTTCGGAACCTTCAGAGGCCTTTGACTCTTTTCCTTGAAGCTGATATACTTCCACTTTACGTAAGTCAAGTAGGATCTTTTACAATTTTTGTTTTATTTCTTTTGTCTCGGGAAGGGTGATCGCCCCTTCGCTCCCCTTTTAAACTGTCCTTGAATTTAAATTCGCCAATTATGTGGCTGTTTCTGTACATTTACCTACTGTATATTTACTTTCAGCAAGTCACTGTAGCAGCTGTGTGTTCCAGTAGTTACAGTACCTTAAATACACAAGTATGTTAAACAGCTGAACAACAGCTGGGAATCTGTTGTTGGCTTTTTTATGGCATGACGCATGTTTGTTCAACATGTTTGTCAAATTTTAGTATGAAAACCTTATACCGTATTTAAAGTAGTTCAGAAACATTTTTAAATAGTCTAAACGCAGCAGTCTTGCAGCTGGATTCTAAAACATTTATTTAATGTTCTTAAATTTTTCATTCTGTTTCTAGGAAATATTTAATCAAAGGCTAATCTCCAAGTAACCTTTCAATAACTTTAAAGAATGATAAATTGAAAGACAAAATGGCTTTTTTAAAACATATGATCAACGTATATTGTAACTTTTAGGTTATGTTGACTGTTTACTTCAAATGTGTATCATGTACTCGTATGTTTTGTTCCAGTATTTACACTTAAGCACAGTAATATCAAAGGTTGTTAGAATCTATTTTGACAAAATCATATTTTTGTTGAATTTTACGGATTTATCGTATTAAAACGGATAAATAGTCAACAAGATTTCTACATTATTTTGAAATATTTCGGAGTTGTGGTCAAACGTTGTACAACTACTTGATAAATTTCGTAGAAATATTTGAATTCATTTTAATCTTCATTTATGTGCACAACATATAAATATACTGTTATTATAGAAATGTAATAAAAAACATACACACACACACACACACACACACACACACACACACACACACACACACACACACACACACACACACAATTTACGTAACCTGTCAATCAGTGTATAAAATTTTCAAATAATAAAATACACTTTTCTTTTTTCGATATTTTCTAGTATAGGCCTACCAGTACGCCACTAGATGTAAACAACTTGAAGTTTCAGGAAAAGCAAATCACTTAAATAACAATTACTGTCAGATCAGTTATTTTTAACCTACATCAGCTGTAGGCAAGCAAGCCAGTAGCAACATAAACCTAAAGTTAAAACATTATTTAAAAATAAGTTCAGTTTTATAGCTGTAACTAATTTAAAACAATACTATACAAGGCAGTTACGTCACTCATTTGTTAGAAGAGATTTTCTAGGAACAGAGCGATGAAAATATCATAAACTTAACCCACTTTCAACGGCCACAATTTATCAAATATTATCCTTATACGCTATTACAACTGTACTGCATTTAGTGATTTCTGTTTCTTGTTAAAAGGCATGTTTTATTATTAATAATAAATGTTTCGAAAACATTACACGAAAATACCTTTCGAAAGTATCATTTATATGACTATAATCGTGGCACGAAACTGTCTCGCTGACGTCATAGAAGCTAATTAAAAAAAGTGTTTTATCTTAGAATTATTGAAATGTTGATTTAATCATGATATTAAAATCTGCATATTGTAAACTTTCGAATTACATTGAAAATACGAAAATGAACCCTGACCGTAATCAAAATTTAATTTCATCGTATTTTGAAAAGTTCAAAATGCTCATTTACGCAGTTTCTAACGCTGATTAAGGTGGCGAAATAGCGTTTTCAGAAACGTTTACGATAAAGAATTTATTTATTTTTAATATTTGTAATGGCCACCTTTTTGAAACTGCGGAATGAATTTTGTTGGTTAACGAACTTTGAAAAAAATATCACAATCGATTTGTGTGCAATGTTTGAATCTAATCGAACAAAAATTGCGTGCGTAAGTGTGATAAAACACACACACACACACACACACACACACACACACACAAATATATATAGGCCTACACATAGTTTGACTTCAGACTTGAAGCAGGTGCAAAATACGATTTTGACTAACATTGGAACAATGTTTCTTCTATCCTACAACGGTTTTCAATGATATATATATATATATATATATATATATATATATATATATATATATATATATATATTTACAGTTGCTTTCTTCGATTCTGGAAATTTCCTTGAGCATATTGTCTGTTTTTTCCTTGCTATTATTTCTGCTGCTAATAGGCCTTGAGGTAAAAAAAAGTAAAACTTTTTCGTATTTAAATCGACCTTGATACTATTTCATCTTGTCAGCAATACATTTTTAGTTTGTGTGTACTTACAGTCTTGACAGGAACAACCTTGACGCTAATATAGATTCCCTGACGTGACATTCTTACGTGATAACGGTTTCAATAACATATTTCTTTGTGACAATTTTGTACAAGACTGTAATACATTTCAATATAAAATATAGGAAAGAAGTTTAAATCGTCGACAGAAAGAAGGTGAACGCCTGCAATTTACGAGTTTTTGTTATCTTAATGACTTAGTTGTTTTTTCAACGACACCCTGGTTCATCCTAGTTCACTGCCAACAATGTCTGTCAGCCTGACTGAACACACAAATAATTAATTTTGTCGGACCAAAGTTATCAGTTTAGAAACTGTACTTAATTGTTGAATAAATTTTCGTATACGAGGTATGTTCAGAAAGTAACAAGAATTTATAATTTCGCGGGCTTGGAGAGTCCAATTGTCAATTTTTTTTATTATGTTGGTATACATGCCCTTGAAGTATGATAAAACTTTCAGCTGTTTTCATTGTTGACGTTGTCTGTGACAGCCACTAAGGTTAGACATGTTTTTATGAGCTCGGCGATTTTCGTTTTTAAAAGAAATGGATCAAAGAATTTGTATCAAATTTTGATTAAAAAATGGAATAAAGTGTAACAAAGTGTGAGAAATGTTAACAAAGGCCTATGGTGAGCCTTCTATGAGTAAAGCAAGAGTTTATGAGTGGTATAAGCGTTTCCAAGAAGGCCGGGAAGACGTTGAAGATGACGAACGCCCTGGACGCCCCAGCACATCAACAACCGATGAAAACGTGGAAAAAGTGAAGGAAATGGTTATGAACAATCGCCGAATCACAATTAGAGAGGTCGCTGATGATGTTGGCATATCGATTGGATCTTGTCATGACATTGTTTCCAGTGTTTTGTGTATGAAACGCGTGGCAGCAAAATTCGTTCCAAAATTGTTGAATTTTGAACAAAAACAGCGGCGAATGGAAGTTCCTTAGAAGTCACTAAATGAAGTCAACGACGATGCAGAATTACTGAAACGTATTATAACAGGTGACGAAACATGGCTTTACGTATATGACGTCGAAACTAAGGCTCAATCATCCCAGTGGAGGCATTCTGGCTCGCCAAGACCGAAAAAGGCTCGACAAGTGCTGTCGAACGTGAAGGTTATGCTCACTGTATTCTTCGATATTAATAGCATAGTGCATCATGAATTCCTGCCACCAGGTGAAATGGTCAATAAGGAGTACTACCTACAAGTTCAACGCCGTTTGCATGAAGCAATCCCAAAAAAACGCCCGGATCTGTGGAAAAACAATTCATGGCTTTTGCACCACGATAATGCACCAGCTCACATTTCATTGCCTGTTCGTGAATTTTTGGCCAAAAACAGTACTGTAACGATACCCCAGCCTTCATATTCGCTAGACATGGCTCCGTGTGACTTTTTCCTATTTCCAAAAATAAATGGAACCTTAAAGGGTCGTTGTTTTACAGCCGTAGATGACATTAAAAGCGAATCGCTGAAAGAACTAAAGGCTATCGCAAAGATCGAGTTTGAGAAGTGTTTCGAGGATTGGAAGAAGCGCTGACACAAGTGCATAATATCCATTGGGGACTATTGTGAAGGCGACAACATCAATGTAGAAGAATAAATAAATATTTTGTTCAAAAAATTAAAATTCTCGTTACTTTCTGAACACACTTTTTTATTTATCGTTATTGAAAAAATCAATCAAAACTTTATTGTACAAAAAATTCAAAGTCCAAAATTCAGTTCAGAAGCATATTTATAAAAAATAAATCCTAACCGCTGTCTGTTTGTTTACTTTCTAAATTTCATTTTATTAAAAAAATAACATGAAAGAAGGTTTACGTAAACGATTTGCAACATTTATTGACAGAGCGAAGCGATGTCTCTTTCAACTCGAAAGTTTGGCGTTTGAGTTGTGTGTTTCTTACACAATTTTGGCTAAAAGTAATGACCAATTGTTTTAAAATTTGGTACGGAGATACTTTGTATAAAGCACTGTGTGAGTAAGACTTTTACTCATTCACTTCTGTTTCAAAATGGCCACCTCTACACAATAACAACTTTACGCAGTTTTAGCCAAACGTATTGACCGATTGTTTTAAAATTTGATACGAATGCTCAAATGGCGTATGTAAAAGTTTTTTCCCCATTTACTTCTGTTTCAAGTTGGCGGCCTCTGATTTAACAATGACGAGTGTGCGCAGTTTTGGTCAAAAGTACTGACGAAGGTATCTTATGTACAACAACCCTTACGATATATGTGCATGATTATTTCCCGTTTACTTGCGTTTCAAGATGGCGGCCTCTGATTTCCAATGAATGTGTGTTTAAGAAGTTCTGTACAAACGCATTAACCGATTCTTTGAAACATTAAAGCACAAATGAAGTATGTGTAATATTTGTTCTATTTATTTCCGTTTCAAGATGGCGTACTCTGATTTAATAACTACACTCTGGCATCAGCTGAGTGTGTAGTTGCTGGTTATTTCCTGTATACTGGCTGAAAGGCAAACTCTATTTTGTTAGCTTCATGGAGAAAGAACATAAACACCCAATAAAGTAGGTCCAGTAATATTTTTCGTAAATATTACGGTTACCGGCCAAATTGACGGAAAACATTACGAGCACTCTCGTGGAGCGCTATCTGTATTAACTGAAAATATAATGTGATGTCTACTGTCAATGTATAGGCCTACAAGGATTTGTTTCAAAATCTACTCTTTTACACAATAATATTAGTTCGTGCATAAAGTGCAGTAGGCTACTTCAGTATAGGCATGGAAGTACATGGAAGCGAGTGAACCAGTTTGGCTAGTTTGACTCCTGCGGCTACAGCGCAGGACTGTACAGGTACTTGTAACTTGTGACTTGTTTATTTATAAAGCGGAGATCCCCGATGTCAGGTTTTCCCGTTTTATCGCCACAAACGGCCCGAATCCGGCATTCCGTTTAGTGGCAAAGCGGACCCAATTCAAAACATTTAATTTTGTTTCCTCAAAACACGCAAAGATTCGTCTGATTTTAATTAATTTCACACTAGTGTACGATTATTACTGGATACGTAATTAAAATCTAGTCGCTACATTTAAATGTACGCATTAAATGATACTACGTAAACGAAAATTTCGACTGATAAAAATTAAAATTTGATTCTGTTTAATAGCTTATAAAAGAACGTTACTCAGCAAAGTCCGTTTGTCCTTTTCAAAATAGAGAGCATTAAAAATTTCAAACTTTAGCTTATTTTTTCATATTTCACGTGTTAAAAATATAACTTGGCATAGCCTACTCACAATAATCATCGTTAAAATTGAAACGTTGTTATTGCAACGTTATATCAACGTTACAATTGCAAAATTAGTATTTTATTTTTGCAAATATATTTTTGAAAAAAACAAAAGTGAGCCTGACGGCGGGTTTCGTATTTTTAATAGAAAGTAGTCTACCTATTCGAACAAAATTTTAAATAGGATATTTTTAAATTTTCGATTTGTAATGGCAACCATTTTTGACTAAAAGTGAATTTGTTCATTTTCGTGTTTATTTTGATGTATATTTTCTGTGCACGTTGCTGGAAACTAACGAATAGCAATAAAGCTGTTTCAATTAAATTTTGCGTTTATTGTACCCTAAATACCTTAATGTGTCTAGGTTAATTTTTTTTTGTCAACAAATCTGTAAAAATGTACAAGAAATGAATTTAACTCAACAATAGGTTAAACGATTTTCATAAAATTCCTCTTACATGTAAACCTAACCCTTAATACCCAAATAAACTCAAGATTTTCTCAAATTTCAGATCATAAATGAAGGTTTATAAGTCAGATTAATGTATAGAATTTAAAATAGAAGAAGTAGCCTATACATTACGGTAGTATAAACACTGTAAGCGATAAAGATGTCTTTGTTTTTTCGATTCTATCACAAACCGAGATTTTTTTCATTTTAAATTTGCTACATTGACTTCAAATCATAATCTTCATATGTGAACGTTATTTTAACAAAATCTGACTATCCAATTTTGAAAATTATACCTATATTTCACAGTTTGCAAACAAGACTTATTTAGCGACCGACGTACATTTTGTTCCTGCTCAACGCTTCATTTTAAACGATTTAAATAATTAATTGAACGTTAAAAAATTCGTACACACTAGAACACAATATTTCAGCCTCTCACGTCTCCGACTCGAAGTTAGGCCTAAATCATATTTAACGGCGTAGGTGTAAGCTTGAGCCCAGCACGACGGGTATATTGTGTTTCGGTCGGTCATTCTGTTTTATGACGGCCCAGAAAGGAGTAGCAATTAAAAGCTGGTTTGTAGCGTGATACTGCTCGACACGCTTTATAGGCTATTCGAGAGCTTACTACTTGTGGCACGCAGCTGTCTCGTTGATAAACGCAAATTTGCAAAAACTAACAACCGGCGGCCGTATTAAAATGGCAGCCATTAATTTAAAAATCATGACTATTTTGAAAATCTGATCTGACTATCTGAATCAACGTTAAAACTGCATGAAATAGTGAAATAGTGCTTTTGATTTTTCAACAGTTCAGTTTATTCAGAATTATTATCCATGATTACAGCCCTGAAGTCGAAATTTTTAATTTGGCAGACAAGAACGTTATGTATTTTCAATATTTCCAATGAATGCCGTTTTTTCTGGATAACAAACTTGTTCAGACTATTATTATTATCATCAAAGTAAAACAAAAATGTGTATTTCCTGTTTTGTACCAATAGTTTATTGCCACTTCCAATAAACCATATGGTTGTTTATTAGCGAGAAAGTTCAGTAAAAACATATTCTGTCAGTCTGCATACAAATTTAGGCTATATAATTTTAGGGTTTCGATCAAATTTAGCACGTATCGACAGGCTTGATATATATATATCTCAATACTATATCTTTAATATAGTAAACATATATCTCAATACTATTAAACATATATACCCTTTAAACATAAATACCCTTTAAACATATATCTCAATACTATTTAAAACTATTTCTCTGCCGTTTTCTGTAAACAAAGGGCCTCGTATTTTAAAGAAGAACAATCGTATTTTTTTTTCAATAATTGGCATTTTAAAAGTAACTTTTTAAATGCCGTAACTAGGATCCAGATCTTTATTTAAATAATATTTTCGTAAATATCTTGCAATTTTTTAGGATAAGTAAATATCTTAATTCAATGTTTTACAATTCTGTCCTAAAAAAAATAATGTACAAAGAAGACGATAATATAAATTGAAATACAATTTACCAATGAACCTATGTTACAACTGAACTTTAGGCCTACAGATGTCAGATGAAAAATAAGCGAGTGATGAAATGAATGAATTCCTTCAGAACTAAAATTAAAATGTTACCTTGTCTATATAAGTTCTAGTTAAAAACAAAATGCAACGAATCTTGAAAACTTGGAAAAAATGTTGTTCTCACGCGTACTTTGAAGCTTAAATCATGTCCAGGTAAAAACGGAAAAGAAATCAATCGAAAATTTTAAGCAGTGTTAAACAGAAATCCAGGCGATCCAACTTTACTACAGAGCAGAAACAAAGCGTCTTGAGACACTTAATGAAGAAAAGAAAGTAAACGAATATTTTGAAGTATTAAACTCTTTAACCCCTCCTCACATTTTAAAGCTTAAAAAAGCTCCGGTTGTTTCATGGGATGTGAAAAAAAGCTTCCCGCAATATAAAGCTTTGTTTCGAGATAAAAGATGTTTAAAAAAAATGTCAACAAATGATATTTAATATGAACTTGTAAATTGTTTTACTGTAAATTGTATCGTTATGGGGTTTAGTGTATTAAGAAAATGTCAGTAAATATATTGCGTTTCTTAATAAATATTTCACCTTTTTTTGTTAAGTATTATAGTCTATTTAAATATTTTGCCATTTTTAAACAAACAAAGATCCAGTTTGTTACCATAACTAAATGAAAATAATTACAATAGCCCCAAAAATATTTGTCTACGTTTTTAAAAATCAGCTGCTTAAAATTTTATAGTATAGGGTTATTAAAATTTACATCTGAAATCTGCATAACAATATTTTAAAGAAAAGTTACGGTTTGTGGAGACCAAACAACAAACAAACAAACAAACTGTAGTGGTGGTTGGTCTCGTATAACGTTGCTTGCAGCTGTAATTACATGCCTCCCGCAACCCCCCCCCCAGGGAGAGCATTCGTGACGTCACCTTATATAAACGTTGCGTGTCGGACTTCCAGTTAATCCAAAACAAAAACTTGTGGGTAAACAGTAGGCAAATTGCAATCAAAATAATCGAGATAGGATGGCCTACCTGCTTACATTAAGTGGATTGCGCCATGTGGTGTAGCGGTGGCGTGCAGGGCTATTGTAAATTTCGAAGACGCTTCACCGGGCCCCCAGGGGCTTAAGTTAAGTAAGTAGGCTATATACTGTACTGCAGAGTGCGGATCGTTTGAATAAATTACAAATAGTGGTGCCACGCACGTGTCCCAATCACGTGATGGAATACTATCCACAAATTAACGACACTGATTAACGCAAATTGATACAATATTACGAAATCTCACACAATGAAAGTTAAACACAGCCTTTTGAATAAGAGTAGTCGTTGGAGTGAGGGCGGTAGTTGGAAGGAAAGAAAATATGTTTAAAAAATAAATCGAAAAGCGATGGATTAACAATAGATAAATGCACGATAGAAGAAGAAATCACAAATATAGTTTATAAAAACAGTGTCCAAAATACGTGTTTGGTATTCGAAATGCTTGTCCCGGTTTTTACTACGGGCAAGAATAGGGGCTGCCACATAACCTATAAGTTTAATTACTTTTAAGTGAATATTGAAATTGTTCTAAGCGCGTTATGCAAAAAAGTGACATTTGTAAAAGACTGTCTATACGTGATTAATAAGTTAGCTTCGTAAAATATAGACCCTACAAAATATTGTCTGATTTGTGAAGCCGCGCATGCGCATCCATGATGCTGTTTCGCCTATGACAGTTAAAAGTGTATTTTATGTTAAAATTTCCCACAAACAGTAAGTTTTAGCGCAAAATCGTTTTTCAATGTCAGAAGCCTGTAAAAATCTTTCTGAAGATTTATGCCTGTACGAATAGTATGTACTGAGAAAAAGAGATATTAACTCGAGAAATAATAGACTATATATGATAAATAGTGCAAAAGAAACACTGCACAAACATTTTCACTTTAAATTATTAAAAATGGCGCAATGTAGTACTTTTCCAAACTAATCTCTCACAAAATTCATGTACGGTGAGTTGTCGACTGTACAACGAAATGAAACCTTGGCAGTAAGGCATTATTTTACTTTTAGTTGCTTCTGAACGTCCTTTATTATCAAATTTTCTGTCCTAGTTTGACTTATGAATATTATTTGACGAACCAATTTTGAGAAATTAGGTCAATTTTCGTAATTTTTTTTAAGTAGCTCCTAGACCAAGAGGAAACCTCTACGTTCCCTTTGCGTACTTACGGCAAGACAATTAATTGACCAGGAGCCAACGTCAGAAGTAGCAATGCGCGAATATGAGATGTTTTATTCGATTGTTTCGATTGTCAAAACATCTCGATGTTTCTCGATTGTATTGGACTGGTCAGTCATCGTTTGCTGATTGTTTTTCTGTCCGAGTTCACCAACTCGCCGAGTCCTCTTGTTGCCTACACTTGCTTGTTTACTTATTCTGTTCAAGTAGGCCTAAACCATCGACAAAACAATCGAGTGAATCGTCAACTTGCAATCGGAAATGATGTCAAAATTCTTCAAGTTAGGTTTGACCACTCTTATTAACTTTAAAAATGTATGTTTTTTTAATTACTTATGAGTCATGGCTTATATAGATTTTTTTATATGTATAAATATAAAGCCTTTTATTACGCATTGCAATTAAAGTATAAAGTAAATAAATTTGTTTCTTAATTTAATGTTAGATTTTTTTTTGTGTTTAACGTCCGACTATTGTGCACACTTGGGCTAATGCAGACGATGGGATGATTTATAGCGTATGAAAATGCCAAGCCCTCGCCGGGAATCGAATCGGGTCCTCGGAGTGAAAGCCTAGTACGCTATCCACTAGGCCACCGAGGCGGCTCGATTTTTATGTTAGATGAGTGGTTTATTAATGGCACGTAAAAGAAGTTTTTTTTGTGATGACTGAAAAATTTGATGTTTTGTTTTTGTTTTATATATTTTTTGGTAATTATAAAGCACTGTTTTATTGATATTAATAATTCACACTTACAATCGACTAAAAAACCTAATTGTTTTTGTCGATTTGTGATGTCGAGTAAAAGAAAAGGAAAGCATTGCCATAAAACCAAGTCAGCAATCAGGAACCATCGCGATGACAATCGTCAACAATCGTTACAAATTTCGATTGTTCAACTCGACTAAGATTGATGGTTGACTCGATTGTTTTGTTGTACGATGGTCGATTGTCTCGATTGTAAAAACATCTCGCAATCGCGCGTCACTAATCCGAACTCGTAACTAATTAATTATAAACAAGCTAAAACGTTATAAATGTGTATGTAAAAGTTAATTCTGATAATTTACTAAATCAGCACTGTTTTTTTACAACGATTCACTGTTTAAAAATTTTTTAATGAGCCTAATTCCTTCTAATGTCACAGTTACGAAAAATTAACTAACTGTCGAAGTAACATTGAACTAATTTTTTTTTAAATAATATATTAGTTACTCAGGTAATACAAATATTACCTCCAGATAATTGTTCAGGTCGCCTTACTGCCTTGGTGTGACAATGGTTTCCGTTGTGACTCTAAATTACATTCCTAAACACGTCTCTTTCTGCTGTTTTCACAACATTTAAACTTCGTACGATAGAAGAAATTCCTGAACCTCTTGTTGTTGATAAGACATATTGGCATTGAACAACAACTGTAGTGCGTTCAGTAAATGCTGAACTGCAAGCTTCCATAATCGTTCCGCCATCATCGCTACGCTACGGCTGTTTGAGCAGTCTATCAGTAGACACTTTTAATAGATATTATCGATCGGTAGTTTCGTGAATTTAATTATAATCTTGAAGGGAAGGCTACTTCTAGCCTATACACACTAATAGAAGAAGAAGAAGATGTGATTACCGAGAAAATAATTAGTTTTTTCAGAATATGAGTGCATCAGTTTATTTAAAGCAAGAAATACAGCCAGATATTGTCCTTCATTCGCATGTCAAGATAAAGTGTTTGTTCAGTTATATCAACGAGTTAGAAGTGCAGCCACCATTATAAAAAGCTGCTTGATATAATCGGCTAAAGTCCAAGTAAGTGGACTTCTAATGTAATCTGCCGCTATGAACGCTGCAAGGATAGTTATTACCTATTAACTCTAGCTGAACACTCTGCCGCAAGATGCCACCAACATCAAACGCTCACAAAGCTCTCATAAGAGCTTCTTAATGCATTATAGTACGTTTGTATTCAATGATATTATACAACGCTGGATGTTTTCGCATTGAATCTGTTAGTTTGTCATCCTCTTCAGCGGAAAAATTAAGCTTTGCATTTTGAGAAGACATTTTTGAAGTATTGAAACTCTAGCGACTGCAGTTACTACTGCTTAGAAAACAGACGCCTACAGTTGCTCAACGATCGACTCTAGCGATTATCGCGAGTAGGTGACGTGCAAATTTAGATGAGAAGTCCACTGCGGTGATTGTTGAGTAATTATAGCGGAGCCATTATATAGTCGCGTCTAGGACTAAGTACCCTTCAGAAAACAGCGTTTGTGTGATAACGTAAGATTCAGCAGCCCTCAAGCGAGACTAATGACGTCAGAAGCAGAGCTGCAATACATTGTAAGAAACTTGGGCTAATATGAAAAGGAACATCAATAAACACAGCAATTTGTTAGTTATTACTGGAATATTTCTTGTAATATTATATTTTTATAATTTAAAACGAGAGTATTGTATCGTATGAAAAAATCAATATCAATTACAAACTCCCCCCAAAATGGTACTAAAAATAGTCCCCAAAATACATTTTACAAGGTTATCCGTATGCTGTATATAGTTCTCAGGTTTCCAATTTTCGCCGATGTTATTATTTTTTTTTTTTATTCCCAAAATTAGGAGTAGCCATAAAAAACCGAAAGAACTATGTATTTTTTTTTAAATTTATGATCATTTAAATGAAATTTAAGCCTATAGGTTCCAGAATAATATTAATTGGTTCTCAATATATATTACAGTTTCAAAACAAAAAAAGTCTAGATACTATGGTAACAGTCTACGAAATTCAGTTTTTCATATTTGACTTGAGAGATTTGTTCGAATTTCAATCAAATATGTAGAATCATAACTCAAAAAGGTGTAAAAATATTAAAAATCAAAGCTGAAATAAAATTCTGATAAAAAATATGAAATTCTTAACTCACGCCAGTGAACCAAATTTGGAATAAAAGAAGTATATAGTTTAGAATTAAACTGAAAAGGCAAACAAAGTAAACCTTGACCCACTGGCTTCATTGGTTAGAAGAAGTCGCATAAAATTTCTTAATTTTAGAGAAATTTGATCAAATTGTTTTAAGAATTAGGCGTTGTTTTTTTATTTTAAATGTTGTTGAAATTCTAAGACAGGAAATTTCAAACTGGTAATAAGTTATATACTTTGGTTTAATTGCAGCCCTTTTTAAGTAAAATAATTGAATTTAGAGTGTTTGCAATGTTGGATCTTTAATTTGATCAACAAGTCGATATGAAATCAAATTGACCATATGTACATTGTATCTAAATGAAACCATAACTGAAATATTTTTTTCCAGTTCTGTATATTTAAAAAAAATCATAATTTTAATTTCACATTTAAAAACATTATTCTAATTCCACCTGTCAGAAGTTTAAATTATCTGATTCCCGGTAAAAGTTTAAGTCTTGTATTCAAATGATTTACTAATGGGTTAATGAAAATAATTAAAAACTTTTTCCATTATTAATTACTGTGCTTAACAGTTTAATTCTTTATCAGTTAAATTGACTGTATTAAATTTTTATTTAATTTTAAAATGATTTATATCCGGCGACTACTTAACCTTATCTTTTACTTTTAAACACACCTTAACTTATCTATATCTACAGAGTACTTGCATCTGAGTGTCGAGTACACAGAATAAATGCGACCAATCGTTAATCATTTAAGTTATATTCTTTGTAAGGTATTTGTCAATAAAAAATCTAATCAGAACCAAGTGTGTCATAGTTTATTGTAAATATGACCTAATAATGAATTTTGTATTTAAAGGAATGCTCAGAAAATATTCTAAGTTGTAGGAATGTGGTACACGAGGAGGCGATTGATTCTGGTGGTTTGCATCATTCTGGGTGAGTGAAAAATTTATTTAATGCGAGAAAGTAGTTTAAGTTAAAATAACTAGTTTGTTTTATTGTGTATTTCTGAAATTGTACGTAAATAAATATAAGTTCTTTGTTGCTCAGAGAAGTATAATAATCGCAACATACAGGCGTTTCACTGACATAATGGAAATTTAAGAACACTGAATAACAACATTTTAAACAAAGATTGTCATATTTGCCACAGTAATTAGTTTTGGTAACACCAATAATGGGTCTGTTACCCAGCAAAATTTGTTCATTTATTTCCACATGACAGCTGTTCGATATATTAAAAAATACATAACTTTAATCTCTCATTTACAAAAAAAATCTGCTTCCACCATCATAATTAGCATTAAACTATGCGTAACTAGCAGTAATTATTGTTTTATTACTCTTAGGCCTAAGTGACGTTAGTAAAATTATATGTAGTAACTTATTTGGAAATTTTAAAAGTTGATTTATACGCAGTTTAATTCAAAGTAAAATTTAAAAAGAAGAATATGTTTTTTTTAAAATTTGAAACAGATAAATTGATTTTATCGGATAATAACTTGTCCATACTATTCAATTTTGTGCCAAGTTTAAATGAAATCTTACACAGATTGTGTATATTATAGTGCTAATACAATACATACATAACTTACAATCAAGAGGGGTTGCAGAAGAGCATGAAAGCTTGAAACAGGAAGACCGGGCCAGAGAAAAAAAATCTTCAGTAACATCATATTTTGTACCAATTATACCATTTGTATACTACCAATTGTATACATTTTATTTTACTTGATGTTTGACTGGGTTTTCAGTTGTTAGGCTTAAAACTTCTGCTGATATAATGCTAATAATGGTAATAATAAATGTTTATTGTTTAAATGAGCTGATCCCTGTACTGCTAAAGTTAATTTCATATAGGCTACTTTTATATTAATGCTAATACAATATCACAATAAATGACTCTGTTGTATATATACAGTTTTTCATGTTAAATGTTTAGTAACATGAAAGTTAAATAGGAAAATTAGTGGTTGATAATATTGTAGGTGGGATGGATCCCTTAAACAAATTGCATAAGTGCCTGTTAGATCTATTGAAGGGCCTGTTTATAGTGTGAATCCACAAAATGGTCCATGTGGGCCATTTAATCTTGAAAACAGGATTTACCAAGGAGAGTGCTTTGATAAGTATCACAGCTTAATTACTTATAAATTCCCATAAGGTGATTATGGTAAATAAATGTATTTACCTTATGGTAAATATACAAAGTTCATTATATATTTATTAAAGGTGTTTATATATATAGAGCTCTACTTATTATGCCATATATTTATCTGGTAAATTAGAAATACATGTTTCTATACATACCATATTAATAAATGAAATATTTGTAACTAAATATACAAAATTAATGAATTTGTCAAGGATGTGCTAACCACCACACAACTAAAGCTTTTATGCGTACTTTAAGATAACAAGAATTGTTTAATTAGCTGTTGTTAAATCGTACTTTTAGGAGCATATAAATTCCAGGCTTAATTCATTACAAAAAATCAGTTGTTATTGGGCATTATGTTTTATACCATTAATATTTGAATTTAAACTTTTTCTTAATTTTTAATAATTACATGTGAGAATTTTTTGGGTCACTAAATCAGACAAGAACATTCTTGCAAACCTCTTTGTTTTAAACCAAAATATAAAATAATCAGCAATCTCTTCCTTTTAGATTGGTACTAGGCCAAACAAATTCATTAAAAGTCTCTAAAAAATAAAAAATCTATATCTTTTAGAGGATTCCAACCAATTAAGAATCTTTGAGACAGATAGGGCAGTTGAAAATGCATCCAGATTAGGCCCTAACGAGGACAGGTAATAATACATTATCCATGTATCTAACATTCATACTTCAAGGACAAATTTACCAGTGGTTCAGAACAAGAGCAGTTATGATCCAGACATAAATTTTAGGAGGGAAACCTCCAGGACACCAAGAGGATACCTATAAGTAGATGCACAACAAAATGGTCAAGCACATGCTTTTCAAGTAGTAATGAGGGAGCAATCTAAGCACAGTTCGTAAGCAACTTAGTTCTTGTCCTTGTATTATTTCAAACTATGTAATAAACAACATAGATTTTCGATATATAGATTATTCAATCATATACCAAACAAATAATTTAATGGCTGAAATGTTGTTGTTGTTGTTGTTTTCCAATGGCTTCCGCTGGCTCACGCCATCTTTGATCTTGCTTCCCAGTAGAGGCCAAAATCTTCTCTGCTTCTCTTCATCTAATTTTCTGCAGACCAGGAGATGGTCCTTGTTCATGATGGTGTCTGGGCATTCACACAATGTGCAGTTGTCATCGTTTAGTATCTTAATTTTCTTCAGGTGTTCATTCAGACAGTCGTGTCCAGTTGTCAGCCGAAAGACCGCGACAGATGTCCTCCTTTGGAGGTCCTTGACCTTCCCATACAAGTCGAATACATTCTCATAAGGCTTGTTCTTTATGTCTTCCTTGACTTTGTTTGTAAATTCAAGATAAGATGTTCACTTCAGTGCACTAATCCAAGCCTCCAGTGTGAGCATTCTTTTTGGTTTCTGCACTATAAGGGTTCCTTGTTTGACCAGCTTGTCTGCCTGCTCATTCCCTTGTATGCCTACATGTGACGGGATCCACTACAGAACCAATTCCTTGGTAATGTGTTTAACTACTTTGTATTTCTTCTGGATCGATTCTATCATAGAGCCTGCAGATGTGTTGTCAGCAATTGCTTGTAATGCCAGTTTAGAGTCAACTAATATCACTATGTTATTATTCAACCATGGCCTCGTTATTATTTGCCTCAATGCCTCATCGATTGCAAATAACTCCGCCTCAAAAACGGTGGCGTCCGAGCTTAATGCAAAATAGTGAGAAAAATGCTCACAGAATATTCCCGCCCCTGTTTCACCTCTGATTTTAGATCCGTCAGTGTATATTCGCAACCAGTCGTCTGATGGGTATAGATTGTTTATAGTCTCCAAAGTAATTTGTGCAACTATGACTGGGTTGTCCTTGGCTTTATTTATAGTTTCCACAAGTTGAGTGCTTATGTTGTACCTGTCGTAGTCCAGAGGACTCTTCAGCTGTGTAGGCTCCTCGATCAACACACCACTTGATCTCCATTTAAGCATCAGGTGTTTGAAACTTGTTTGTGTTTTTAATGTTTGTATGGCTGAAATGTAGACTTAAGAGTTTTGCTTTTAAGAGTTATAAAGCTAACATGTGGAGTAGAACCAAAACAAATTACACTCACTGTCCTGGGATTGTATTACTCACTGATAATGTGCAAAGTACTTGCAATAAAGTGTGAAGGTTTATCTTTTTCAAATGTTTCTAAAACATGTAAACCTTTGGTTGGAAGTTTCATTCCACTTTTCTTCCTACCTTGCTACTTGGTTTGTCTGTTAATCGTTTTTACTTTCAATTTCATCAAATTTTAACATTGATTTTGACTGATAATTTCTTTAAATTGGTCCATTACATGATAAAAACCACCTTTCAAGTCATGGCCAGAAGCAATGGTGTCCTTAGCACATTAAGAACACTTGATGTAAACCATATACCACAGTGGTGTTGAGTTATATTGTCCAGCATGGAAATATATACAGATACATGTAGTACTCTATTGCCAATGAGACTAAGTAGTTTTGTTTGATGGTGAATTACTCCAGCAACTTTAAGCTCAATGTCCAGATTGGACATAGAATCAACTTGAATTTACAGCTCATTAAACTGTCTTTCATTATTTTTTTTCTAATGGCTTAAGCAGATTAAGTATAAGTACAGCTGATCTAGCAAGAGGAGATTTTTTATTTTTGCTGTATTTTGCTCAGAGAGGACCAAAGAAATTACAGCAACTTACAGCAATTATCATATGAACATTTAAAGATCACAACTGCAGGGGATTATGAACTTAATATGACCTTGGACCAAATATCCATATCTATGTTCCTTTTCCAAATCATTAAAGGTGCTTTTCTTTGAGCGAGAATAATAGACTGAGGAAAAAAGACGTTTTGTTGAGAGAATTAGATTGGTAAACAGATGGATCTAAGACTAATGTTGGAACAGGGGCCAAATTACCATTCCATGTAGATTAGATGATCTATCTACAATAAGGAAATAAGCTTGGGCAGGAATATGCCCTGTGTATGGGGAAATATTTTATAGTATTCCAGTTTGAAGTTACAGCTCTGATGGTATGCACTTGAAAGGATTCAAGACTTAGGCTTAATAATAATGATATTGAAATCAACAGTAACAGCCAGGCATGATTGAAGGCATTAGCCAAAACATGCTGAAATTAATGGAAATAAGTGAAATGATAGACTGGCTAACTGATCATCAGTATCATCATTGTGTGTGTGGCATATCAAAGAAAGTTGGCTATGTAAGCTGTTGGTAATTAGGCTCAAAGAGTGCACAAGAGGAGATAGAATGGCACTGTGAGACTAGAATTTAAGAAGGCTAAATTAAATTCATTGACCCTCTAAATATATTGTTTACTTACACTTAGTAGATGCAGTATACAGAAAGTGATAGCCATAGTCACAGGACAGTGTTATTCTATGGACCATATACTCAGAATGGGTACATAAAACAGACCATCTCTGTGAAGAAAATGCAGGAAGAGATTCTCTTGAAATATAAGATTTTAGTTTAAAAAGAATAATATTTTGGGAAAATGCTGAAAGACTGACTATTCCACAGGGGAATCTCATCAGTAAGATCCTAAAGTTTACTAAAACTTGCTCGATATAAACAAGAAGGAGAACTGACGACAAACTATATCATAACCTGTAATAAAATACCAAACTAGTGAGTGCATCTAGTCAGTAATTATTTGTACTACCAATAAGTTCATGATACTACTGATAAAATTATTCTTCAAGGTAGTTTACATGGAAATGAATTTTGAACATTTGGTCTACCTGTAAAGAATGTGTACTTTACAATAATGATACTCAAACAATAGAGATATGGAGTAAAGGAACTGTACATCTTACCTCACTTAAGAACATTTATATTGATCACAGAAATTATTTACTGTGTTAAATTAATAGGCACCAGCAAAAAAGATTTCTCTTGGGTTTTAGGAGGTAAAATTTCTCCCTTCTAACTCCTCATGGATCCTCCACTGAACAAGATAATACTGATCATTAAATTTTTGAAATTCAGAACTCTTGGAGAAATTTAGTTATCTACAAGAATATCAGTAGATCAGTTGCAAGCTTTTGAAACAAGGTCATCTCAACACAACAAATATCTGTCCCAATATTCTAACTGATTCTTATGTATTTATAGTGCATCAAGGAGGATTATTCTGTTGAAGACTATCTGCTTCAGAGATGATGGTGATGATAATGATGATGACGTATAGACATGTTTTTTATAGAACTTAATTGTAAGAAACAAACCCTGGATGATGTGTTGAAAAATTCATAACTCTGAAAGATGATGAAGCACATTTATGGGTAACATTGAGGTATTAGTACCTCAGCAGGAAGCATGTGATCAAGAAGAAGAAGAAATTTATTCTATATTACACATACTTCAGAGAAATATATTTTTGATCTCTCCCATTTAACAAATAAAATATGGTAACAGCCACTGCTTACAAAACATAAAAGTTAGTGAAACTTATTTTAATTTTTTTTTTAATGGGTCTTAAAATGTATTTATTATTTGCATATCTAGGCATACTTTTTATTTTATTATGTAGGCATATAATATATAAGAAAGTTGAAAGACAAGTGGCAAAATTTATTTTGCAAGATACCTGTTTTATTTGTTTGTTGTCCCTGCAGTTAGCAAATTTTTTAAAGACACATAATGTACAGTAACTTCTTCAAAGCAAATGAACTGTTTTGAATCTGCAAAGTTATGTTACATCAAATTTAAAAAATACTGTGCACATTTTATTTTTAATTGTTGCTATTGTTTATCAAGTTTGTGCAGAAGGATGGGGTGGCATATCTGCAGAATCTCTTGATACAAGAATTACCGGTGGCGAGGAAGTCACCATACAAGAGTTTCCTTATCAGGTAAGCAGGGATAAATTTAATGAATTTAGGCCAAACTCTGAATTAGATTGAAAATCAATACCAAATTTTATAGAATATTGTGTACTATTAGTTCCTTTACGCAAGACTTCTTTCAAAATGAAATCCTTTCATTTATTGGTACTTTTCTGTGGTATTTTATGTTGACCTTAATTTAAGAAATTTACAAAATTGTACCCTGGAGTTCTGAAAAAACTTGCTGTTTTTAATGTTAAAAACCTTTTTAAAACATTAACAAGGATAACAAAACTTTAACAGGGGCTCAAAATGAGTAATTTAGGAGTAAAATTACAATATTATTCATTAAACTATATTTAACAGAAAAAACTAATTATTAAGTCAAACATTTTTTTTTAATTTTATGACATAAAATACAAAAATAAATAGGTTTCAATAAATAGTTTCAAAATAATTTCTCTGCCTTTCCCTTATTCTTTTTCAAAAGTTTTCTTGACACATACTTACCAAATATATCTAACCTCCTGGTTAATAATAATAACCTCAAACATTCAATTGTAAAGTGGTTCAAATTATAACAGAAATCAGAAGCTTCTATCGTGAGAATTAGTCACGAAAACAAAATTAATTTATCTTTTTAGAATCACTAGGTAAAACTATTTATTAGTTTTCTCATGTTTAAACTATAATATCCATTTTCTATAAATGATCTAAAATAAACACATTTCCTTAATTTTTTGTTAAAGTAAACTCAGCACTAGTATTTTTCTTAATGCTGTTATATTTGAAATGATAATATTAAATATGTATAATAAAAGAATGGGTATTTTTGGCAGTGTCCCTGTTTTCTTACCATGCAGACCATTTATGCAACAAAATCTGCTGTTTAAAAAGCAAATATATTATAAATTTTGAAGCCTGAAGTACACTGTTGCATAGTTTAGTAAATAGCAGTTATTTCCTAAAATCTACATACGTAATCCTATACCTACAGTTAGACCTATATAAAAAACACCTGTATAGATGGGGGTGCAGACAGATAGTTTTGCACTGAACATAAATTTCAATTTTTTTTTATCAGCATACTATAGAATAAGTCATAACTTATAAGGATCGTGGAGGCTAGATCTACATATGAAGTATTTTGTCTTTAAAAAGTAAGGTTACAAAGGAATTTGTTTCAATAGGTGTAACTAATTTAGTACACTTTTGAATAATTATTTGAACCCATCTCATTTTACCTATATTTGTGTAGGCTATGTTAAATGAAGCATAATTATTTAAAATGTTACAGGTTGCAATTGAAGGAGGCAATGTACTTATATGCGGAGGCTCGATCATTAGCCCTAAATGGGTACTGACGGCAGCACACTGCATTCACAGGTTAGTCTTTTTTTGTATTTTGAAAAGTACAGCCTAGAATAATTAATGATTTTTATATTGACTGTCCATTTATGTTAGAAAATCTGTTTAAATTTGCATAGTTTTTCTTCATTTTTTGATCATATTATTGTGGTTTAACATTTTCTATTTATGATACGAATTTGCTTGCCATTTAGTCTGCCTACTTTAATGGTTAGTCCATAATATACATTTGGTCAGTCTGCGGTGTCTTCGAACTTGCTCACCTTAAGGTCATAGGTTTGATACTGTAATTACTGATGTAAGGCTTTTATCTTGCCGTTAATCTGATCCCACATTCCCATTAGTTTAATTGAAAAACTTGAAAATTAAGCAAAAAAAGGTTTTGTGATATCTAATGATTTAAAAGTGTTGTACTAACTGAAGCATTTTTTGAAAACTATTACAATATTTTAAATGCCTCTAAATTACATAATTCAATGTTTTTCACAAAGAATACGAATTTTAAGCAATTTTTGGCTTGAAGGCTCGGATTTTATTCATCAAAAATAACTTCAGTATTGACGTTGAATTGAAGGAAGCAATTTACAAAATTAATTGGAATTTACATATTTTTTCTCACACACATATGTCGAAAACAGAATACATTAAACCCCCTTTAAATGAACCCGTGTTAACCTAAATGATATCAGAAATCAGAAACAAAAATTTGAATACAGTAATTAGTTCACACAGAACTAATGTTGTCACACGAATGTCAATGACCCGAAAGTAACATGTTCGCTTGCAATTGGCCAATACAATTGTTGTTAATCTTTTGTTTTGTCAATACAGTACAGTACTACGGTATACAAAAATACTTTTATCTAATCCAGAGACAAACGTAAACAATCATATGATGAGTAAGTGAAGCCCGATTCACATAAAGTCTGCTTCACTTTCAGTACATAATGACATTGGTAAGAACTAACATGAATAAAGTAATATTTAACAAACTGTAGAATGTACAGTAAATATGTACGGTACAGTAGACATTAAAACCAACTTCAACTGTAAATTAAGTACAAATTGTACCCAGTACAATTACGCTATCAACACCGGACACCCTGAGAGGCCTACATGTGAACTGCACGTGTTTGTTCGTGACTCCAGCTGCTGCTGATACGGAATACACACGAAGCAGATTTGTTTTGGTTTAGTGTGTGGCTGCAATAGAAGCGCCAGAATGTGACAAAAAGGCGTTAGGTATGTTATCTTTGTAAATTATTGGTCGAGCGGAGCGAGATCTCGTTTCAACTCTACCGTTTGGCATTTGGTTTGTTAAGCAGTTTTGGCCAAACGCGTTCACCAATTGTTTTGAAATTTGGTATGAAAGTACCTTGTATAAAGCCCGAACGACGTATCTGTAAGATGTTTTCCCATTCACGTTTCCAGATGACGGCCTCTGGTTTAACTATGACGAGTGGCTGTTTCCTGTAATACTGGCTGAATGACAAGATCGCTTAATATGTTGACATATTCATAGAGAAAGAGCATAAAATGTGCAATAAAGGTGGTCCAGTTATATTTTCCCCCAAATACTACGGTTACCGGTTAAATTGGCAGAAAATATTACACGCACGTCAGGGTGGTGTCGTATCGCAGTGGCCAAGCAATTGATTAAGAATGTACTATGAGATCTATTGTTCTTTAAACTACCAGTGTGTGTAGTAAGGGAATTACCCTTGAAAAATGCCTCCTATAGTACAGTAGCCTACAAACATCTAAACTAATTTTTAATGCGTAATAAATCAATTAACGTACAGTACTTCAATCTAAAATATTTTCTAGTTTCAATTATAGTCCTATACGTTTTTCATGGAAATTTTATGTTTTTACACCTTTTAACATGGAAATGAGAGCTTCCATCGATTATTCGAAATTTTGTTATCTGAAACGGTCCTACCTCATTCAATTAAATAGGGCACTTGTAAAAAAAAACTTTAAGAAACTAAAATTTGGCAGTAAAGTACTTCATAAACTAATTAACGTTTTTTTTTTTTTGTGTTAAACGTCCGACTATTGTGCACACTTGGGCTAATGCAGACGATGGGATGATTTATAGTGTATGAAAATGCCAAGCCCTGGCCGGGAATCGAACCCGGGTCCTTGGGGTGAAAGCCCAGTACGCTATCAACTAGGCCACCGAGGCGGCTATATTTATTCATTCTGTTTTTTTCTTTTCTATTGTTGTCAGCCATTCTTAGGTTAAGTGAACTTCATGCACTACAGTGGCATCATAAGTTTGAAGTACACCAATGCAAGACTAGTTGGCCAGTGCTCATTAAACAACCCTGATGGCTTTGTAATTGTGAACAAATTAATCATCATTAATTTATCTGATTATTTTTATTTTCTATATAATGGTTATATTTAATTTTACTAGTGCACCAGTAGCATGGTTGAGGGTACGTGCAGGAACATCATTTCATTTACGAGGTGGTACAGTACACAAAGTAACTAATGCCATATGGCACCACCTCTATGAGGACAGTTACAAGGATTATGATGTCGGCTTGATACTAGTGACAGAACCATTCCAGTTCTCATCCTTTGTGCAACCAATACCGCTGGCAGTTAGACCTGTTTATCCTGGTGAAATTGCTGTTGTGTCTGGGTGGGGGTTTCTGGAGGTAATTATTAAGGTTATACAATTAACTTATATTTAGATAAAAGTAATTAAAACTTGAAGCAGTATCAAATTGTTGTTTGTGAATGAACAAGTTCTATCTGTAGGTTGGACCACAAAATTACAGTAATTTCAAGACCTATTATCTACTATATACTGTATAATTCAATATTTAACATATAATTCAGCACACACACACACACACACACACACACACACACACACACACACACACACACACACACACACACACACATATATATATATATATATATATATATATATATATACAAAATGTAAAAAACTGGCTACATTTCCATACAAAAGACATTTAAAATGAGATATCAAACATAATTTTATCTTAAGAAATTAATAGAGTATTGTTAATTATCAATAGGCTTAATAGAGAACAAATTCAATATCCCTAACAGGGCCCAAAAACTCTTAAGTCGAATGTGGTGGATTATCAATACTACATTTAGATGTACAGTTTTTTACTGTAAAAATAACAAAACTAAAATCATAGTAAGTACACATTATGTAATATTCTTACATGAAAAGATATTTTCATAAATTATATGTTTGCTTTCGTACTGAGTTGACCACAAATTGTTGTTTATACTGATGCAGCAATTGACAATTATTTTAGTGAAGGTTACCCAAAGACTTAGTAAAGGTACTGGGATTAATCACAAATATTTTATTTACCTTATTAAAATGAGATTAATTTAAATAATCAGATTAAATCTATAGTAGCATTCACTTAGGTTAGGTAATCTTGGTGCGTACTTATTAAGATTACAAATACTTATAAAGACTTGTATAGCCTTCTATAGAATTTACATCCAGATGAATAGTAACAAATGTCTCATTTTATAGTTGTGATAAAATCAGATTTTCAATAAAGGATATCATAAAAAATATTTTAGGAAATTTGTTTCATTTTAGGATTTTTTAGGAAATTCTTGCTATTGAGTTGGCTGTATGACACAGGTACTTAAACTTACTTGTATGTCTATGAAAAGCTTTGGAATAAAAAAACTAAACAAAAGAGAGTCTTAAGTGTTAAAAAGAAAAATAGTCGCGGTATCAACAATAGTTTATTTTCAGGCCAACCCTTTTCTTAACATATTCCCACTATGGAAATTCAACGCAGTCAAATTTGGTGATCTTGGCTGCCAGCCGATAAAGTTATTGTCTCACCTATTCAATAGCCTTGAAGAGTTTGATTTAAAATGATTCCTCTTGATGGAGGATCAGTACACATCTAGATAGGTTCTTTCAAAACATACCTTCATATTAATTTTCAAAACAGTTTTCAAATATTTCATTATTTTGAGGTAGAATACTAGACACAGACAAACGAAACACAATTTACTCAAATATTGTCATTATTAAGTGTTAATAGATGACTGAAGACAGATTGAAAGTACATATTTAATCAAGTGAAAACTGAATGAATTATGAAAACTGTAATTTGCCATTTTGTTTTTGATAATCATAAAAAGTTAACAACTGGAGGAATTATTTAGAAATTCAGGTTTCCTTCTATGATAACTGATAAGTTAAACACATGTTGTGTTTTCCAAAATAATTTAAAAATTGTAACTTCTTCATAGGAAAAGCTCTTATAAACACTGCCTCTCTTGTATAGTCCTTACATACCTACACACAATTATTGTGTAAGTGTTGTTACTTGACAGAAAGAGATAGATAAATACAGATTTATATGAAGATATTTGTTTGAAAAACAATATAGTCTATATTGTTTTTGCAAGATAGCTGGAGCTGTAGTTATTATCTAATTTTTTAATATTTGTTTTAAAATTAATATAATTGAATTATATTATAATTAATATAATATATAGTAATTAAGAGTAATATATTAATTGGTAGTATTGTAAATACTTTTCAACAATGATGACTTCTATTTTTTTTTTTTTTTTTTTTTTTTTTTGTCAGGGAAAAATACTTTAAGTGCAGTTATATGGATAGTTTATCATTGCAAATATTTCCAAAATTTTGAACAAAATTGGCAGAACCAACAATTTTTATTGTGGCAAAGGATCAAATAGGTGATTTTATTTTGTTTTTGAAGAAAAAGCTATACTTCCTGTAATCTTTTAATTATTAAATTATCATACTTATAGAGTCTGTTGCAATACATATCTTTTTTAAATTTCAATTTTTGGAAGGAAGCCTCATATAAAAATACTTTAAAATGTGTTCCACACAATGTGTAAAAATATAGATGAAAAAAGTTTTAAAAAAACAGCTTAGTAAAAATATTCACTAACATCCAATATTATGGACGTTCTACTTTTATAAATCTAAACCCAGAATTCTTTAGCTATGAACTTTTTCAAAGAAATTTTTAAAACTATTAAATGATATACATCAAGTTCTTTAACATAAACCCAACATTAGTAATACAGTAGCCTTGTTACTGAATTTGTTAAAAAGGCTAAAATAATTTATTTTTTTTTTTTTCAACGGAGCATAAATTGTTGGTCTGCTGAAAAATTTAGCGAGCAATTTTCCTCTTTAAAAACACAAATATATGATACTGTGTGTGTGTGTGTGTGTGTGTGTGTGTGTGTGTGTTTGTTTGTTTGTTTGTTTATATATATATATATATATATATATATATATATCACTAATTTTAAATTGTTGATAAATTTACAGCAAGAACAAATCCACAAACCTAAGCAGTTGATGGCTGTGAGTTTAGTCGTGTCTAACTGGGATATTTGTCACCAAATTTACAAATTCTTAACTCCTCGACAAATGTGTGCTGGAGGCACAGAAAAGGACTCGTGTTATGTGAGTACACAAAGAATTAGAAGATTTAGTTGAAGGGTCAAACTTAGAGAACCACTACACAAATTATATTACACAACACAGTGTATTATAGTGTCATTAAAATAAAACAAGAAATTAATTGCAATTATTAATACAATACTTTTTTGGTTAACATACTTAAAATCAAAGAACTAAATATTTTTAAATAATATGTCATCTTAGTAGGTTTACTGTTTGTTTTGCAGATGACAGGCAGACATAGCACAATATTACAGTTTATTCTTAACAACATTAAATATAATATTGTATTACTCATACAAAATGTATTTATTATTTATTCATATTTAAAATTTATTTATTTATATTTGTTACTCATACAAAAAAGTGGACTTGAGAAACCCTTTGATGTAAAGTTTCAGCAGGTATTTGACAGGTTTGTACACAAGTTATTAGGTTAAGTTAACACCTACTTCTTGTGGGTCCTACAATTCAGTCCATGCTGGTCTGGGAGTGTCTGAAGAACCTCAATGTTCAGTCCAGGGAAACCAGTTTACTCTTTACTGGGTTTCAGGGGGTTGAGAGTAATGAGTAGACAGACTGACTGGCTGGACTGGGATCTGCATCTGAGTTTATTGTACCCGAGCTGGCTTTAGGGATCTCTTTATCATTGGCCGGGTCTGCTATAAATAGCTGGATTTAACAAGCAACACCAGACAAGATGGGATAACCTTCATCGGTGCCATAGCAAGCACCTCTTGGATAAGGTTCTTCATGGAGGACTTAGGAGTGGCAGACTTTTTGGACAGAGTGCAACTCAAGGAAATCATGGTGGCACCGTGGTCTGAAACAGGATAGATATGTACCACGGAGAAACCATGTGTAGGTTATGCAGTAAAAAGGAGAAAACTGCAGAACACCTAATTTATAACTGTGAGGCTCTTGCTAGCAGGAGGCTAAGAGTTTTTGGTTTCCAGGTACCTACAGCAGGATGGTATCTCAATAGTCAGTAGATTGTTGGAACTTAATAAAAGCACCAATCTGCTGAACTAGTAGGCCTACTTAAGAGGTTTAGTTGCACAATAGGTTTGTCAATCGCAGTGCCTGGAGTTATAAAATCTCTTCCTAGAGCATATAAACTACTATAATCTAATACGTATTTAATTTTCAGGGTGATTCTGGAGGTGCCCTTGTTTTTAATAGGAGACAAGTAGGCATCGTGTCTACAGGTTATAGGTGTGGTTTTGTTGGACAACCTGGGATATACACCAACATATCAGTAGTCGGTCCATGGGTTGAACAAATAATGCAAAGAAGGCAACCTGAGAATGAAGATTCCATTGTATTTCCAACTGACTCATAGTTTTGACATTTATTGTTTGTAACTGGAAATGAGTGAAGAATAGAAATAGGTCCTGGTGATTTTTAAAAAGAACTGTGATTTTAAAGTATTAAATTGATATATTTTAATTTTTAAAAAGCCTGCTGTGTAAGATAGCTTATGAACAAATGTATGTGAATTATTAAATTTTGTTGTTTATACTATCCAAAATATTATTTTTATTCTAGCTCGTACAGTAATGAAAATAAAAATTGTAAAGACAAGTCACAATTTTAATGTGTTTATTAATGAATATTAGTGCCTAGTAGCTAGTGAATATCCCTAATTTTAAAAGAGGTTGTTTTTTAATAATTTATTTTATACCCCTCTTAATTTATGTTGAACAGAACACAGAAAGTACAATGACACCACTTATTTGAGCTAAATCACAATTTAGAACTACATAATGGGAACCACTGAGGAAGTTATTCTATAGGATAAATGCCCAATTAAGTTATGTTGACCTATTACTGATAATAACTAACTTTCAGTTATTTATGTCTGCATAATTATGTTGCATTTATTACTGATAAGTCCCAACCAAACTTCCAACTGCAGTCACAATCATATCTTTGTCGTAATGTGTCAAAAAGTCATGTGCACTGCCAAAATACTGTTTTTTGTATTGTTCTGTAAGAGTTTTTGGTAGAGTTTTGTACAATGAGTACAAAGTTCTTGAAAATGCAATCTTAAAGAAATAATTTTGTGAAAAAGTAATATTGAAATTTTTGGAAATTCCATAGAAAGAACAGAAATTGTAAACTTATATTTCCTTAATCTTTTCTCCTACTGCACAATTCTCTTTATTTGTTGTCATTGTGTAACTTGATCACATTCTTCGTTAAACTGTTGGACCCAACTCTTACTACTGAATCATGCAACATATTTTGCCTGTAAACCTGGCAGATCTGTCGATGTATGTCAACTAGTTTAGTGTTCTTTGCCGCATTCAGAACACAAATTACAGATCTAATCTCACAACTTTGCCATTCTAAACAAGCAGTACAAAGCATAAACAAGAAACTATTATGCATGCACCAAACTGACATGGCAAGAAATATAAACAGAAGTTACTTTATAAATGTAACTTATACTTTAAAGTTATAGTCTGAAAAAGGTTTTTAGTACTAACGTCCAAACACTACTTTGCACTAATACTTCACTTAATTATAAAAATAAAATTTATTTTGTATTCTCATGCAGGAAAAGAATCACTGTATTGTATATAGTAGATCTAATAACAGAACAGATATAATACATAAATCAAATAAGGCCAGTACTTCTTTATTTACACACCATAGTAAACTATACAAGATAAAAAGATTATAAACTGATGCATTCCAGAATAAAATTAAACTTGTAATGACAGAAACATGAACTCTGTGACACATTTAACACACAAAATCATATTTTACAGGTAAGGTGATTTTTCTGCTAAATAGTATACTTATTTATTACAACAAATATGTATAAACAGAACAATGCTTAGGAACCAATCCTCTGTGTGAAGCTGCAAATTTATAATATTATTTATCTAATGGTATGTATTCATTGCCAGTGTAACAAGAAATTTTAAACATCTTGAATATTCAACAAGATGTTTTAAAAAGTAGGCATACTGTAATACTTTTAACACTTTGCTTGTAATTAAATCTAATTGTTACTATTCATAAATACATTTTCACGCAGTTTTCACATTCCCAGTGTTGTTCTTAATGTTAGTGTAAATACAAAGTCGTGTAAGTTGTGTTAAACATGCAAAAAAGTTTCTAAAATCTGTGCTTGTGTAATCAGAAACTACTCTCATTGTGTAAATCCTATATTATTTCTGGAATGTTTAGTGTACTTACAGACACTATTCCTGGTATAAACTGTAAGCTCCTTGGTACCTAATGATACACTAATCTATTGATTAACAGAAATGTACTGAAATGAAATTAAAGTGGTAATTAAAAATACTGCATGAAATTTTACTATCTCAATATATAATTTTATCTAGAGATTTTTTAGATCATTTGCACAACTGTTCAAAAAAGTGGTTTTTACTTGAATAATAGATGTATATGTGTGTATCTACGATGGGGATAGCCGCCTCGGTGGCCTAGTTAATAGCGTACTGGGCTTTCACTCCAAGGACCCGGGTTCGATTCCCGGCCAGGGCTTGGCATTTTCATACGCTATAAATCATCCCATCATCTACATTAGCCCAAGTGTGCACAATAGTCAAACGTTAAAAAAAAAAAAAACAATGGAGACTAAATGAACTGATAAATTTTAGAAAATTTGGCATACAGTTAGGCTATAGTTTATCCATACTTTAGGGTTATAATTTATTTTACAAAAAAATATATTTTTAACCATTTGTTTTTTTACAAGTGTCCCATATATGCAATATTTAGTATATGCCCATATAGACTAAAACTATAAAACAGAGTACATAGACTAAGTCATACTGTTGTAACATTCATCACAGGCCACAAGTACGATTTTTTCAAATGAGTTAATATACTTTGTCATAAACTGTTTGTTTTTTTTTTGTGTTTAACGTCTAACTATTGTGCACACTTGGGCTAATGCAGACAATGGAATGATTTATAGTGTATGAAAATGCCAAGCCCTGGCCAGGAATCGAATCTGGGTCCTCGGGGTGAAAGCCCAGTATGCTATCAACTAGGACAACGACGCATCGTCATAAACTAAAAGGTATGCCTAAGCAATACCTATTCATTTTTGCACTGTTGTGAGCATTTTTGAAGGTGATGTTTAGTCTGTGTGATGAAACAGTATTTTTTTTGTTATTTTGTTATAGACTAAGCTCATACATATATGTGATACTGTAACTACACTCATTATGATAGTTATAGTTATGTCAATTACAAAATAAAATTATAATTGACAAATTTAGCCACAAATATGAAAATGTAAAAAAACATATATAAATATACACGCAATAAAACATTTATTTTATCTACATCTTGAAGAAGAATTGGGTAAATATCAAGGGGGTTACAGGCCATGGAGAAGTTGCCCTGATCTGATCTTATCCCTAAAATTAATAATAGAATATTTTAAATCTATAAATAAACAATTGGTCATAACTTTCATTGATTTTAATGGGATGTACGATTGTATCAATAAAGAATCCCTACTCAAGATGCTCAGAAATTTGGGTCTACACCCGAAGTTAATAAATATGACCTTGACAGATACAAACACCAAATTTAAATTAAGAACGGAAATATCGGAACCTTTTGGAATAAAAACTGGGCTGAGACAAGGAGAAGGTTTGTCCCCATTGCTCTTTAATTGTGCATTGGAATATGTGATGAGGGAGGGGGAAAATGGCTAGAGAATAAATATAGGAACAGGAAGGGGAATAACAGTGAATTGTTTGGGATTTGCGAATGATCTGGCCTACCTCTCGAATAGTATAGAGGATGCCAAAACACAATTGGAAAGCTTGGAGGAATTGGCAGGAAAAATTGGACTTCAAATCTTATATGAGAAGACGGAAATAATGATTAGAGACCCTCTGGGCAGAAATGGAGTACCAATAAATGGACACGAGATTGAATTAGTCAAAGAATTCAAATATTTGGGAGAAATAATTACGCATAACCTTAAGGAAAACAGAAATTGGATTGAGAGACAAAATAAATTAATCAGGTCACTAATTACAACAAAAAATATCTATAACAAGAAATATTTATAAAGTATGTCTATAAATACCAAAATTAGACATTACAAAACAGTAGTATTACCGGAAATATTATACGGTGGGAAAACATTATGGGATCCGACAGTTAAATATGGAGGAGGAAAATTATAGATAACTGAAAGGAAAATTATTAGAAATTGTATAGGAAAATGGAACATTCAAGAGGGAAGGTACCAGAACATCTCCAAAGAAGAAGTGTACCAGAAGATAGAACCATTAATGGATGTCATCAAAAAGAGGAGGATATCTTTCTTAGGGCATATTCTGAGAATGAAAGAGACAAGACTTCTGAAAAAACAAACGGAATTTTACTGGAAGAGGAAAGCCAACCCAAGTAGCTAAAATTGGCTATAGAGGACATGAAGGAACTGGGTATTGAAAGAAGAGAGTTGGAGGAGGAATCCGAAAATTTCAGGCTAATGAAAAAGCATAAAACAAGATTCAAGTGGCTAAAACTGGCTATAGAGGACATGAAGGAACTGGGTATTGAAAGAAGAGAGTTGGAGGAGGAATCCGGAAATTTCAGGCTAATGAACAAGCATAAAACAAGATTCAGAAGAACATATATCAACAGAAAAAAGATGGTGATGTCCGAAGCTGAGAGGAAAAATAGATCTGACTGCATGAAGAACTACCACGCGGAATTAAGAGCAAAAGGAACAGCCAATAAGAGAACTTAAAGTGGTCCCCTGAGGCCGTACAAGAAGAAATAAGAAGAAGAATAAAATAAAACATGTTAGTAACATAGATTATATATATATATATATATATATATATATATATATATATATATATATATATAAAAGTTTTACGCAAAAATGTAGCCTATATTTTTTCTTTAGTGGTCTCCAAACAAATTTTGCAATTGAACAAATATATAGCAAAAATTAAAAATATATCTTTGTAACTTTACAGTTAAATAAACTGCTGGCATAAAGATGGATGCCTGTTGGGCACAATTGAAAATTATGTTTTATAATTAGATCCCTGTAGTTAAGATAAATTATTATTTTGCCAGTTAGCCTTCAGTGTTTATAATTGTGAAGTTCACATGACAAACATATGATCTTGGAGCAAATCTCTTGGGAATGAATTATGATATTGGGTACCATGTCACTGACCAAGTGCCACATATGATCAGTAGATATACATATATAATGGTACGAAAATATCCTTTTAATATACCATAAAAATAGACTAATATTTTAAAATTAACTATTAAATAACCAGAAAATACTGCTGCATTTATGCAACATTTGTCTATTTCAGTTAGACCAAGCATTGTAAATATGCAGCATCAGTATTGGATAGAAACTGGTCATCACATATATACAACAAATGGTTTTAAATTTTACACAAAATCTGAAATATAAATGTGTTTCAATATCATTACAAACTTTCTCATATTTAATTACTTGCCTAAAAGTCTAGTGTCAAAGGTAATATCAACAACTAAAAAATATTGGCCTAATTTCTCAAATCATTAGATAATTATTGGATTTTGGTCAGTCAAACTGGATTCATAGCTCAAGTCCGTGTATAAAATGTTCAATGAGCAACTTTATAGTTTAAAACAATCAACAAATTTTTAAAAATCTAGCAATCAGTGTTCCAACAAGAATTTCCAAAATTAATTTACTTTAATACAGTAATGGGCAAGGTCTGCCCACCAAACTGGTAGTATCTGGCCTGTTACAGAATTCTAAATGATTACTTACCCACATAACACATTACCATGTTTCTAGGCGTAAACAGTTTTCTTTGTCAACCTAATTTAAAAGCCCTAGACATGAAACAGGTGCTTGATGTCATTAATGAAGTTGTAAATAATATTTGATCTCAACACTTACTCACAGACAATTTTGAGAGTTTCAGGCTCAATCAATATAGCCTGAATACACTGACGTTTTCATCCTACTAAACAAATATTGGTGTATGATATGTTTTCAAGTACGTTTGGAAACTGAAAAAGGAAATTATAGCATTTATGTTTAAAAAACAGATGTTTAAAAGCTGAAAATGAAATTACTGCATGACTTTCGGACTTCACTTCTTTCACTAATTTTCTGTAAAGCATAAGAAAGATTATGATGAATTTGAATGTAGTTTCAAGACTTTAAAAATAATGAACAAGAATTAAATATTTTCAGTATGCCATTTAAATTGAATCTGTGAAATAGTTCGAACAGAATTTCAGCTTGAACTAATTGAGATGCTGTACAACAATGAGTTTAAGCTGTCAAAAAATGTGGAGTTATACAAGTGGCCAAAATTTAAGATCTTATGCACAAAAGATAACATGTTATATTTACGTCATATTATAGCTGTGAACTATTGTTTTCTACCATGAAACTACGCACACAACATTTCTGAGAGTCAATTCATTCCAACTTAATTTTGTATATATACTTTTAGAAACAGTTTCAGATCCATTTAATGGACATGCTCTTTCAATCTTTAATTGAATTTTGTAACAATATGTCAAAATTTACTAAGAAATTTATAAAAAAAGTAGTATTTCTCTATAGTTATTTTTAATAAATTTGGTTGACCCACCTTTGTACCTAGTTTTTTCTCTGGTCCTCTCCTACAAACATCTGCTCATCTCTGGATTAAGATCATTGGAAAAAAACAATCCCAATAGCATTCATGGTTTATTTCATTTTTTTAGTTTTAATTTACTCTTCAATCACACATTTTAAATTTGGTACACTAACTTAAATTAAGAGGTTGAAAACTGTACATTTCAACAAAGTTTGACCAAAATCAGTAGAGCCAGTTTTGAGAAAATCAGATTTTTTAACTTTTTTTTATATAAATGCATAACACGTTCACTACTGACATTATAAAAGTTTTTCTTACATACCGACCAGAGTCGCATATATGTGTTGATGGGTTTCTATCCAAAACTTATGCTGCACATTTGCGACACCATTTTATGAAGATAACTTAGATTTCTTGATCTACTTTACAGCTCTTACAACATAACATTTTTGACCCATGCTACTTGTTCAGATGCTGAAAGATTACTTTCAAGGCCCTTTTTAATGAGATATGCAACTGAATTACAATCACTAAAGAATAAATGTTGTAGTACTTTGGTACTTTTAATAGTGATTTTTTTAAGAAGTAAAAGAAGATGACAAGAAAAACAACAGGACAATACAAACACTGGCACAACAAAACACATTTAATAATTTATTTATTAGCAGATAAATAAATTATATAAAAAGATAATATAAATAACTAACAACTTTAAATGCATTACTGGTACGCATAAACACTTTCAAAACATAAACTATTCCTGTTATATACTATTCAAACAAGTAATATAATATAATAATTTTAATAAAAAATCAGTTGTGTTACTGCATCAAAACTGCAGATAACCAAGTAGTAAGCTTTCTGTCTACAGAAAATATGCCTGAATTTATCAAGATTTTATTTAAGGTGGATGAAAATGTTGTATATATATATATATATATATATATATATATATATATATATATATATATATATATATATACCTATATTCTATTTCTACTTATTTTTAAATAAACTAAAACTCGGCAAAACTGTTGAATTTGTATTTGTAAAACTATACAATAAATTAAGATCTACAAACAAATACATGAATATACAGTTAAAAATTAATTAACTAATGAAGTTAATTTTGTTATTAGGTGTACTTAAGAATAAATAAAAGGTGAATCTACTAAGTTTAAAAAAATTTAGTTAATGATTTTGAAAAAATATATGTCAGATAGAAAAAAAAACAATATGCAAATCCAAAGTTTCAAGTTAAAATTGAGAACTTCCTTCACTTGTTCAATTACAGGCTTGTTCTTCGTTAAACTAAATTAGAATTTCACCTTGATGATATTTAATAACACTTTGGTTTTCTCCGTGGGAACAAACAATTTTTAAGGAAAACCTAACAATATGATGTAAACAAATAATTACTAACTCATTTTCAATGAAAATTGTGACTCCATCATACATTCTTTGGTTAAAAAGCAAAAAAAATAATATAATATTATCATCAACATCATATTTTCAAAAACTTTCTCTTGTGTATAATCTAAATGGAAAAATCTTGTACTTTTCCAAGAAAAATATTAGGCTAGCTACCTGATTCACCAATACATAAGCTGACTTTTAGCCCTGAAGGTACCATATAAATATATCAATGTCCTTGAGTGCTCAAAGTACCTTCTCAATCCTCTTTAGGAAATTGAAAAGATTTGACAGAAAAGAAACAGGTAATTAACCTGATATAATACCTAACTGATACCACAGTCTTAATAAATTACATTCAAAAATTAATTATTAGATAGCATACAAAAAACATTCAGAATATCACACATGCCTGAATATGTTACACCTAAACTAAACTAAAAACTAACATTACCATTAGTATCAGGAACAAAAAAATATAATTTTTATTTGAAAATAAGTTACTTAAATAACATTAAATCAGAAAAAACCTTTCATGTATATTACCACTCAATGTATTTAATAAACTTTTATTTGATGTGTAAAGTTCTACAAATTAATAGTGGATTAAATTTGAGTTTATTAGTACATAGCTGATCTTTTTCTAAAGTTTAAGAAATATTATGTCAAGATTTTTATATTAAAAGTACAATAGACAAAGAGAGAGAATATAAAAGAAAGGTTTAATTAACATTATAGTTGCAACATTGTGGGCAACTTATACATAATTATATATCAGTTTAAAGCTAAATAGGTTAGTGTCGATGGAGTGGAGGAGAGGTCTGAAGCTATACTTGTACAAGTCAGTTTGTCTTTGGTATGTCATTCAACCCTCGGCTCTGTTGTGCCTGTGTCGTTACTTCTGCAGCAGGAGGAGGGGCTTCTGTAACGTTATATTTTGGACCACCAAAACTCAGACCGAGTAGACTGCTGAACCAAGCGATACCTTCTTCGGCTGTTTCGTTGACAGCTGCAATTAAAGCTTCTTCAGTGAGATCGGGTTTATCGGTACTCTCTGACTCTTCTTCTTCTTCAGCTGGGGCTTTTGTTACGCTGAAAACAAAGTTGGATATAATAAATCCCATTTGAGTTTAAAGGATTAGCTCAAGCATGTTTAATGGCTTAATAAAGTTTTCTTAAATGTGTAAATAACAGGATAAGTGCAGTAATGTAAAAGTAAACTAAATAAATATAATATTAATATTTTTCAAATATTAATTTATTATAGTACTTCCTCAAGCCCAAAATTGATATAAAGTATTTACTTTATGCATTACTATACCATTCATCAGATCACCATGAAACTTTTTAGGAAATTTTTAAGTACACCCCTGCGAAGGTTTCTGCATAGTAGTTTCAGCCACATGTCATAACAATAACTGCTCAGGCCCAAAATAAAATACTTTCAATTAATCCTCTTAAGTTCAAATAATTTTTTTTTAACTTGTAGTGGATTACATTTGATGTCAATACAGTTTTTTCAAATATTAATATTGCATATTTGTACAGACTATATGATAGGATTTGATTTAAATAATACTTATGATATAATAAGTAAGTAAATTTCTTAAAAATCCATAACAATATAACAAATGCATATATGAAGGATTTTTACATGTTCATTTAAGGAATCGCAACACACAGCTGTCTCGCTGACATGATGGAAGCCCATCACCTAAGTAGGAATTGACCTAAAAAATTTTTTTTTAATATTACCTGTTGTTACTAAATTTACATCTTTTCCTTAAGTTTTCTACCAGCCATAACATTATATACCATACACTTTTCATACTATAACATTTTTCAAGGAAATATCACAATATAATACTTTAGGCCAGGTGGTCATCAAATGTGGAGATTACTAAATGCACTGAGCAGATTAAGCATTCAAAACCAAATCTATTGTTTTTATTGTAAGTGTGGCCACTGAAAGTGAAGCCTTGTAATGTGTGTAACAGCCATGTGATGCTGCTTTACTCCAGTCAGCTTCACTTTTCAGTAAGTCAGTTTCGCTTCTCCAGTCAGTTTTGCTTTCAGTAGCCACAGTTACATTAAAAACAAACAAGTTAGGTTATGAATGTTTAGTCAGCTCCACTCAGCACAACTCCGCTCTGCATTTGATAGCTACCTGGCCTAAATAATTGTAAGGGGAAAAGTTAAATAATTTTAACACTACAATATTAAAAAAATGCCTAAAGTATATATGTTTTTACCTCTGAACTGTTTGATTTGGATCCATTTGCATTCCGCTAGGACCCATAACAAAACATCCCAATGGATAATGTGCCTGTGGATCTCCTAATAATGTAGGCTCAAGTAATGAACATCCTTTCAAGCCATCTTCGTGTGGTACCAAGTGTGTGAACCGGGCACATACCTGTGCCAGATCTGACAGTAAGTCCATACATGCTGGCTCAGGCTTGGGGCTGGCTATAAATAAAACATGTTGTACCATATATATATATATATTAAAATATAATTTTCTTCTGAATAAATACTGTGTAAAATATTACTTAATGCTTACATACTGTCTTTTTTTAGTAGTGAAATTGTTTGAAAATGTGTTGTAAAATCTTTGTTTTGTGTACCCAGGCATAAAAATTATATCTTTAAAGCACATTTTTGCTTTAAATCATGAAATTCTTTACTGATTTTGAAAAAATAAAATATAGGTACCATAATAAAAACAGAGTCAATTTACAAGTCAGAACTAATATTTTTGATTAATTTAAATAACTCACAAATTCTGATTTTTTTATTAATAAAACAAAACTTGTTAACAAATTGAAAAACATTTTTTTGCACCATATCTGATGCAGATAGTTTAGAAATGCAAGCAGTAAGGAGTAAAGTGTAACATATAAGAAACACTACTCAACAAATAACAGAATGTTGTTCTTTCAATCCCGCTAAGCCTTTATTGTTAACTAAAAAGACAATTTAACTAAATTAATCACCATTTGCATAGCTCTTACCAGTACTTCTTACATTTTGTGTTTAAAATATTTAATAAATGTAGGCTAGAGATGTATTTAAATGTGTCAGCATTTTTTTAGCTTATTTCCATGTCAAAATTATTTATTGAAGCGACTATCATGGTGAGTCCTAGATCTAGGAACTTGAAATGTCTGTCTGTCTGTGTGTGTGTGTGTGTGTGTGTGTGTGTGTGTGTGTGTGTGTGTGTGTGTGTGTGTGTGTGTGTGTGTGTGTGTGTGTGTGTGTGTGTGTGTGTGTGTGTGTGTGTGTGTGTGTGTGTGTGTGTGTGTGTGTGTGTTAGCATCCTTATGTTTGCCACTGTTATTCTATTTTGATACAAACTTGGCTCAACAATTGATTTTGGTAATGAATCTTGGACAAATTTGTTACCCAAAAACAGTTTCCAAATAACTGTCATTTCAAACCTTATCAGTACTTATTACATTTTGTGTTTAACTTTAGGTTATGTAAGAAATTTATGATATGTCAATATTTTTTTAGTGAATTTCCATTGGAAAGTTATTTAATGGAGCAACTATCATGGTGAGACTTAGACTCAGGACCTTCAAATGTGTGTGTGTGTGTGTGTGTGTGTGTGTGTGTGTTGTGTTTTAGTTTCTTACGTTTACAATTTTTAGCCTGTTTTGATTCAAACTTGGCTCAACAATTGATTTGTTAATCTAGCTTGGACAAATTTGTTACCTAGCAAAAACTCTTTTTACAATTTCCAAATAGCTGCCATTTCAAATCTTAATAATCATAACTTTTTACCTTACACTTTTTTTGAAAATCTGAATTCAAATTTTCAGCATTAAAATCTGCGTAAATTAATATTTTAAATTCCATTGAAAATATAAAAATTAATCTGAAGTGGTCAGGGTTCATTTTGTTTGTAAAATCTTTAAGAATCATATTTTTATATTACACTTCATTCATGAGTGAAGTTGTAATACAACTTTTTTTTTAAGAAACTCATATTTAAATATACGTAGAATTAAAATTTATTTTAGAAAACACATTGTAGACCAGTACTGTTCAGTGGCCATAAGCCATAAACTAACAACTAAACAATGTGTTTTTCTCTCACAAGGTTGGTGGAAAACCAAGAAAAATAATGATGACATTGTTCAGCTTTTTGTAAAATCTAAAATTTGTTTCAACTCCAAAAAAATGGAAGATCAACAAACCATTCAATTTGCAGTAACTGTTTTCTAGTCCTCATAATAACTATGAAAACAATACTTTATCTAAATGACTGAATTTCAAATGGCAATGACTGAAATATCGGAGAATTAATACCAACCATTTCCACTAAATGAACAGCTACATTATTGTTTCAGTACGAATACGAACTACTTCTACTTGGTAGAATAGCTACATAATTGTTTCAATATAAAATATCTCAGAGCAAATGGCGGAAAAAGCTTGTTGTTTTATTTCAGATGTTGTATATTCATTTTGTTAAAAATTTGAATCTTTTCTTTTCTTTATCATGTATACAACTTTTAGATTTTAGAATATTATTGTAAACAATAACACCAAAAAATGATGTAGCATTTTGGTTTTTTTGTCATTTTAAAGTTTTTCATAGCATCTTCAGAATACTGCCCTGGTTCTTGGAAGTCCAGCCCTCCTGGATTCAACCATGCTGCCAGCTCCTCTCAAATGGCCTCAAACAACTTTTAAAATTGCATTCTTTGGACAGAAAAAGGTCTGTAAAGGAGTGACACTAATGCATACAAAGTACTCTAGCAAGAATTAAATTTTTCTGGTATAACTGTAAGGGATAATTTATTGAGTGGTTGTATCGCTGGTTCATACATTTTTAATAACATTGTAACTCATGCATTATACCATTAAAAATTACAAGAAGTGGTTTTATCTGAGCTATTAAATAATTCTTTGTTTCAAAAAAACAAATTAAATTTGGCAACAAGCTAGTGATCCATCACATTACAGTGTTTTATTAAGGGAGTGTATCCTTAGACAGTGGATCACAAGACTGCCTCCCAAAGTCGTATGTTCTAACACAGTTAGACTTTGTTGCTCTGGGAAATTGTGAAAAATTAAATTTTTTTTTACCTTAGAAATTTGCAAAATCTGAGAGCAGTTATAGGAGACGAATTTGAAGTGTTAAATAATAACAAAACCGTGTCAAAATTTGGTTTCAAGTCTAAAAAGGCATTATGAAAAATATATTGAAGCAAATGGAGAGCACTTTGAGCAGCTCTTATAAGTTTTGAACTTAAATAACAATATAAATAGAATTAATTGTTGAATTAATAGCACGAGTATTGTTGCCTTGCCTTTATTACTGTCATCTGCTCTTTTCTGACAACCATACATTAAATTTAAAATTACCTTTTACTTGTTCACTGTGCAGCAGATTATCTCCGTAAGATACATTCACAGACAATCCTTCGTTTTGTGACAGATATTTTAAACGCACACAACCTAAAAAATATATAAATAACACATTATATTCAAATAGTTTCATCAAAACATTAGGATTACGAGGATACAACCCACTAACTACTCTAACTTATAGGAATTTTTAAACCCCAAAATATTGGAATTCCTTTTTATGTAAATAAATATTTATAGAGAAAAATTTAAAAACTGTCATGCAATAAAATTAAAGTATCAGTTAATTGCAGATATTATTTAGGTAAATGTTAAATGGAATTAGAGGTTTTTTTTGTAAATATCGGAAAGAAAATTTACTTTTAAATAAGCTGTTTTTAAATACAACTACTAATAAAACGAATGCATTTATTTTAAGTACAAATATTAATATTTTTGTCTATAAAAATTTTAATTATTTAAAATTTAATAATTAAAAAAACAATAAATACACAAAATGTTACTAACCAATTATCATTTCATAAATCATAACAGTCAAATAATTTCATAATAATAATTAACAGTCAAACGCTCAATAATTCCAGAATTATTAACTTTATTAAAGTAAAATGCTATTGAATAAAATTATATACATGTATCCAAACCCCAATACATCTAAATGCAAAACAAATATTGATAGAAAAAGGTATTTTTATACTTTTTTTTGGGCTTCAAAAACTACTTTTTCTTGTTACTTTCAACCATATTTTGGGAGCAACTAGAAAATTGTAAATACAAACTTTGAATGAATGACCCCTTATTTTGAATGTCTTATTAGTTGCTGGCATAAGGAAATAGTTAATTTGATTACTGATAAGGGAATAATTGGTTATTTATAACAATACATAAAAAATACTTTTTAATAATTATTTTAAGGGTAAAACAACAAAATAAATGTGGGAATAAGTTAATTTAGATCATTGACAAAAATCATTCTGTAGTAGGGCGTAAGTGATTACAAAAGTGAATAAGTTTAATAGTAGCTGTAATAAACATTACTGGTGATAGGATTCTTTCAAATGCACTTACAGCATGTTTATAGGTTGTTTGATAGATTTAAATAAATAGTTCTCAATTTTGTTTTTAAGATTATCAAACTGACCTTTCTTTGCGGAAAGGAACAAACTTAATGTGGTGTCCTTGAAAATTCTAGCTGCACCTCCCCAACTAAAATGGGTACTTATATAGAATGGAAGGTCCCTAAATAGGAAAAACATTTTAAAAAATGTTTTAAGTACAAAAAATTGTGTAAAATTTATTGTTTTATCTTTGTTAATTATTTTGGGACTTTTTGGACATTTTATGCACAGACAAAATAAGAAATTAATACTCGATTAATTTGCTTAATTAGTAGTTTCATCAACTATCACCACAATAAATTAATTAATTTAAATATATTATGTGTGTGTTGTTAAATAATTGCAATCAAGACTCAATTATTTCTGGGCATTTATGCTTTCCTGCAAGGAAGTCTCTCTTAACTTGTATTAGGAATTAAATACCATTAACTTCAATATATCTAAAGTAATTTAAAATTATGTTACATTATGATTAATAGATACGAATACAGAAATTAATCAAAGATGGGGAGACAGTTCTTACCAGGGCCACCTAGATCTGCAAATGATATGTTAAAGTTGACGCAACACATGCAAGATGGACCAACGCAAGAACAGTTCCTCTCTACTGGCTCTGGTGGGGCAGAATCACTTTTGGCTTCACTACCAATGTAGTCCAATCCCCAGGAAAATATATCTACCAAACAAACAATATATTACACACTGTATACGTACATACATACACACATACATACATACATACATACATACATACATACATACATACATATATATATATATATATATATATATATATATATATATATATATATATAAAGATCCTGTTAATATATACCTTTATTGAAATCAGTAACACTCTGAATTATTATTTCAGAAACATATTATTATCGCACTAACATAAATCACAAATTATAAATATTAAAAAAAAAAACACTTATTATAATTATTATTGTTATTATGGCAGATGGAAAATAAAGTTTATTTAATTTTGTGTTATATCTACAAAAACAATAATTTGATTTTATTTGCTTTAATCGTAATTTTTGATTTTTGTACAAAAGCACACTTTCCTTTTGCAGTTTTGTGAGTTGATATTACTAATAACACAAATGCACTGTAAACCAATTTTTATAACTTGTAATTTCTGAACAATAAAATTGCTAAATTAATTATAAAAACTCTATTCACCGTTTTTGGAAGTAATTATGATACCATCATAGTTTGACAGGGACTTCTAAATTCTCTTACAAAGTTGTTTATAAATTGTTATGGTGAAAAAAAATTGTAAGAGAGTTATTTAAAATGTAATTTTCAGTTAGTAGGCCTATTAAAAAAATTGCAAGGCGCTCAAAAGATTGAAATCACTTATTCTTTGATTTATAAAAAATGTAGTACTCGTTTTTTCTATCTTTCACAACTTTCAAAATGTGTTTTGTTTTTTGTTGCACCCGTGAAATTTGGTACTTAAAGTATGTCCTTGTGTTGTGACATCATGTTACAATGTAAATAATGAGAAAATTTCAAACTTAAAATATCTTTGAATTTTTCTTACATGAAATTAAAACAAAATAATTTGAAAACTTACTGTGAAACCTGAAATACCCTGCTCCGGTAGTAAGTAGGTACTCATCAGTCAGTTAGAACTATTTTAATTGTGAACTTTTACTTGGCCCCACACTCCCACAGGCCGTGACTTTCACGTGACCTTCAAGCAACCGTGACCTTGACAATTGTTCATTGCACTTGGGTTTCACAGTTAGGATAGAACAAACCCAACATCGTCACGCTGCTCGCTTGGCTCTAGACTTGGCTGACCCACTTTACAGGCTAAAAACTTTTCGGTGAAAGTAAGTTCTACTCCTACTGAACGCCACACAAGAAACTTTCTCTGCAAGCATTGCGCTACTACAAGGAAAGAAATCCAATAGGCATTTTTATTTTTGGAAACATTTTCTTTGTAAAGTGAAAGAAGATTAAGCTGCATTGTTACGAAAATCAATTCGGGTTTAAATAACCCTTGAAGTAAATATCTGACTCGAAAACTAACGACAAAAAACCGGAAAATCTGTATTTCACAAAATTCTAACGGCGGTCAGGGTTTATTTTAGCTTCTTCAATTTACTTCTGAACGGTATTGTTTTTAATTTCAAATTTGCTGCGCTGACTTCAGTAATGGCTCTTCATATGTATGAAATTTTTGTACAAAACCTCATGAAAACATTTTGAAAAATTTGACTTACATTCTGAATTTTTGTCGATAACTCTTGAACTGTCAACTATTTTATGGAAACATTTAAACATTTATTGTCAACTATTTTATGGAAACATTTAAACATTGTCAACTATTTCATGGAAACATTTAAACATTTATTGTCAACTATTTTATGGAAACCAATAAATTTTATTGCTATAATTACAACTTACTGTTAAAATTAATTTTAAAAAGATTCCATTTTGTTACATTTCTTAAGGAAGTCTGTATCTTTTGTGCATTTTTTAAATAAAATATTCTCTAATTCTTTCTATTTTAAAATATATGTAACACTTTATACTTTATACAAAAGGAAATGTTTTATAAAGACTGGGTATATTCATAACTAAATGAGATACGTAAAGAACGAAAAAGGCAAATAAAGAGATCCAAGAAGAAAACAAGAACAGGGTGAGAAGGACTTCTCAACGTTCATACTTTATGGGCAGTTGCATTAATGAGAACAAGGAATGGCGTAACGAAAAGGGTAAAACGACAGTAACTGAGTACGAACCTACGACCTACGAACGCAGAAGACTGACCGGTGTCTTTGCCAAACCTCTGATCTTTTGGATGAGTAAAAGACTTACAGAACAGAAAAGAGAAGATAATGAGACTGATTAGGACTTAATGTCCAGGAAAATTTCTACAAGTGGAAAAGTGTAGTTAAGACTTTATTTGCTTTTTTCTAAAAGTGCTGTTTTTTTTCATTTTGGTGCACGTATCTAAAAAAGCTATAATAGACACAGTAACGAAACTATGCACTCATTTAAATAGAATCTTATTGAATAGTGATTATTTTAAAATAAGTAATAGTGCATTTAAATTAGGATACATGTATGAGATAAAGTCAAATCACGATACATCACCTCATACAAATCCTCACATAAATTGAATGAGCTCCAAGATTTCGTCACACATTTTGTATGAGCAAAATATTGTACATACTTTGACGTATGTGCGTTTCTCATGTGTTTTTAGGTTATGGCAGATTTGTTATTTATTAGATTTAATCAACTGTTCACCCAGCTGACAGGTTTTTATTTGCTGGCAAATTCAATTGTATTTAATAGGTTATTTTGTTTAAAATTTAGTTTTGTACAATTTGATTTACTATTTTGTTGTACAGTTTTTAAATCCAGTTCCATCTTTTAAAGTGAGTTAATTAAACTACATCCTTCAAGAAGGTTTGTAAAATTTAATGGTTTTAGTTTTACGTTCTTTGTACTCGATACGGAGAACAGAGAGCGTATTATAATTTTAAACAATAAAACATTTTATGATCTTAAATAACTATTTAAAGAAATCAGGTCTTGGAATTTCTAATCATGTTTACGGATGTTTTTCTAATAATTTTTTAAGGAATTATTATTGATTTGCTATAGTAAGTTAGAGCTACAGTATATATTTCACTTTAAAAACATCGGGTTCAAACACACTGGTCCTTTAAAAAAAAAATGTGGAACTCGGGAAGTTACCGACAGAAGCAAAGATTTTGTTAATCATATCTTTGCTAAATATATTATTAGTTTGAAGTTATGTTTAAAAATATCTTATTTTCTTTAAATAAATAAATACGTGAACCTAGCTTACATTTTATTTACCGTAGTTATAGTAAAAGATCAGTTGTTTTATATTAATTCGTAACGATCAGCTGATTTTATTAACAGCTGATAGACTATAATAAGTTTCCAGTTATGTTGTTAAAACTATCAATATTAACAACAATTATTATAAATTGTTATAAATTATATTAATTTCGAATGTGTTTTAAACGTGCACGTGTTCTTCAATTAAGGAAAAAATATCGAAACCAAAGCAACACAACGTTTGCATATAATACGCGTGTACTGTTATCGAGAAGGAGGAAGAAAAAGAAAGGACAGCAAAAAAGAGAGGAAATTCGTTTGCTCGTTTCCGTTTCATATTTCAATTATATTATAAACGTTCAGGAGACTTTTTTTCTATTTATTTTTCTCGCCAAAGCTAACATTAAATTCTTCAACTGTGGTTTTCAAATAAAACTTGAAAACACGCCAAAGGGAAAGGTCCGTTATTATGATTTGTTTCAGTTTTTTTTACATTTACCGTTATATTGTTTTGCGTCGCAAATATTTTCTAATGATTCAGTTTACAAGAGCAACAGACTAATACTAATAGAGTAATTATATAACGGCGCTGTTTCCTCATGCCCAGACACAATAATTGTTGCAAAAAGTAACAAGTGAGTGAAAAAAGTAGAAACGTAATATTACAGGTTCTCAAGAAGTACAGTTAAGTAGTGAGCTATCAACGCATCTCTTTTGGTATTTCTTTGCGATTTTTTTATTTAATGACTGTAGTATACTAACAATCGTAACTAGACTAACTACCGTTTCTTAATCTGCCCATTGTATTCATATTTAATTGATTAATATTTATTGAATATAACTTATAACTGAAGACATCCGATTCAATATTACAATAGTTCAAGCCTCACGCGAGATTGTCATGCAAGCACGGAAAAAGTTACCGGGCGACTTATGTGCAATACTTTTCATTATTCTACACCGAAAAAATAACACTCCTTCAGCTCTAAACGTCATTTTATTCATGTAAATTGTCCTAAAATTTTCAACTCAACAAGTAACAACATTTTATTTAAGCAAAAGTTAAATATTGTTAATTGTTTTAGGAACGTTTCGAATTTCTGCGTTTTCCTTTTGTAAAAAACATAGACCTCTTTAACACTGAAATGTATTCCATAAAAAAGTAGGTTTCATACGATTTGCTTTTTCTGATAAATAAACAAGTAGCAAGTCAACTTCCTTGATTTTTCTATCGATGGTAACAAATTCGAAATCACCTCTTGTGCTTGTTTCAAAATATCCGGAAGATCATTGTATTCGTAGTCGAAATGCAAGATGAATTTTGAAAGAAACCAATAAGCTGTACAAACTAATTTGAGTTTATTAAACTTGTAGTAATGAAAAAAGTAGGCCTACACGTGTATAACTAGGTTAGTTACAGACAGAAGCGAAGCTTTTATTAATATCTTTGCTAAATATATAATTAGTTTGAAGATATGTTTACAAATTACTTGTTTTAGGCTATTTAAATAAATAAATACGTGAATTTAGCTAAGATATTACTTATTGTGGTTATAGTAAAAAAATCAGTTGTTTTATATTAATTCGTAACGATCAGCTGATTTCATTGAACAGCTGATTAGGCTATAATAAGTTTCAGGTGATGTTAAAAACTAGGAAGACAAACAACAATTATTATAAACATTTATTATAATTTCGAATGTATTATAAACAGTTACAACGTGCACGTGTTCTTCCACTAAGGGTAAATACCGAAACGAAAACAACACAACATTTTCATATACTATTAGTGTACTATTATCGAAAAGAAGGAAGAAAAACAGACAGAAATAGAGAGACGAAATTCGTTTGCTCGTTCGTTCCATATTTCTGTTCAACACACGTTTTTTCTATTCACTCCTCTCGCCAAAGCTAACATTTAACGCTTCGCTTAAAAATGTGCAAAATGTGTTATTGTTGAAATCAGCTGGTGTAGAGTAAATTTTCTTTCTACTAAACGGAAAAAATTTCGTGAACCGACTAAGAAAACAGCTGTTTTCTGTATAGTATAATGAAATACGGAAATACTGTTTTACAGGATTTTTTAAACCATTTTGCTTTTTCACTATGTGCAGTATAATAAGTTCTGAAGTGTGCTTACATAATTACAATGTACCAATGACCAAATTTAAGTTAATTAAAAACAAACATGAACTTTCATAACGGCAAACATATTACAAAATATAGATTTAAATCTAATACACTTGGTAAAACTGTTATTAGCTTTCCAAAATCTTAAAACATTTAACTGTTAATAACACTGACTGGCGAAATGTCTGTAAACACTGTTCTTTTGAACCAAATACTTGTAGAAAATAAAGATTGAAATTAATATATTTGTCAGATTTATTAGAAATCATCCATCGACGTTAATACAAATTCAAAGTGAGTAATTTAGATCAAATTTAATGCATAAAGATCTTTCCTACAAAAAATATAACCTACCGATTTACTTCCACAGTTCATAAACAATTCCATCCCTGAGCTGCGAGTAGTGGCCGGCTTCTTTATTGTTATATGGAATTGTATTATGGAATTGTAGTGTATTGCTAGCTATATGAAATGCTAATGGCAGGTATAAATGTTACAGTATTTGCATTGATAAATAAGCTATTTGAGCAATCTTTACTGAAAGGCCCAGGACCCATGTCGCACATTTCGAACATGTTTTGAGTTATCGATCATCCACTTGTAGATATTTCAGAAAAATATATAGCAAATTCCTTATTTATATCATCGAAGCTAAACAAACAAAACTCTTACTATAACAATATTGTTAGTTAATTGTGCATTAATTTTAAAACTAGCTGTTTACTTAATAACTGTCTTTCTGTATTGTAACTAGATCAGCTGACATTTTAATAGTGTACATTTGATTCAAGAAATGTGAGATTAACCGTGGTTTAAAGGTGGACTATGCCTCCCTCTCGACAACAACCTCATTTGCTAAATAAAGTACACGTGTGAGTTACCCGACAGAAGCGAAGCTATTGTTAATGATACCTTTGCTGAATATATAATATTTTTAAAGATATGTTTACAAAGATCTTGTTTTGTTTAAATAAATAAATACGTGAACCTTAGATTTTATTTACTGTAGTTATAGCAAAAGATCAGTTGTTTTATATTAATTCGTAACGATCAGCTGATTTCATTGAACAGCTGATAGGCTATAAATAAGTTTCAGGTTATGTTGTTAAAAACTAGCAAGACAAACAACAATTATTATAAACAATTATAATTTCGAATGTATTATAAACGGTTACAAAGTGCACGTGTTCTGCAACAACACGTGCAGAATATAATACGCGTGTACTGTTATCGAAAAGGAGGAAGAAAAAGAAATATACATAAATAAAGACTAAATTCGCTTGCTCGTTCGTTCCATATTTCCGTTACATTCTTCCGTTCGGCAAAATTTTTTTACTCACTCCTCTCGCCAAAGATAACATTAAAAGTTTTGCTTCAAAAATTATTAATAATTTTTTTGTCGACAGCCAAGCACCTTAATATTCCCTTATTTTAGATACAGTACACATACAAACGTACGAACTTCATATTATGTTATCAGATAACACTGTATTACTGATACGTTAAAGAAAAATAATAATTTGTTGTATTAATTTCAAATTTCCTGCCCCCGGATTGTGATTTACGTTTCACAATTTGTACAATAACACTTTTGAGTGGATAAAGTGTACTGTTAAAATTATTATCGGCCTTTATATATATCTAAAAAAATATTATCACGTAAAGATATGGAAACGAATTCTTCTTTGTACTTATTTCTAATCGATCTCTTCCACAGCTGATTTGTTCGAAAAATCAACTGTTTTTACTTACACACATATTATATATTACGAAAATGTCTGATGACATTTTATTTCCTTTTGCGAAACGAGAATAACATAGCAATTATGTATTTTCTTTAGAAAATAATAGAAGCACTTTTATAAAAAAAGCGAAATTCGCGGCAACAAGTGTTACTGCATCCAGTCGGAGCAGTTATGGCACGTGACTTAGACTTACCTATCAAGCTAGCGGCGCACGACCAAGGCACAAGGAACAAGAGCAGCAGGACAACGCACTTGGACGCCATGACTGCAGTGTGATGCGAGACTACCACTACCCAACGGCAGCCAGGCTAACCTAAAACCGGGCCATCGGGTCACCTAGTTCAACAACCCCCACCATGCGGGGTAACACGACCGAGTTATCTTCTCTTACCTCTTCTCATTTCACACAATGGAAAATAGTTTGGAAAGTCCGCCTGAAAATTGGCTGTTTGTTTGTGAAGATCTTGTGTTGTTTTTCCAAGTTTCTGAACTATCGTTCTTCTCTTTCTCTCTCCTTCACAAACATAACCTTTCTCCACTTCGGGTGGAATTGTTTGACAATTTTACGGAAGATGATTAGTAAGCATTGTTTATATTTTAGAGACCTGAATATTCGTAGCCCACTATTGTGTGAATTGTGGTTTAGACATCATGGCGTCTATTTCTGAAGGTTAAAATCAGCTTTAAAATATAATATAATTATTAACAGATTAACGCAATGAGTAGGGGACGCATCTGCGCGCCAACTTTACTTTTCGGTTCTTTCTGTCGTCCTGTATCCTTGATTTTCCTAACTGAATAATATCAGCTGACTATTTCAGCTCTATTAAATTAACTATTGCTGTGGGGTAGCTTCTAAGAGTACTCTAAATTTTATGAAGCTCCTAATGGTTAATATGTGTAGGATTACAAAAAACTTATTTTGTATTTTTCGCTATGAGTGCAGTTTTCCTTTGATCTTACAGAATTATATCTTATATTAATAATAGGAAATTCTAGTTTGTGTGTGCGGATAATTCATGAAAGACAGATTTTAAAATTTCTAATTTGGTTTTATTAAATTTAATATTTACCTGCAAATTTTCTATTCACTGTGAAAACGTTTGAATTTCACGGAAAATGTCGTACAAGAACTATTGTACTTTGGGGTAAGTTTTTTATTAGTTTTACTGTGTCAAAATATCACTAAGTTATAGAACTTCTCTAATAAGTTGTTATTAAGCTAACAATAGTTGTAATAATTCAAATGTATGCACGTTATGAAAACAGACGTTTTGGAAATTTTTTAAGTTAAAAGTGATACAAACATTGGTTTTTTTCATAAACAAAAACGTAGGAACGACATTCGACAAAAATTGGATTTAATTAAATTTGTTTTTTTGCAACAAATAAGTCAAAAGTTAAACAGACTAGAAGTGTAAAAAAGTGTTCAATATCAGAAATTAAAGTCCAAGTAATTGGACTATCTGCCACTACCTACGCTGCAAGCTGCAAGGACGTTTGAGAAAATAGACAGTACTGTTATCTATTTAACTTTAGTTGGACACTCTGCCGCAAGAAGCTACCAGCGGAGAGGCTCATATATTTCTCTTAAGTGTTATCATTCTCGTACGCTTATATTCAGTGGTGAAACTAAATTGAGGCTCGTGAAAAAAGAAATAATATGCCTATACAACAGACTTATTAGCGAATTTACATTGGAAAATGAACTATTGGAACGGGAATTATAGTAATACCCAGACCCGAGACTATGAAATATACGATCCATATTTTTAAACAACGTTTTGAAACAATCACTAAAATTGTGTTTTATTATCATTTATGCGGATTTTAATAAAGTGTACTTTATAGACCACTAAACTTTGAATTAAAAAACTTTGTAAACTTATGTTATTTATTTAATTTACTGTTAGGGAATTTTAATGTAAAATGAAGCCTTACTATTCAGTATAAATATTTTTATTTTAGTTTAAAAAGGACAAGAAATCATAGAGGATATGTGTAGCCTAAAGCCCACGTACTTGTGGTACACAATGTTTGGAAATATTTGATGATTGTTGTTATTACAATTTATTTTACCATCATTTGTATATGTAAAAAAAATGTAAAAAAATGCACGACATTTCAAGAGTATAAACCAACTCAACATTCTCAAGCGTGGAAAGGAGGGTGGAAACATTATATATAAAAATACATACAAAACGTTTCTCCCTATTTTTTATATTTATTTATACATTTATTTTTTTAATTTTTTTTATTATAATTTATTATTATTATTATTTATAAATAACAATATTTTGCCTTTTACATCTAGCCTAATTTACAAATATAATTATTTTCTGCCGAAAAAAAAATCTGGATATCGTTACAACAAAATGTAGCATTGTATAAGAGGTGTACAGACGTAAGCTTCAATTTTCACTTATATCTAAAAAATAATTGTTCCGATTCATCGTTTAGACGCTACGGGAGCGTAGTGTTTGGTCGGACCCTAAAAAACAAGTAAGTGAAATTTATCCGCCCGCACAAAACCGCCTATTACTGCGGAGGAAAGTAGGCCTTCAGTGACGTCACACTACGAACGTGACGTCACGCCTTTTACGCTTTCCCGGAATCCTCTTGTTAAGTTAAAATGACTAAGTTAATTGAACAAATTTCAATGTGTAGCGTTCATTTTGAAACGTGCTTTGGTAGCTTTCACGCGCAGAAATGGAAGTTGCTATCTAATAGCTTGAACATTTCAGTTAGTCTCCGAGATAAGAAAATGTTAAACATCTTAACACATGTCGTGTTCTTGTTCTTCGCTCTATGGCTATACTGCTTGAATAAATCACCTGTTTCATTTAACAAAACTCTGCCTTTTTCATATTTCTTACACACAGAGAGAACGTAATACCTTAAGTATAGGAACATTCACTCACTCATCTTCAACTCTTCCACTTCCGTTAGGCTTTCAACTCGACCGTTCGGCATTTCGTTTGTTACGCAGTTTAGGTCAAACGCATTGACCGATTGTTTTGAAATTTGGTACGAAGGTACCCTGTACAAAGCCTGAACGACGTATGTAAGAGTTACCCTATTCACTTCAGTTTCTGACTTACAATAACGAGTGTACGCAATTTTAGCAAAACGCATTGACCGATTGTTTTGAAATCTGATATGAAGGTACCTTTTATAAAGCCCAAAAGTAAGATTTTCCTCTATTTACGTCTGATTTAACGATGATGGTTGTACGCAGTTTTAGCCAAACGCTTTGACAGATAGTTTCGAAATTTGATACGACGGTACCTTGTATATGAAGCCCAAAAACCTTTTCCCATTCATTTCTTTTCCAAAATGGCGGCTTATGATTTACAATAACGAATTTACGCAGTTTTAGCCAAATATGCATTAACCGATTGTTTTGAAATTTCAGTCGATAGTACCTTATGTAATGCCCAAAAGACTTATTTGTAAGATTTTATCCCATTCACTTCCGTTTTAAGATGGCGGGTTCTGATACCACGTTGAGAGTGTAGTTGTTTCCTGTAATACTGACTGAAAAGCAAAACCGCTTTTACCGCTTCATAGAGAAAGAACGTAAAATTTCCAATAAAGTTAGTCGAGTAACACTTTTTGTAAATATTTCTGTTACCGGTTAAATTATCGGTAAAGGTTAGGAGCGTTGTCGTGGAGCGCTCTGTGTATTAATGAAGGATATATTGCGAGGTCCACTATCTTGTGAACTATTACTTTATCTTTCTAACCTATTATAAATAATTACAGAAAATAAATAAATAAAAGAAAAGAAATAAGAATACCTTTTATATTTCCGGAGACTGCTACAGTTAAGTCAGTAGAATAGAGGGCAGTTTCTTACAACTATGACCTGTAAGCAGGTTCGAGTCCAGATACTACCCTGTCTTCACTTAGGCTATATTAACTTAGACTTAAAACAACAAAAACACCATGCTCCTTGCGAAGAATCTGATTTATTAATAACTATTTTATAAAGAGTAATTAAAATATCAGTATATAGCTAATTTTTGGGAGCCAAATCGAGTCGGTCATTTCAGTTTGATATTGTAAAAAAAACAAAGTTTTCTTACTTCCTTCTTTATTTTGTCACAACATTGGCCAGTGAACTTTTCGTAAACAATGAACGGGTTGGACTTAAGGCTAAACTTAAACCATTTTACTTGCCTTTTAATAAAAAGCTTTAAAAATGGTGTACAAACATCTACATTAAAAAAATTAACAAATACTTCCCTAATCTTCAAGAAGGACAATTTATAAATCAAAAAGCTCACTTTAATTATTGCTTAATGGTGTTAAAATTCCAATGTTAACGGTTAAAAACTGATTTTAAACTAAATGTTTGACTTTCTGTTTAAATTTTAATCATGGAACTTATGTTAATAACATAAATTATAGACACATTTTTCTTTTACCATAAACAAACTGTTTGACAATGTCGCCTTAGAAAGAACTATTATAATCGTGTGTAATATGCATTTGTGGTCACGAAGTAGGTCTGGTTATAATAGACGAGGTCTGCTGTGTTTAGTAAGGCTATTCAAGTTATCGACGCCTTATTTCGTGCGTAAAACATTATTAAACATGTCAACACAACATTTAATTACGGTAACTATAGGTTAACTTTATTTGCAAATTTAGCGGGCAAAATGTTAAAACTTCGAAGTAAACCAGGACCTTCAAATTAGCTCCGACTCATTTAGATCACTTTTGGATCATTTTATGAGTGATCGTTACAAAAATATAACTTGATTAGCATGTGGTAAAATTGTTTAGCGGTTGGATAGTTTGAAAAACTAAAGGGATTTGTAAGTTATAGAAAAACAATGAAGCAACAGAATATAACACTTAACTGTAAAATGCGTTACTTTAACAAAACAAAATAGGTTTTACAATCTATTGTTTAAAACTTCAAAAATATAAGCAGTCACGTACACATATCATGAAAAAACTTAAAGAAAAAACAATTCTCCAAAATAAGACATGTTCAAATTTTACTGGGCTAGAGCTGAGATGATGCTTCAATAGTCGGGTTAAATTGATTTGGGTAAAGTAGAAGGGAATGAGTATAGAAACAGAAAAACATGGGCTTTTTAAAAGAGCTTTGGCAGTTTTTTTTAACACAATCTACTTTGTACCACGACAAGCATTTTTGAAGCGAAGCTTTTAATGTTAAGTGAATCAAGAAAAAAAGTCTGCCGATCGGAAGAATGTACCTGAGTTATGGAAGGAACGAACAAACTAATTTCCTCTCTCTATTTTTGTCTTTTTCTTTTTCTTCCTCCTTTTCGATAGCAGTACACGCGCATTATATGAAAAACTTGTTTACCTTGGTTTCGGTATTTTTCCTTAGTTGAATAACACGTGCACGTTGTTATTCATTCGAAATTAATATAAACGTTTATTAATGGTTGTTGCTAATATTGCTAGGTTTTAACAACATAACCTGAAACTTATTATAGCTTATCAAATGTTCAATGAAATCAGCTGTTCGTTACGAATTAATATAAAACAGCTGATCTTTTACCATAACTACAAGTAATATATAAGCTCGGTTTGCGTATTTATTTATTTAAACAAAACAGAATATTTGTAAACATATCTTCAAAGTAATCATATATTCAACAAAGATATTAAGAAAATCTTCGCTTCTGGCGGTAACTCCCCAAGTTCCACACGAACTTTTTCTGTTAGAATAGTTTACTTGTAATTAGATCAGTAGCTATAGTATAACTGAGCAAGTATGTTTCAGAATTTATGTAGTGCATACAGCCTACATTAGACTGTTACAATAAGGTTTTTTTCGTTGTTTAATAATAAAATAAAGATTATTATTTTAAAAAGCTTCGTTAATTTCCATTGGCCATAGTTAATGAATGGCCAATGGAGATTACTACCGAATGAAGTGGTATGTCGAGAAAGTGAGTCAATAATAGACACGATACGGAAAAGCAGAATTGCTTTTTTCGGCTGCCTTCCAGAAACCCGACTGGTGAAACAGCTATTTAGCTATATCTGGAAGATTAAAACGCAGAATATTTGGTTGAAAGAGATCCAGAGTGATTTAGAAAAGTTAAATTTGACGGTGCCTCAAATTGAAGGTTGAGCAGAGAAGACGATTCTAAGGAATAAATATCTGCGATTCAAGCTAACAACATTTGAACGAAAGACCTACATCATAACTGATGAACAAACTAATGGGCAGCCAGGTCGGACAGGATGAAGAAATTTTGGGAACGGAAGAAGAGGCTGAAACGCTAGTCTCTCAGTAGCGATGTCAGCCTGATTGAAGTGCTCTAATGAGAGCGTAAACTAAGGGGGGAAAAATAAAGCTAATATTTGTGTCAAAGTTTTAGTAAAACTGAATATAAAGCATTCGTCGTTTACGTGATACTACGATACAATTTTGCTAGTTAAATTTTATTTTTGTTTTTATTAACTGAAGTGATTATTTCAGTGAGTTAAAAGTGAATAAGTGAAGTAATAATTTAGTTAAATCAACGTTACATGCAGGGAAAAATTTTAAATGCCACCAATTCTTTATCTAACATTTTATAGGAAATTTATCCACTTAGAAAATATACAATATGGCGTTATATACAACAATTAAGTATTACAAAAAAAATATTGGCATTAGTTCAAAGTTCGGAATCGATATAGATAAGTATGATTGTTGGATTGAACCTCATAGACTTATTAGGGAATTTCCATTAGAAAATGAGCAATCGGGTCATCATGATAAGACCCGGAACCCTGAAATAATTGCCTGACAGTTATATATATATATATGCGTGTGCGTGCGTGCGCGCGCTCGCGTTCGCGCGTATTTCTTGCCACGCTCTCGTTCGCAATTTTAGTCCGATTTCGATTAAAAATTTGGCACTAAAATCGATTTTGTCAACAGAATGGACAAGTTCGTTAACCAGACTCTATTCGTTCAACAGTTTCAAAATGGCTGTCATTTTAAATCTCTAAAAATACATAACACTTTGTCCTACTGTTTGTCACCGTCTTAATCAGCGTTAAACACTGCAACAATTAGCGTTTAATTTGAATTAAATTTTCATGAATTGGGGAATTGTAATTTGACTGCGGTCAGGGTTCGTTTTCATATTTTCGATGTAATTTTGGAGTTATAAATGCTAATATATGCGGATTTAAGTGGTGATTATAAAGGTGAAATCTGAATTTCAAAAAAGGATAAGTTAAAGTAAAATACTTTCGGAAATTCGCTTCCCATCACGTCAGCGAATCTGCTGCTTGAAGCGATTGTGGCCTGTATGTCTTCAAGAGCTTAGGCAGTAAATTGGCAACAAATTTGTCAACAAAACGGTTACAGTTGAGTCATAGCTTAACCTACATAATACTGTACTAAGGATGAATGAATGTGCAACAGTACTGTGTCTAGTGTCTAGTGCAACGTTTGTAGCTAACGGTCATCGACCAAACTGAGTCAAGTGTCACGTGATAAACACAACAATAGTATTAAAACGACACAAAATGTTTATTTCTTGTGAAACTATTACAATGGGTAGAAAAGCTATAAAAACAAACACTAAAATTTAATTTAATATTAAATTTATCTTATTTATTTGTAAAGATCCGATAAATACTGTCTGTCAATTGTAACCAGTGAGCACAAATCCTCGCTGGAACTAACGCATCTTTAGCTCCTGGACGTTGTAGAGGTTATTTTTTGAAGCGTCGTTCAAAATTTTATGTATCAGTGGCATATCCTGGTGCCAGATACTGGCTGTGCTCACATTTTATTGAAGTTTCTCAGCACAATATCAATTCTGTAAATAGATCTTTCCTTTTTATGATGTTTTTTTTATACTAGGTTAATAAACAATAACGGTTATATATTCATTCAAATGAATTACAAGTCATTTGATTGGGGACAAGGTCTTCTAGTCTTAACTATTCATTTTTTGAGAAAATACAACATTAGGTTTCATCAATTCAACAAATAATGAATTAAATAAACTAATAAACGAATATTTTTTTATTGTTTCTCAACACAATCAAAGTTTCAGTACAATATGCATTACAAAATTACAACGGTACAAGAAGGGACCTTACAATATTTCGCAGAGGTTCACAGGGTCTAAGAATCTAAGCACAGATACTGTAGAGCTACAATACTGTTACGTACTTGTTATATTTATTGTGTGTGTGTGTGTGTGTGTGTGTGTGTGTGTGTGTGTACGAATTGGTTTTACGTATTTTTAGTTAATGTTTTCGGTTTGCATAATGTTGTAATATCTGTTATATTTTTTTAATTTATCGTTTTACTTTACAAACGAAGTAAATAGATACAGTAGAGCCTATTATATAGGCTAAATAATCTATTATCTTTTTTAAATTTGAGTCATATTTCTTTCGATACATTTATTCGATAACTATTAAACGGGTAAATATTTCGATTTTCCTGAAGTTTCGATACCAGTATGTAGTTAAAGTATCGATACTTTCTTTTGATATTTCTTCCCTATTTAGAACGACACACAAGCTTCCTATACTGACATAAAGTGCTTCACACCCCTAGCACAAAATTGCTATTTTTCTCAATTAAGTTATATCATTAAGACGATAAAAGATACAGTATTTGTTTACGATCTTCAGCAATGCCTTTGATCTTCACGAGACCTAAGATTTCCTCGTAGAGACCCTTGACCTCCAAACACTTCCTCAACCCTTAAAAATTTAATTTTGTTTTCAATTTGATTATAAAACAGTATTTTTTCCGTATTTAACATAGTGAATTCTAATAATCGTTTCATGGACTCAATCAATATGAGTACCCACAAATAGATTACTACAAAATCTAACCTGCGGGTGAAAAAATAAGCAGTAAAATAGTATTCAAAAATAAAGTTAACCTAAAAATAAGCTGACTGACGGACAGAAAAAAAACGAACCTGAATTATTTTTGATACAGAATGAGTCACAGAGTACACAAAATGTCTACACTCATAATGAAGTCAAAAATATAAGTGTAGTAATTTTTCTTGATAATTTTTTTAAACTCAGTTCGATCAAACTTACCCGCTATTACCCGCTTTTATTTTTCCAGCCTGAAAATTACCCGCCAATTGGCAACACTGGTTACGCAGAACACAGACTGTGTCTGCCATAGATCGTCGCATGCCCCCCCCCACCGAGTCTTCCTCTTCACTCTATGTCGTCAGCATAGAAAGTTTGTGCATCGTTCTAAATAGGGATGAAATACCAAAAGAAAATGTCGATACTTTTACTACATACTGGTATCAGAACTTCAGGAAAATCGAAATATTTACCGCTTATCGAATACAAGTATCGAAATAAATATGCCGCAAACATTAAATAAATTTAATAGATTATTTATGCTATATAGTAGGCTCTACTGTATTATATGGTTGTTTCGTTTTTAAATTAAAACGATAAATTACAAAGTAAAACGATATTACAACATTATGTAAACCGAAAACAACACACACACACACACACACACACACACACAAAAGGTAATAAATATAACAACTACGTAACAAAAACAGTAAATGAAAATATGTACTTACAACTAATATTTTAATAAATAACACATGGACATATTGAAAACAATAAATAAAAATAAATCCAAGTAATTATAATATAATATGGACATAACCTAATTTGTTACCCATTAGACTTTGTGAGATATAAATATTTAGGTTCCGTAGGTACTGGACGAGTTACGAACGCGTTTACAGCTTACAGTACACTTTCGTCATTTCGGAATGGTTTAATGGTATTTTCTGAGTAAGTGCCGGCAATGGTACCTCAAGTGCCGGTGATAGTGTTGTTTAAGCTTAACAAAATATTTATCGATACTTTATTAGCAGTATTGTTATTAGTGAAAGTATCGACTAAAAATATTAGGTATCCATATCGAAACACAAGTATCGATACTTAACTGATATCAGATTATCGGTTTAGTCCCTAGTTCTACAGCACAACGATGACAACGAATTTTACAAACAGCTAAGCTTTGTGTCACTAAAAAGATGGAACATCAACATTTCTGATAATTGGTCAAAAATATTAATATTTTTTTTTTATTTATTAAACAAATTATTGAAGATAATGACTCCTCGAAACAATAAAACTTAGGTTGAGTGGCCACCAAATTTGGAGCGGAGCGGACTACGCACTCAAAACATAACCTATTGTTTTTAATGTAAGTGCGACCACTGAAAGCGTATCAGAGCTGAGCGGAATGAAGCGGAATCGCTGGACTCCGAACTTCGACTTTGTCTTGGTGCGGTTTTGAATCTAACTCCGCTCCGCCCACCACGCTGACCACGCCTCCAAACGTATTATTTAATTTTGTCTAGGTTATCGTTTATAAGCATAGTAGTTTTTTTCGAATCAGTTAGAGTAGGCCTAAATATTTAGATTTAAAAGATACAAACGCGTTCTTTAAACTGACTGGACTCCGCTTCCGGTTGTCGTTCAACTTCATTGTTCTCCGCTCAGCTCAGCTCTGCAACGTATTTGGTGACAGTTCGTCCTAATACAAAAAGTAATAATTATGCGAACAATATATAGTGTACTAATAAAAACAAATGTTTGTGTGCGCTCGCGATGATCAGCTACGGCACGCAGAGATCAGACATTTTTAACGTAGGTGGACGGAAGAAAGTCGGACAATTTGTCGAAGTCGTATTTTAGTTAGAATTTTTAATATTTAGCTGAACAGTGAACATATTTGCACAGAACTTTCACGATGAAAAGATTTGAACTTCACGAGGAACGCCATTCGACGTAAAAACCGATGTTTAAGTAGCTTGGAAAGTTTCTTCAGACCTAACCAACAAAATCCCTTCGACGGCCTTTTCAAATCTTCTAAAAAATTTATAACTTTTTTATCTTGCACGTTTTTGAAAGTCATATTTCACCATTGTAGGCTAATCAGCGTCAAAATCAAAAAAAAAATTAAATTGCAATTTAATTTCCATTTAAAATACGGAACTGAATATGACATAGATCAGTGTATATTTACGTATTTTAAATCTAATTTAAAAGTTTATAATAATCTAAAAGTTTAATATATTAAACATAATTTTGATAGCCTACTGTTAATCTTTCGTAATTCCAGTCAGTAAAACAGATGGGTGCCGCAATTATGTTCTATTTATTGGAATAAAATCAAAATAAACATTTTATTCACAGAACGAGATCCTTGTGCTCCTTTCGTGGTAAAATTAAGAAATATACAGGCTGCCATTTTATACAAAAAATTGAACCTATCATCTGGCGAAGTAAATTTAACCGTATAACCTAGAAATTAGGCAGTAATGATCTGTTAACGCCCCAGTGCCTTCATAGAGACATCATAACCTTGATTTCGAAGTAATAAATCGAATTGGCCGGCATAGCATTGTTCCACTATGAGATGAGAATACCTAATGGCAAAGCATGCATGAAAGAACCGGCCGCTCTCCGCTTGTCTGGACATGCTCGCAACTCACTCTATGATCCGGGGGGGGGAGGATAAACCAAATAGTGTCAAAATATTCTTGTCTGTATGTCTGTTTAACAGTTTGTAATATATGTTTAAAATATTCACAGCATCGCATAATTCACTGACATTTCCTCTTACCTTCAAATACGGTCAGCCTACTACTTACAAAAAATTTCGATTGCAGCTATCTCGCTGACGGGATGGTAGCGAATTCTCAAAAAGTAACCACATCAATATTTTTTGTTTTTTTTTAAATAAAAAAAAACAAAATCTGATTTCACCATCGTAACCAGTGTTAAAAACTTCATAAACTAACCTATCTCTTCAACCGTTTAAAAATGACAGCCATTTCAAATCATTAAATAAATTTAGAATTTTTTTAAAATCAGATTTAAATTTAACCATAAATTCAAATTAAGATGTTGTACATTGAAAATACGAAAATACAGAACATTAAAAATACTTTATACCCATCAGATACATTTTCAACGAAATTTGGAAATTTTAAATATTTGTTATTCAAATGTTCAATGTTTTATTGGAATTATATATATATATATATATATATATATATATATATATATATATATATATATATATATATAAGTAAACTTATATCGCAATATGGCTTTTATCCTTGATTATCGGATACTATATAAACTAAAGGTTATGTTTATTATTATGAATATAAGAATGTAATATAAAAACTAATTTATATTACAAAAATATTGTAAAAAGTTGTAAATATTAAAGTAATATTCATTCAATTGTTATATCATTTGTTTTTATTATAAATTTAATTAACAAATTTTAATTTCGAAAAGAAGATTACAATTATTCCCAATAGGACTTTTATCGAGGCAATGTATTCAATCCCATGTGGTCTAGTGGCTAGGATATCTGGCTTTCACCCAGAAGGCCCGGGTTCGATTCCCGGCATGGGAATATTTTTTTTTTTTATTTAAAGTGTTTTTGTAAATTATTCAAAAATGTTATTTAAATTATTTTAAAAGTATAGGCGTAAAACTGTCATTGAAAACATATATTCAAAATGATACATTTTATTTACTATACAGTTTTTAAAGGACGTGGTAGTCTAACAAAAATATACAAATTGTTTTTGTTTTAAATTACTTTTTTATAATTTTGTAAGTCATTATATTAGAATTAATTTGTATAGTCTATAAAAATAGAAAATAAATAACAGATACAAACTTCCTAGTAAGCTAGGTTTACTATTCTGTAGGTATATTTGAAAAAAGTTTACAAATTCACTATTTTATCTAAAAACGTGACGGAATATAGAGTGCTGATATTTGTAAATCGATATTTACGATTTATCGAAAGTAGCTGTGGTGGTGTATGGCAAGGAGTGGATGGCCGACATACAGACGACCTGAAAACCGGCAGCTAAGAGTTGAGGCCTCACTCAAGACTTGGTCTTCACAGTCTCAACACGCTGCTAACAGGTAGGCATACAACAGTCGGACCGCTGTCATGTTTCAAATTACAATTTTACTTCATTATTATAAGTCTTTATTGTTGTTTAAATGAACTACCGTCTAATTTTTGAATAAGACATGTTTTTTTACTGTAAGATTTAATTTATGTACTTACGAATTTTTTAAAAAATATTGGCTAAACAATACAATGATTTATATAAAATATATAATACAATGATTATATAAATTTTAATGATTGAGCAAATTTTGTTCATATTTTTCTATGGTTTATATTCTTTTCTATGGTTTCTAACCATATTTTTTGAACTCGTGATCAATAATTTGATTTAGATTTTTTCGTTTTCATAAAAATGTTTGTCTTTACAACACTTAAAAGCTTAAAGCATTAGGCTTAAAAAATTTACAGCCTGGTTTATTGAACATTTATTTAATGCTCCAATAATAGTAAGTACTAGATTAAAATAATAGCTAATTAAATTTTGCATTCTGTTCCTAGAAAGTATTTAATCGAAGATTATTTAATTTCCAATTAATCTTTCATTAACTTTAAAGAGAAATTAATTGAAGGAAAATGGCTGATTTCAAACACATGATCAACGTATATTGTAATTTTTAGGTTATGTTGACTGTTTAATTTTTTGTTTCCATAGTAACATGGTTACTCTTTACATTGTGCTATAGGTTTTTTAGTACTGTAGGACATTAATTTTTCGGCAAAAGCTACACAGTTCTTTCAGATACTTTGAAATTAGGCTTAAAAATGTAAACAGCGCCTTCATTACTGAACTTAAAATCTAATCTTGAATTCTTCGTCCGAAGAATAATTAAAATTTTAATGTTTAAACAACCCAATTACTACTTACAATTCTTCATCTGAATTACTATTATCAATATTTTTAGTACTCATAAATCCCTTGCAAATAAGGACTAAAGTCAATTTATAGGTTATGTTGTTATTGCCAGTATAAAACGTGGATAAAAAACTTGTAGGCCTAAACACAAAAATGTAATGAATAAATTTAAGCATTCAAATAAAACCTTATGAAATATTAAAGCAAACAAAATTTTGAAAATGTAGTCACGAATCAAACTATGACACGTTGTGAATTTTGTAAAATGGAATAGTGATAATTATTACTGTACAATTAAAATATTTAATTAACTTGTATTCGGATGTTAAATTAATACGAGTTTAATCTTCGATTAGCAGTTGGTTGTTCTGGAAACTGATAGTTGATTCAAGTTTAAATTTAACGGTGGATTAATGACAGTTCCAGAAACCGGTTTGTTGAGTAGTGTCTAAAAATATAGAACAAATACACCGTCCTACAGAAATCGATTCGTCCCATTTGGTTTTTAGATAATAACACACTGATATTCTAAAATTTACTAATATAAGTGTAAAAGACCACAGAAATGTCTTGTAAAGATTTTTATCTATTTTTTACTCATCAGAAATATTCCATGTTATACTGTTGCCCGTGGAGTAAAAAAATCAAATCGGGTAAGGTCTACAAAATACTAAAATACTTTCTTTCTGGTAAAATTCTACTAAATTCAAAAGCAAGATATCTTTAAAGTTAGGAAGTAAGAGAATTAATCACTAAACCATTATATAATTTTAGAAGTAAATAATTTGACTTTTTTCACGTTTATGTGGAAGGAAAACATGTATCGTACTTTAATTATTTTACAAGAAATTGTTTCTTTAGAACTATGAGGCGGACGTGTCGTCTACTATTTGACATTAATTTAAATATGCATTCCATAAAATAGTGCCACCTGATGCCAGGACCTACATAGCAACCTGTTATCTCCTACTACTTTGCAAAATAAAAACCAGTTTTGCCAACAAAAACCGTTTCCATTCAGTTACCTAGACTGTTTGGTTGAACTAATTTCGCTCAAATTCATAACTAAAGCGTTCTATATAAAACTTGGTCTTTTCAAAAGCAATCCTGTCCCAGAACTAACGGCAAAACCGGTAAAACGACAAAGGGAACAACATAATTGGCTTATTTTACAAAATAAACTGTAAATATTCTGCTTAATACTGGTCATACAGAGCATATAAAGTGGAAATGTTATGTGAAGAAACTTACAATATAAAAACATTCAATCGAAAGAGGAGGGATATTTGTTTATATTAAAAGTTACTTTAGAAATGTATAAAAACAAATCTTATTATTAAACAAATTAATTCCAAGTGAAAAAATTCCAACAAAGAACGGGATTCGTATACGAAAAATTTTAAAGGGCCTTACAGCATACAATATGAGGTCATTGTTTGTTAGGCTGTCTACACTCTTTATTGTGTACAGTGGATTACTCTTTATTGATTAATTATTAGGATCTTAATTAATCAATTAATAAAATTAATATCGGTTAGTACAGTTTGACTAATTATTAAAACAAAACACTAATAAACTCAAAACCTGTTACAACGACTTGAGTTATGTGAAATAGGCTTTGAGAAATTTGGTAGATTTTTTTTAATAATGTCCTGACTATGTTTTTCTATATAAAAAATAACAACTAACAGGCATACGTTTTGACTGGTACGTAAAGGCTATATTTGAGTAAAATTTATTAACAATCTTTAGAGCATTTTTAAAAAAAGTATATTAGTTGAGAGTGTAGTTTTTATCAGACTACAATTTTATAAAAATTAGATCATGGTCCCGAAGTATGGAGAAATTACACCTGCATGTTAAGTTTTATAAAAATGATCAATTCATTTAGTGTCCACCTGAGAAAGGATACAGTATATTTGTCAAAAATAGTTTTTTTTACAGTTATCGTATTTTTCAGATATCTTCTACAATAAGATGTAAATTTTAGTGTTCCATTCATTTGCTTAACAATTTTAAATTACAAAACTAATTTGGTAAATCCAAAACCGGTTTTTAGTCAAGCAACAAATTTGAATTTTCAAAACTAATTCTTACAAACTGGAATTTTAACTGTAACTAATTTTATTGCTGTATTGCTGTCGAATTTTCATTGACCAAATTTCACTGAAATATAACATAACTTAACGTAACCTAACCTAACCTACCCTAGAGTGGCTGTTGTAGTAAGACCCAGACCTTGATCTTGATGCTGACCTTCCGATAACGTTTTGAAGAGTCGTTAAAAATTGTGTGTGTGTGTGTGTGTGTGTGTGTGTGTGTGTGTGTGTGTGTGTGTGTGTGTGTGCGTGTGCGTGTTTAACCTTGCTCCGATTTGATTAAAACTTGGCACAAACATCTACATCGATTATAGCTTGGACAAATCACTTACACAGCGAAATCCGTCTGACCATTTCAAAATGGCTGTAACTTTAAAAAAATGTAAAATTTCACTTTTTTATCCTAGTTTTGTTTGATATTACATCAACAACATAATTACCGTTAAAATCTGCATGAATCAGCGTTTTTAATTTCTAAATTTTACGAACAATACGAAAATGAATGTGATGGAGGTCAAGGATCATATTTGTATTTTCAATGTAATTTGAAAATAATTGGAGCTAATTTACGCATATTTTAACGTTGATTACAATGGTTAAGTATTCTTTTCAAAAAAGTATTGTGATGATACTTTTTGGCAATGCGCTCTAGTTATGTCAGCGAGACAGCTGCGTGCCGCGATTATTTTAATTTACATTAAGCCTACTTGTTAAATTGTAAAAACAATATTTATTAATGAACTTCTTAATTTGCTTGCGTACTCTAGTTTTGTGGTCCAGGATTACAAGTTCTTGAAGCTAACAGACAACAGGAAGTTCAGTTTGACCGGTCGCTGTGAAATGAACGGTTGTTAATTAGCACCTTCAGGTGATCTACTTAAGCTGTACAACGGGCGTTGACCATATTACCATAAAAACCATGGTGCGGTTATTTAATACAGGGCACGAAAAATTTGGGCTAGGCGTTTTATTTGTTAGTCATTGGGGTCACTCACTTTTTGTGTGATAGTGTGACCAGTGTCACTGAATATAAATGTAACTTGTCATAGAATTATAACCTTTATGAGATGTGAACGCTTGCTGGTGGTGGCATCTTGTAGCAGAGTGTTTAACTACTGTTAAATAGATAATTGTACTGTCTATTTTCTCAAACGTCTTTCCTGTCCTTGCAGCCTGCAGCATTCTAGCGGCAGATAGTCAAATTACTTGGACTTTAGCGTGTGATGTCGAGCACGCTTTTTATAATAGTGGCTGTACTAATCAGTTAACAATGCCAGTGTTTACTTGTGGAGGCATAATGTTGTATTTCTGTAGACTTCGTTTTACTGGTACAATGTCTTACACAAAAATTTAAAAAAACATTTTTTTTTAAATATATGATGGTACAAGTAGAGAATAGCTTGAGCACCATTATTAAAGCATTTCTTATTGAAAATATACTTTATTGTGAATGTCATTGTGAAATATGTTTTGTGGGGACTTAAAAATTGTTATCGTAGTGATTTTTTAAAAAATTGCTTGTTATTTTAAACTCCTATTAAATTTTGACTCAAGTTTTAAGCTAATTTTTCTAGATAAAACTGTATATTATACTGAAAAAGGGGTTAAAACCTGACTTAAGTTCATAACCTTATCGCTTATCAAGTTTTTTCAGTTGTCAAAATGCACATTTTTCACATATTAGACACATATTAGATTTATGTGCGAATGTTCACGAGTAATGGCTACAAAATCTGCTACTGTTGCTACTTTAGCATGCATACCGTACAGTCGACCCAGTCTGGACGTTATTTGACCTTGAAACAGGTGCCTACATTGTCTGATATATATTATATATTTGATCACGTTCCTAGATGGGTGAAAGCAACATCTTACTTTCTCTTAACAAAGAAAGAACTGTTTGTTTCTGCTATTTTCAGATTATCTGTTATTTATTATTTGCTCCGCAAGTAACGCCATCCGGCAAAATCTTCAAACACTTAATTTGTTTCACCCTTGTTGAGATACAGTTTTAAAATAAAACGCTATTAGCATGTTAAGATCTTATTCATTTCAAGTACGTAAATAGATCGCGACTTATGAGATAGTAAAATTCTATAAACACTGTTTTTTTCTAATACCAATGTCATGATCAATTAGGCCTATGTTGAAACTTATTTTCCTAGAATTTTATACAAAAAAACCAGCTCTAAATAACGAATTAACAGTAACTACGAATCAAGGAAACAACTAAACAAATCCTTTTCATCTCTTAAGTATTACTGCATTAAACTTGAGGTTTGAAATACCGTTATTAGTTTTCGTTTTTTTCCAATTTATTCCCAAAACAAATTTACTGAGTTGAGTGACCAGGATTCGAAAAACTTACCTTGACAAATTAGGTTTTACAGTCAATGTTTGGTTTCGCTTTAACTTTTTAAATAATTTTAATGAATGTGCAAAACTTGCGCAATATTTATATCCCAATTGTCTTACTATGGCGCTACTAAAGGATAAAAAAACGGGGAAAATATTTTGGGTCCGATCATGGTTACAAAACAGGAAGATGTAAACGGGTGTAAATGCCACTGTTATTAAAGAACTACATTTGATTCAAATATTGCATTGAATCAATGATTGCATTGATTATTAAAGATCGTGATTCAAATAGACGATTTTTAAGCATTGGTGTGGATATTCCACACTTCTTTTCATATTGTAGAATTAATGTTTTTACTGCTTCAGAAGTATATGACAATTTCGCCATCGTTCTAAATTGTATGCAACGAAAGGAATGAGACACAAATAGGCCATAACAATTTTTTGACATTATATCTACGTATTTTGGAAATCTTTGTCAAAGATTAACAAATTTCAGAGTTTCATAAAAATTCAATAAAAGGACGTTCATCAAAGAAACGTCAAATTTATATCATCAAAGATCTTTCATAAAAAAATTGACGTTTCTATGATAGTGTAATGTGCCACTAAGATATGTCTAATATTGTGTTTATTATAATTTTTTATTTGGAACTGACTATACACAAATTGTAAAACAACTAAATGATATATAACATGAAAAATAATGAATCATTATTACGAATTATTGACGAGAGGCAAACCTTCAGGATGTTGGTGCAGAAGGTCATTACATAAACATCTCCGAAGTGGTTGTTTTTACTAGTGGTTGTTGTGGTTTTTAATTTCGTTATGGAATCTCCAATAGCCTAAATGCGCTAACTGTTCAATGAATGGAATCTTGAAGTCTGTGTGTAGAGTTACGTTGCTAACATATGAAAGTCCTTTGGTGATTAATCGTAAAATTTTACGTTATTGTAACATAGCCACCGGACCACATATTCAAATGATTAGGATTATATACCTATTCTTCCCGTCAGTGGTCTATCAACTCACCTCATAAAGGCTACCGCGGTTTCGAAACTCTATAGTTTCATCTTCAGGTCATACAAAATGTTAAATCCCTCTGTCGAGGTTGTCACAAAGTCAAACAAAACATTAAAACATACATCACAAACACTAAGCACAATTACAAATTTAAAATATTCATCATGAAATTCGGCTTGACCAAGCTATACACGTGACATTCTGGACTCTAACGACGTACAAGTTAGCAATTTTGTAAATTGCTTTTCTTCGCAGAGCCAAATATTTTGTACGCCGTATAGCCAAATTGGTCTGAGCAGAGTTTTGTAAATTGTTATTTTCTGACGTATGAATAAAACGGAATTAGAATTTAAAAGTTGATAGAGACGTTTGAGTTTAGAACTTAAAACTAGACGCTTTGTTTTTACGTGACGGCTCCATGTCATTCTTCTGTCAAAGTGTAGGCCCAAATATTTTACTTGTTTGTCTTCAGGAACTGTTGTGTTATTTAAATACACAGGAGGGCAAGTGTTTGTTACAACAACGCTTTTCTCCGTTTGTAACGACTGTTTGTGTCAATTTGCATTCATGATATTGTTAATATAATCTTCTTTGCTTCTGTTAAAAAATATTATTTTGTTAGGTACACTCATCTGTCTGTCTAGCTTTGTCTGTTTTTTACGAGTTTTTGTTGATGCTTTTCGGACTCCTTCATCAAAATTTTGAAAACTTGCATAATCGCGGGTACAATTTGACATTATTTTATACGTTTTTCGTTTTAATCACTTAATTAATTTAATTATAATTGATTCAGAAAAAACATTATCAGTGCAAGAATATTAGAATATTAGACATCAGATGGAATCACTTAAGTATACACCTCCCTTACATTTTAAAAAACCTTTAATATTAATTCTTAATTACATGCAATCTCAATATTTACAGTTGATTTTTTAAAGAATTAAAAATTTGAAAAATAAATAATTCTTTAATTAAATAAATAAAATCAATTCAATAATCTAACAGGTTATGTTAAACATGTTTTTACTGTTTGGACATTACTAAACTCGTAACAATGCATAAGAACTTGGGAGAAGGTACATCAAAAGAGGCTTAAAGAACTTTCTTGAAAAATTTCATTTATGTATTGAATGAATGAATGAATTGTTAGTGTTATTATCGCACTGCACTTTTGAAAATATATCGTTCCTCCTTTTTTTTATTCCTGACTTGGTCAGTTACAGCGTCTTTTCCACCTCCAGCCCTAGTCTCTTCGCAAATACTATGATTTGGAGAGGATTCAAGGTAACTCGCCCCACTTATAACTGGTGACTTTCCTGTTCGTTATTGGGGTTGCTTCCACATGTTTTCTCTTCTACTTCCTTTCCAATGTTTTTCCTTACTCTTGATCTTGAGGTTTAGTTGCACAATATGTCTGTCGATCGCAGTACCTGGGGCGATTTAAGATTTAGGAATTTAAGATTATATTCCTTCCTCTACTTTGAATCTAATATAATCTTGATATTTATTACTGAGGTTTTGCTCAAATTAGCCATCTTTTTGTTGGGCGGTGAGATCCCGTTAGGCAATTATATTTTACATGTTGTTCCCTCAAGTAACTAAGGAAATGTGGTCGCCCATACAGAAAACCAAACATAAACGGATAAGACTGAGGTACACTGGGAGGTCATCAGGCATCCTAGGGCTTCTTCTGATACACCTTTAGTTCCGTGTCATTCACTCTATCAGCACGGGTCGTTTTACACTTTAGAGTTAGCCAAGCTAATTATAGAAGTGTGTGTGTGTGTGTGAGTGTGTCTAATTATAAATATAATAATTAAATATAAAATAATAAATAATTTCTCTTATATTTTTAATACAAAACAGTCTTCCTGCAATATTGCCAACAACACAGTGCATCCTTTTAATAAAATTTAGTTTATTTTTAATTTAGTCTCTACTCGCTGTAATCACTCTTATATCTCGGATTATTGGTTCGAAGCCCAGACATATCTATGTTCACATAAATAATATTTTATATATAAAATAAAAAAATTTATGTAGGTATTTTTCAATCAATTTAAAAGCTATTAATTTGTAATTTAGAAACGTTCTTTCGAATAGTTCTCCTCACTCAAACTCAAATTAGAAAATTTGGGTCATATTACCTATTTATTTCATCTCAGCCTAATTAAAGTTATCTTAAATTTACCAGTCATTAATAATCTTACATTGAAATCCCATTCTAAACACATATATTTACTCCTTGTTAGGCTCAATTTTTTTAAAATTAAAATGTTATATTTGTATTTTACTACGATAAAAATTCTTTTAGATTTATTATGTCTCTTTTCCCTCGTTTTGTATCCCATTTCAAACTCTATTATTATTATTTTTAAATTGTAACCATATATCTGCCTCCTGTGTTTCATTTCTCTTTACATTAGTCACAGTTTCACTGGTTTATCTATGGTCTTTACTTAACCTATATCTTGTAATATTTTATTTTTTTTTTCAAAGAAAACAAACAAATAACCGTTTGTAACTTTCAATAATAAACGTTTACGGATTTATCTTTAAAAATAATTGTGTGTGTGTGTGTACGCGCGTGCGTGTGTGTTTAAAACGAAAGAAGTGAGATAATTATGAGCAAGAGGTAGGCCTACGACTGGAATAGCTAAGCCAATCAGCTGATAGTTTCCAATGCCTCCACGGCAGCGTTATATATTACAAAAAAATTGTTTTTTCTAGTGTTTTTATCAAGTATCGTTTATTTCTGTACTACAAATCACATATTTTTTTTTAAATACGTATCAACTAAAGAATACAACATTTTTATATTTGTGTATCAAAGCTACATAAAACAGAACTTGTTTACCCTCATTACTGAGGAGTCTAGGTTCCTTGCGGAAAGAAGGGCTTACCGTTCTCACGTCGGCGGATGTTCGTTGTAGTGGAACCCCTGGTTATGTTATTTCACGGGATATTGATTCTAAACTAACAGGTCCGCGGCAGTGATTGTGGGAACAAAGCTCGACAGTTTGTTAACTTATAGAGTGGCTCACACAATGTTTGGTTAATTAATTACTGTATACATTCTCACACTACTGTGGGCTAACTGTACTCATATTAGAGGTACTGTTATCGGCAATTTCGTTGAAACACTTGAAACACTGCTGTAAAAACAAAATGTAGCCGCTCTTAAATATAACGGCACACTTCTACCTCGCTGAAGTAAAATTTCGGAATTTCCAATAAAAATTTATTTACCTTTATCCTGAAAATCGGTTTTTACCATCAAAATTGGCTAATATTAGTAGTTCAAAGAACAGTAGACCTCGCAGTATATTCTTAATTAATATACAGAACGCTCCACGAGAGCTCTCCTAACTATTTCCGCCAAGTTAACCGGTAATCGTAATATTTGAGAAAAATGTTATTAATCCGGCTATAAAAAAAGTTGTAGCTACACAAAATTTGTTATACACTTTTTTGGAAATTTTATGTTCTTTCTCCATGAAGCGGTCGAAATTATATGTTCTACCGTCTAGCCAGTATTAAAGGAAATAACCAGCAACTACACTCTCAACGTTGAATCAGAGTCCGCCATCTTGAAACGAAAGTGAATAGAATAAAATCTTACACATACATCTTTCGGGCTTTATACAAGGTGCCTCCGTACCAAATTTCAAAACAGTCGACCAATACCTTCGATTAAAATTGCGTACACTCGTCATCGTTAAATCAGAGGCCGCCATCTTGAAACGGAAGTAAATAGAAAATAATCTTACACTACGTCACTTGGGCTTTACACAACGTACCTCTGAACCAAATTTGTATACAAGCGTTCGGCCAAAACTGCGTAACAAACACAAACCAAACGCCGAACGGTCGGGTTGAAACAGAGAACGCTTCGTTCGATCAATTAACATTTGTGATTTTCAAATATGAAATAAAACCCTGACCACTGCATTGTTCATTTTCTTATTTTCAATGGCATTTAAAAACTTTAAAATTCTTATTTATACAGATTAACGATGATTGCGGTGGTATAATGAACTTTCAAATAAGCTAAAAAAACGATTTTTAAAAGATTTAAAACGGCACTATTTCAAAACGGTTTACTGAAAATGAAGCTATTATCAAAATCGATATTTTGTGCCTAGTTTGTGGTTTATACGCTAAGTGCCGTCAAGTTAATTTTAGTATTCTAAACAATATTTGAAAATTTAAAATGACATTTATATACAACGGTGAAATAATACTTTCAAAAAAGGTGTATAATACAAAAGTTACACATTTTTAAATTTAAAATGGCCGCCATTTTGAAACTATGAACGTTTTCAGCTAGATGTCCAAGTTATTGCCAAAATTAATTTTTGTGCTTAGTTAAAGGCAAAATAGAAATAAATTAATATTTTAAATTATACTGGAAATACTCAAATACATCCGAAATACAAATAAATTTTTGTATTTCAATGGAATTTAGAAAAATTTATTACTAATTTACGTAGTGTTTAGCGCTGATTATGATAACAGTGTAAAATAAGAACGTTTAATTTTTCAAAGATTTGAAATCGCCGCCACTTTGAAAGTGTTAGTCTCACTATGTTCAGTATAATGATCTGCCTTCCCTACCTTCGTCAATTCTACTTTCGTTGACGCGTTTCGGAGAACTTCCATCTTCAAAAACTATATCTATACTCAAGTATTTACATCTATACTCAAGTATAGATCTAGTTTTTGAAGATGGAGTTCTTATGTTAAGCGGAATGCAGATCATTATACTAAACATAGTGATAATAATCCTAGCAGAAAGAAGAAGAATATAAAAAGTGTTAGTCTTATGTTAAGCAGATAGCTAAAGTGTCCATCCTATTAACAAAAATTCAATTCTTGTGCCTAGTCTTATAGAATTGGAATAAATTAGTTTTAAATTTTCAAATTATGCCTATACTGAAGATACAAAAAATGAAATTGAAAATAAAAACTGAAATTGAAATTGAAACTGAAAATTCCGTTCAGTTTTTGTATTTTAAACGGAATTTGAAAAAAAAATCGAATCAAAAATCAAATTTTAAAACCGCTTATCGTGTTTTGCTATAGTCTACTAGTAAACAAATAAATTTTGGTGCAAAGTTTAAATCAAATCGTACCAAAATGTCAAACGTCAGGATACTGAATACTCTCATATAGTACTCATATGGGTTTGAGTCTTACCATAATGACCACTCCAATAGTTCATTTCCCAATATTTTTGCTAAAAATAATTGCACATTATTCCTTTTCCTTTACACTATAGGATATAAGAAAGTACAAAGAACAAACTGTAAAGTGAAATGCTTTCTTTAAACGTATCCAGTGCTACTGTAACTAATTTATAACACATAGTACCAACTTTCCAAAATAACACACGCAGTCTTACTATGTTTACCATCAATTAACAAAATAGGTCTAACAGTACGTATGTCCAGTGTTTCTTGCACGTGTCTCTAGCGTTAAAACGTTAAGCGAGGAACTTATAAAACCATATATAAACCTTCCTAATAAGAAACATGTAAGTGTATAAGAAATGGTCACAAAATATTTTTTATTACATTCAGAATGACTAAAAAACGTCATTCTAGCACGTGGTTCACGTAAAATCATGATACAGAGTGGAAATTTATCCATTTCGAAATCACAATTATTAAAAAAACATCTAAAAATCTCGAAATCCATTAATTTTACAACAGTTGATAAACAAAAGTTTTATTATTTTTTTCAAAAAGTGAATGGATGAAAAGGAAAACTGAAAACATCTCGGTAATTATCTACAGTACCCATGATTAGCCAACTAAAAATTATACTATTTAATTTTCTGGCTAATGTAGTTATCCTTTGATTTACATTTTACATGAAAACCAATAAACATTCTTATATTTTATTGTAAAATTAACGATTATTAAAATATTCACTGTTATTTTAAAAAATATAAATATCGGTTTGAGTACAAGAAATTGATCAATGATTTTTTTCAAATTGGAAATTATAATGCACTCTAAATGTCTAAAAAAAATCTTTGTTGGTTAAAACAAACAAATAGTAGCTGTTGTTTGCGAGACACTATTTGTATTATTTTGTCAATCAGAAAAGTCAACAAAGCTCGAATAAATTAACAATTTACGCGTCGTTTTAAATTTAAACCCCAAAAATAATAAGAAATTCTTAAATGTCCTCCTACATAACGATATCAAGTTATAAACGACCTTCCATTACTTGCTCCTTGCCGGACAATTTACTGATCCGCGAATTCACCAAAACCGAACGTCAACACCTGTCCCGGTGTATTATAATTCCGTTAAAATAAAAGCATTAACTATCTACGAAGGTGAAACCCTGTCCCCATGTCTGCCCTTATTGCGTGTCTGACCGGATGTCCGGCGGAGCGCAGAGAACGAGGTCAGTATCACGCATACCGCAGTGGGTCACCAGTGCCTCCTCTACGCTCGTTCATTGTGGCCACTTTTGGTTTTTCAGAAAGTGAGTGCTAGCCGCTGTGGATGTTTGGTTGGACGCCAAAATGGTGAAGCTATCAACAGTGATTGAACTATTGTTGTTGTGCCTCTTGATCGCCTTCGCCGCCTCAAGAGTGATCGGTGAGTGTTTGCACCTTTAGCCTAGTGTTAAGAATAATGTTGCAATCATTGTATGCTTTTACAAGTCTCACATTTTGTGGGCTTTGTGGTGTAGTGAAATAAAAACATACACCTAGTCAGACAGACTACTTGTTGTTGATATGTATATGCTTTAAGTTAGATACTTGAGAACCAAACTTAGTGTATTGTTTTGAAAAACATAAATGATAGAAAAATCCAAATAAACAACAATAATAAATAATAATCTCTGTCATTGTCTTCAAATTATTATGTTTAGGCCCTTATTTTTACTTTAAAAAAGAAAAAAATATATTAAAAGCTTTCCGGTAAAATGCATTGTTACAAAATTTCAAAATTCGATTTGTGAACGATTTATTTTTGAATAACCTTTATTGCGCGTTCTTTCGTATCACAATATTCCAAAATGACAAGGTCATCCTAAGCTTCATTCATGCAATAATCTACAAAACTATGAACAGTTATTAAAGTGAAGACTGAATTGAAAGTAAGCTCGCCCCTTAGGGTTAGCCAGGGTTAATAATATCGTAACATTAGTCATAATTAGAAAACTTTCACTTTGCACTGTAATGTCTAGTGGTGAATAAACTCAATTTTACATTTCCTTTTGCTTCTGCTAGTTAACGAATGTACAACAGTTAGTTAAACAAACCGCAATTAATTGGTAATAGAATTAACTTGATTTTATTTAATACAACATAAAGCTTTGTTAAACACAATAAAGTAGCAAACACGATAGAATCAAATTTTTCAAACCATATTGACATCTATAATTTATGAACACGATAAAATAAAGTAGTGTAAAGTATGAAAAGTCGTGTTTTGTTAAACACAATAAAGAATTTCAGTAATTAAACTCGATAATAAAAAATGCAATAACGTATAGTTTTTAAACACGATAACATCGAATTTCAGTAAAAACTGTAATATGTAGTTAAACTCAATAAAAAAAATAATAAAGTGTAGTTTTTTAAACACGATATCATCGAATTTCAGTAAACACTATAACATATTGTTAAACTCGATAATAAAAAATACAATAACGTAAAGGTTTGTTAAATACAACAAAACAGAATTTCAGTGAACAGTTTAAATTGAAATTAACTCGAGAAAAAAATATCAAAATAACTTAAAATTTGTTAAACATGGTAACACCGTCTTTCAATAAACACTATAACATGAAATTAACTCGATAACAAAAAAACACAGTACGCCTAACATATTATTTCGTTAAACGTAAAGTCTTGTTAGTCACGATAACATCGAGTTTTGTTAAACAAAACTGAAAGTTTTAAGTTTTTTAAGTATGATAGAATTGGATTCCGTTAAACACGATACCAATTTATCTTTGACACGAAACACCGAATGTTATTAAATACAATAAATAACAAGTTTTTCTAAATGACATAAACTTAACCGTAATTATTTATTATTACTGTTTTTAATTGTATTATAACATCATTGTTTTAAGAGTTAAAGAACATTAACAAAACCTAAGTAATATTTTTTTATAAATTCACAACTAAAGCATTGACACCTTAAGCTTTAAGGTTAAAAAAAATATTTTAAAAATTCTGTAAAAACCACAAAGTTTATAGCCTACATTATATTTTTAAAAGATGTTTGTAATCTTGCAAGTGTATACCTGGTTTTCTGTTGTATACAATTGATTTTAGAAATGTATTTATCCCTCTATCATAAACGGTTCAAAATTGCTGATAACATGTGTTTTAAAATTTACTGAAGAAATATTTTTGTCTACAAATGTTGATACCAAAGGCTTATGAAACTAAGTTTGAACAAATATCTGTTAAACTGATTTAAAGTCATAACTAATACTATTTAAGTATTAATAATTTATTTTTTTACCTTAGTCATGACTAGCTAATAAACTACCTAACGATCATAGTATTAGATAGTTTGTGAAATAATTTTAAAATAAAAAAAATAAGAATTAACAGGAAACTAGCGTCTTATAAAATTTAAAATATCTGTTTTCGGGAATATTACCGGTTGTTTCGGTGTTTAATCTGACATTATCATATCTTCAAGACTTTTTCTGTCAATAATTATAATTTTCATGTAGCTTTCATCCCACGGATCTCGCCATATCCTTGAAGTTTTTCAGGTAACGTAATGCCGAAACACGTACAAAATATAAAGATTATTCAGTGAAAATAATTTAAATGAATGTAATTATTCATTAAACCTAAAACCCTGTAAGTATAAATCATATTTTAATCGCTGGTTTCCTTAAAATAAAATTAAGTGAATCCGATTTCAATGAGCAACCGAAAACGTCGACCCCACGACTTTGACACACGTTTAAATGTCAGAGAAAGCTGTAGAGAGCGATGTTTCCTAGAAGCACGTAGTACCGTTAGAGACGGCTTCTTAAAGAACATGGACTCATAACTAAACTGGCTCCTTACGACGTCATCCTTCTATCAAAAAAACATATCAGTCACCTTAAAAAAACCCTCAAGTTTCTTCGGTCAACTCATGATATACAAAATCACTCATTAAATTACTTCACGCCCATATTCTGACAGTAAAGAAATATTTATTTATGTAGCCTTAACAATGATCGTTCTGAATCTTTATAATCTTGTACATACAATCAGCTGATTGTTATATTAATAATAATCAGTTGATTTCAATATCAATACTATTATACAAATCACTTCCCGTTATAAACTACATTTTATTACAGTAGCATCTTATAATTCAAATTTTTATTTATGATTTAATTTATAAAAACTGTATTTTCATAAAAAATAACATAGAACTGAAAATTACAGATACCTATTTTTTAAGAAAGTTGTTGAAATAAATTTGGATACACATTTTAGAGCGAATAAAAAAATTAAGGCTCTATGTAAAAACCAAATAGAAACTAGGCTACATTACAGTACTGAATTACTTTAATTTAAGTAAACAAATGAAATGTGTTCTTAACCTTTCAAAATATTGTTGTATAAATATTTAAAATAACAATAAATAAAAGCCAGGTCTCATTACCTAAACCTAATCTAAGAGACTAAAAAGCCGAAAAAGAAGACATAACTATAACTGAAAATATGACTACTAAATTTATTAATTATTTATGATTAACATATTCATTTATTAAGGCATCAGAAAAACGTTTTTATTTTTTAACTTACTACAAACAGGTCACCCTTTGTTTACAGACCCTATAGAAGGAGCCAGAGGTATAGCCAATGACCACCACCATGGTCACCATAAGATCTCCTTCAGGAAGAACAGACAAGAAGTGGACGTACCGAACAGGTTCTGCAAATGTTCCTCTCTCTCTTGTAACTGCTGCAGGGACTTTTCCCTTCCTGTTGTCCCCATCAAAGGCCCTGGTAAGTATTATAAAGGTAACACGCCTACCTTGCTAACTGCCATATTTGCAAGATAATAAGTTACTTTAAAATAAGAGGAAATTAATAACATAATTACAATAACATTTTTAAGAGTTTGTATAAAAACTAAAATTTTATAATGAATTTCATTCTATTTAGAAACATAGTTATACGTTCTGTAGAGAATTATTTGTGTCAAAATAAATAATGATCTAGTAAAAGACTACCTTTGGGCTTAATTAATATTTATGTTTGTGTTTTTAAAACTAAACTTTACACACAAAATTTGCATTTCTCACTCTTTCATTCTAATAAATCTTTGACGCCAATATTTTTATAAATTTAAAAACATGTAGGCCTACGCATTAACGTTACGTACAGACTGTACTTCTTCAAGCAAACCACATTTAAACATTCAAGATCAGTAATGTTGTATTCTATTTTATTTTCACACTACACGAAGTAAACAAAGGTTTTGTAATAGTAAACAAAATCGATCTCGAAATTTTGACTGATCTAACCGTTTGTCTCGCCCTTGAGTCAAAATAAAAGGTGTCTGCACGTCGTTGTGTGAGTATCTTTAAGATTTTTTAAGCCATTTTTTTGTAACAAAACTGTTAACAGTCGGTTTCGTAGGCACCCAAATGAAATGTACCGGTTGCTATATCTCCAAAAATTGTACCAATTTTTCGGTTTTATTGACGGTAGTGATTTTTTTGGAGAAATAATTGAATACTAGTGGGCCCGTACAAACTTTCTCAGTTAATGGCAAAAAGAAACGAATAGTAAAGAACAATTTACACCGAGAAGTTGAACAGTGTTATAGCGCCTGTAACAATGTTCGAAGTAACCTATAAAATATGTGACAATCATAATTTTCCTTGTTGGTACATGAACGAAAAGGAAAAGAGGTTAGAATTTTTTATGAACGCAATTGAATGTAAAAAAAGCATGAATTCTGTAAATAAAATAATTCTAATTATACCACTGGCTGGTATTTAATTACTGTAATTTACTTATCACTATTTCAATACTTGTATTTCAAGATTGCTGTGCAAAATCTTTGCGAAACCATGTAGGCCTATTATTTCTTGTCAATATCAACTTTTGTAAAATCAGACGTTATAGTTATATTTAATACTAATACTCGTATTAATAAAGCAATCACTTTATAAATATTTTAGGTTATCACTAAATAAATATATTTCGGTTATTTAATACAATATTCTTTACTTTGTTATGCTTTCGTATTTATAACCTATAAAATGAATGACTGAATTGTACCTTACTGAAATATTTACAAATGGCACCTATAACCAGATTTTACATTACAGAGCTAAATTAGGCTACAGTATTTACTATTTCCTAAAAGCAAAGTATTTTTATTTAATAACATTTAAGTAACAGAACTGTCCTACATTGTCTTATCGATTCTACTTTCAAAACTAGTTCGGCCAATAATTATTTAAATTTTGAATGCATTAGTAATTTTAATATTTCTTTTAGCAGTTTTTTAACAATCAGCTGTTTCGGTACATACACAATTATTTGTCACATATGTCTACATTGTGCTGCACTCTCAAGGGGACACTTTATCCTGCTTTTTGTTTACAGACCTTTTATCCGTTTTCTATTGTAAAGTCTTAAAATGGAAAAGTATGAGGCGTGAGAATTCCATTAGTGTTCTGACGAAAATGCAGGTATCCCATATTTGTAGTTTTTATATCGTAGGTCTTTATTTTTGATATAAAACTGATTGTATAATCAGCTGATCGTAATAATATATGAGAGATATAAAAGTTTGTCTGATGTTTGTGCATCATTTGTGTTTTGTGTTGTAGGCTGTGCAATGATCAGATACCTGAGTGAAGACAAAATCAGCATCACCATGAGCTTCGGAGACAGAGTGCTTAGAAATATTACTGTCAATGGTAATTACCTTTTTTCTTTATGAAAATACAGTAAGCTTGTTTTGTTTTATAATTGTTTTTTTCCCGTTTCTCAAGTAAAATACAATCATTACTTGATTAATAATAAATGACAGTTTGAATGAAACTGGGTGTTTCAAAAGCGAGTTCATAAAACATATTAACTGTTTTATAAACTAAATAATAAAATATCGTTTAAATAAATAAAACAAAATAAATTAAATGTCAATTAAACTGAAAAATTAACACAAAAAGTGGTAAATTTAAGAAAGAAAAGAAATTTTTGTTATTTTTTATGCTGAATAAAAAAAATAATTATTTTAAGGACTGAGGAGAACAACGCTATGATAAAAACCAAAAATATACCACTCAGATTCAAACCTGGAACTAAAATTTGTTATTATTTAAAACGTTTCAGGACAGGCCTATATATTTTTTCAATATTTTAAAGAAAAGAATTCTTGGAATTGAAAATGACTTCTAAATGAAACACTTTGTATAAATATGTATGTGTGTTGCAAAAAAAGTAAAGATTATTATTAACGGTTTTTTCTGTCCTATTGAATGTTTGTTTTTCACGATCTAAAATCTAAATTTTAAATACAGCTATTATATTTTCATCTCTAAATTATTCCGCTAGCAATTACAGGGTGGAAAAATTTCCGTTATTAATATTTTCGCAATTTTCATCACACGATTTTGTACCAAATAAATTTGTACATAACCTCTTTTTAAAAAACTTTTACTATCGTTGATTTAAGTCAATTTTTATAAAGGCAGAATGGTGTTTTCACAAATAATTTAACGTCGTAATTCAACGCTAAGTTCCATGACATAGTCTAAATGTTTTTGTACTCTATATCCGTTTCCTTGTAATTCATAAAAAAACTTTCTTAATTTCACTGTGTTGCCAGTGGTATATTTTTGGTAACCACTGTTGATGTTTAACGATGCATTCAAATAAAAGTGCCTCAATGAAACAAAGAAGTCATACTACAAAACTAACGTTTCAGAATTCCTTGAAGCTTATCAAATAAATAAAACGCTTATAAAATAGGTATTTTGTGAATTCTTAATATTTCATTCTGTTTAATACTGTTATCTCTTACCTTGCACCGCAAATAACTTTAAACATCAAATGTGTCAGTAGCGACTTTTTTAATGGATTTCTAATAAATTTCACAAACTATTTTCTGAATAACAGCAGATGGGAGAAAGATATAAATAAACATTTTACCTCTGAACACCACGTGGAAAAACGGACGATAAATCAAGACGAAAACATAATAATATAGTTGGTTTTAGAAAAAATGAAATCAAATTTAAGTTGGTTTATTATATGGTTTCTAAATCGTTACAAAATGTTTAATGCAAACTGCTTTTGGGAACAAATCGCTGTGAAAAACCAGTTGGAGGACAATAACTTTTCACCCACCCTGTACATTAAAGCCACACATAATTGTAACGTTTGACTGATTGATAACAAAGTGAAAGATTGTCATATGTTGTCTTTGTTAATAACTTTTATATTAAATTGTTCTGTTGAAGGTAAAACTCCAAAACCAGTGTGCATGGGACTGCCGGGCGGTATTTCCAAATTCTGCGGCAAAGTGTACGGTATCAACAGAGATGGGGATCAATTCAAAGCTTGCCTCGGACTCGAACTTAGGGCACTCGATGATGTAGAAGCTGCACTTCGGGTTTCGTGTTTCCGCTTCGGTCCTGAAGGCTTGAACCTGGAACCAGGGCAACCGGTGCCGGTCGACGAAGAGGACGAAGACGATGACGACGACGAGTACGGCCTGGACGACGATGATGACGACGACGACGACGACGACTTCGGCTTGGACGACGACGACGACGACGATGAAGAAGCTGTTGCAAATGACGCTGACAACGACGTCGACTCGGATGAATCTGACTACACAGGATTCAGCGCCCTCAGTGAAGAATTCCTCGGCGATTTCTTCGGTTCAGAATCGAGTAAGAAGAAGAAGCCGGTTATTAAACGGAAAGATCCTGTACAAATTGTTCAGCCCGTTGTTGCGGTAAATTCTGTACAAAAACCTGTAAAAGTGCAAAATGTAAAACCAGTAAAAACAGGATCAACACAAGCTACGCGAAAACCGATAAGGAAACCGACCACGCCTACAGCATCTGTGGTGAAGAGACCGGCAGCTGCCACTGTGCAAACTGCGACCAAACCGAATCCTGTGAAAGAAGAACCTGTAACTGCAACAGCTATCACTATTACTGTCGAACAAGGAGGCCAGAAAATCGAAGAAAGTAAGAAACCACAAGTTGTTTTGCAAAACAAAGACGTTAAACCAGTCAAACCTCAAGAAAATAAACCTGCCGTAACGAGTTCTGTTAAACCTCAAGAAAGTAAACCTGCCGTAGTGAGTTCTGTTAAACTTCAAGAAGATAAACCCGCCGTAGTGAGTTCTGTTAAACTTCAAGAAGATAAACCTGCCGTAGTGAGTTCTATTAGACCAATTGCTATGACAAAGCCTGTAGTAAAGGTGGAACAAGTAAACAAAGAACCTTCTAAAGTCCAAGAAAATATGAACGACCAAACAGTGACAAAACCAGTTATTAAAACTGATTCATCTGATAAAATAAATAGTGAAAAAGTGGGAAGTGTACCAGAGAAACAAAGTGCAATGAATGACAATAATCAAAGTCAGTCTATGGATACATTAAACACTACAGCTCCAATGGAAAGTAGTAACTTAGAAATATTACAACCAGCAGAATCTCAACAGACACTTAAAGAAAAAAATCAATTAAAAGTTAACGCAGTTTCTGAAGTAGATCAGGATCAAATAACGACTGAACAATCCAGCTCGGGAATTACATCTGTAACCGAAGAAGGAGTTACCGATGAAGAGAACAAAACTGATACAGAAAACTCTGAACCTGCGACCGAACCAAGTTTATCTGAAGAAGGTTCAGACAAAGTAGAGGCTATCACTGAAAACAGCAATACTAACAAAGATGACACATCTTATGAAGAAGACGAAGAAGATAATGATGATGATATTGGAGTTAGCATTTTAGATGACGATGAAGAAGAAGAAGAAGAAGATATTTCAAAACAAGACGGTAATAAATCTGGATTGACAAAAGAAGAAATTATACCGGAAATAGTACAACCAGAAAAGAAGGAAGCTGAAGACGAAGAGGAAGACGATGATTTACTAGGCGGTATATTGGATGATGACGACGACGATGAGAATGAAGAAGAAGAAAGAAAAATCGAAGCTCCTGTTCAGATAAATCCATTACTTTACCAGTTGGCTTCGATATCCGTTGGAAACACACCACAAGCAAGACATCTGCCGCCACTGTCGCCATTTTACCGAAGCAGTAGAACTCACAAAAGAATGAGACTACCGCCGATAGAATCTACAGTTCCGGTTTCATAAACATGTATAATATTCTTAAACACATTTCACAATTTGTTTATAAATAAGATCATCGAATAATTAGTGTATAATTCTCTCTCTCTCTCTCTCTCTCTCTCTCTCTCTCTCTCTCTCTCTCTCTCTCTCTCTCTCTCTCTCTCTCTCTTTAATTGTATTTATTAGCCATACGAAAAGCCAAAGTAATTTATTTTTAGTTAGTGCCACCCAGGGTAAACCTTTTATGATGCTTCTAAATTTCGTTACCATTCCAGAATGTTTTTAACGACATACTTTTGCATTGATTTCAACATGAAAACTCTATTTCTACCCGGTATGTTGTTTCTCGAATTTTCTAACGCAGTTAATAAATTGGTTTAAGGTTATGAAAGGTATACTAGGTACTGGGTTCAATTTCAGCTACCACACCAAAAGATTTGAGTAGTTGTAGTTGAGTGCTGAAAAGGGGTTAGACAATATTAGTATCCTTCTTATTTATTTGCTTTATTGACTGTAATATTTTAATTGAATGTGTAAATATTTTATTTGTACGTTTGTTAATTATTTATTAAAAGCATTAGTTTGTATTTTTATTTATTATTTAATGAGTAATTTATTTTTGTTCACCTGTCTATTCTAAACTGTTCTTCTGTCGATATTTTATGTTTCGTGTCCAAATACAGTTAGTTTAACCTCATTTTTCCGTTTTGAAGCCGGCAACAATGCTCAACGAACCTTGTAAAATTGTAAAGTAAATAATTATGTAGAAACAATCGCGTGATTCATAAACTATTCTGTACTAAACGTCCAGAATTATAATCGTTAATTATTTGGAATCAAAAAACAAAATAAATTAAACCAGTTGGAAAACTTTACTGAATGAAAATCAAGATCCAAGTGTAAAACAAAAACATTAGCGCTATTTAATTAGTTCCGGTACTAAATTTGTGTTATGTTTCCAATTAAACATAAAAATGTCATCAAGTTTTACCGTAATCTCCCATTTAATCGAAATTTGTATATTGTTAAATTAAGCCTTACAACAGAATTTAAATTGAGTACGAATTTACGCCAGTTGTTTGACGACTAAATTTAAGGGAATCTTTTGAATAATTTAAGTTAAATTTGCAAAAATGTGTAAAACAGCTTGTCGTATTTGTATATTAATATGCATTGCATTAAGTTTTTTTTAAATACTAATCATATGATCAAGTACTCTTTGAAACTCAGGACGAGTTTAATGTAAATTTTTAAAAAGTAACAGCGCCACGATAACTTTTTTAAAATTTGTTTACACTGAAAACACTAAAATGAACTGTGCTATCAAACTGGATGAAATCAGATTTCAAGAAAAGTGTATCAGAAAAAGTTTTCAATTCGTTTGGAATTGCCGCAATTTTTTGCTAAATAGTGAATTTGTTGAAGGTATTACCAAAATCGATTTTTGGGTTGGAATCAATTTTTTTTTTCTTTTTACAATAATTACAACTGAGGCGTGCCCCATCTAGTAATTTTTCTTTATCATTGTGTTCACTGTGTGCTGGGGTGCAGTCCTACGGCTGGTCCCATGTGTTTACGGCCTGGAGAGGTCAATTGGCTTGGTCCTCTTCAGCCTTCTTGTGATGTTGTCACTGCGGCATAGTAGTTGGACAATCTCTGTATTATTATGCTGTTCTAACCTGCAATAATGCTTAACCGAGAGCTTTTTAATGACTTCCTGAACAGATTCAACACCTAGGTCCTTATGTATGTTTTCATTTCTCACATACCAAGTGGCGTTGACAATCGTTCTCAATACTTTATTTTGAATAACTTGAATAATTTTACTATTGCTTTTTCTTGTACATCCCCAGAGTGGTGCACCATAGGTCCATATTGGTCTTAGAACTTGCTTATATAGCAGTATCTTGTTGGCTATCGAAAGTTCTGAATTTCTTCCAATAAGCCAAAACATTTTATTGAATTTGAGCTGTAGCTCCTCTTTTTTCTTTTTTACATGCACCTTCCATCGTAGCTTTGCATCGAGTGTCATTCCTAGATATTTAGCACTGTTTGCATATGTTATACTCCTTTCGTTTAATATTATTGGTAATGGTTCATATTTTCTATTCGTAAAATTAATGTGTACAGTTTTTGCTTCATTAAGCTTTACTCTCCATTTTTTTGTCCATTGACTTGTGGCATTCTGTAATTTCTCTGTGGCTTCTAAAATATTGTCCCCAATTGTTAAAATTACTGTGTCATCTGCAAAAGTTGCTACTGTGGAGTTCCCAGTAACTGGTATGTCTCTAGTGTACAGAAGGTACAGTACAGGGCCAAGAACACTTCCCTGAGGTACTCCTGCATTAATTGTTTTAATTTGTGAGTATTCGAGTTCATATCTAACCCGAAAATGTCTCTCACAAGGGTATGACTTTAAAATTCTGAAGAATTGCTCTGGTAAGTCCCGTTGTAGTTTATGTTCCAGCCCACAGTGCCAGCTCCATCAAACGCCTGCGCCACGTCAAGAAATATACCTGAGCAGATTTGCTTCCTCTCCATAGCTTCCTCTATTATATCCACCACTCTATGAACTTGTTCAATGGAATCAAATTTGACCAAAATTTTGGGGAGTTAGAGTGTTAAATACGCATGTACTATAGGCCCTATACATTGGTGTTAATATTAAGTTCCCGTATGTAAGTGTAATCACTATCCAATGACTTTTATTTATAAGAGACATTCGCTAAAATATTTTTAATATTAACACCAACAATTGGCTACTATTGTATAAGAAAAAATATTAAAGAATATTTAAATAGCTATTATTTAAACTGAATAAACTTGATAGTATATTTCTGGATAATACAGTTCGGAAATATATTGTATACAAAATTCGGGAAAGAAAATCTTCCATACCACACAGATCTCTAACCTCATGTGCCATCTTCAGAGGTACGTAATAATGTGAAATTTATTATTTAACTTCAAAGTTAGTTTTGTAACGGATACTATTATTAGTACCTGATAGGCTTTCCTATAATGTATCTGCGTACTACACAAATTTCTAACTAAAGTTCTGTTTCTTTACTTAATTAATTAATTAAATTTAATGCAATATTTTCAGTATTCTTAACTCAAAGTACTTTAAAGTACATATCAAACCACTGTCCCTTAATAATTCAGTCACAGTCTGCATTCATCGTTTCTCTATTTAATTATAAGTAAACTTGTCACAATGTAGTAAACAAATTGACTGATTTTGATGAATTTTGGTATGCAGCTCTGCGGTAAGTTGTTTATGGCTACGTTACCAATTTTTAATAAACAAATTGTTTATTAAAGTCATTTATTTACAAAACAAATTTCACCTAACCCCTCAGAGTAGTGGTGCACGATTATGAACATTACTAATGAAATCATTCGATTATCAAAAACACTCGAATAAGTAGATTACTAACTGCCACACTACTAATTAGTAACAGAACGAAGTCGAGTTCTACTGTTATCCCCCTTAACAACCGAGTCGTTCCGGAAAAACTCGAACCTTTACGAAAGGCTACCATTCGTTTACTGTAGTGTTGATAATCGTGTGTTTCCGTAACGAATCGGCTCTCGGCATATTAGTACATTAACAGAAATAATTGAGTTGTACTGTAGTTGTACTATTTGACTTCAACAACTAAAACAAACAAACAAACAAAATCAACAACTAATTATTCTAATCGTCACTAGGTTTGTAGGTTAGCAATGTAAGCTAGTAATCGCCTTGACGGCTTGTTCAGTCGTCAGCTACTTGAGTTTGTAATTGCGTTAGCACGTTTTTGAGTGTTGAATGGTGAAAAGCAAGACGTGGTGATAACTCGTTAATTGTAGTACATTGTTACTTTCTCCTTATATATGAAAATAAATTATTCAAGTGTAGGTTATGATTTAAAATTTCTTTAAAAATTTAAATATTGCTCTAAAAGATACAGATGAACTAATTTAATTTAATGTTAATTTTAATAAATAAAAATGACGAAACACTAAATTAAAATTTATTCTTGCACCCTCTGTAAATTTCAATTTTATAGGTGTATAATTACATTTTAATATAAAATTAAAATTTTTAGAAGCTGTAAAATATTAGGTGTATAATATGAATACACCTCTCTTCATTAAACGAGATGATTATCGATAAATTAAGAGTGTTTAATTTTACAAAGGTAGCAACATTCAAATTACAGCTTAGCATTTTTAGAATGTATAAAAGCATAACAAATACAATAATAATAGACTGTACGTCTGTCAACTTGAAATTAGCATGCTTTTTCTTAATATAAAAGCAATTTATTCAATTCCGAGAAAAGTAATTACTAATTAGTAGTTACAATTCGATTATGAACATTAGTATATTACTAATCTGTTCGTGGAATAATGAAATCATTCGCAGTTGCCCATTACTATCACAGTATAACCCAGCCTGTAGGTGAATGAAACGTACATTTTCAAACGAAGGTGAACGAACAATTCCGAACGAATTAATTCGCCTTTCTTCGGATAAGCTCGGGTTTTCTCGGCAAACAGTACTACAACGAAACATTCGGATCGTACGAAACATCGAGAAGCCGGTGTGATTCTGCTTCTTTAAACATAATACAGCTGTACAGAAATCACGAGAATCTGCTGAACCCCGACCAGGATGATTACAAAAATCAAATTAAAATAGGTTCCGGGTCTGAGTGTTACCATGATGGCCGCTTCAATAGCTCGATTTTCCAATGGAAATTCGCTAAAAATTGGTTGTATGAGTGACATAAAATAAGCGATGTAATGAAATGTGACTTCAAAAGAGGTGAGGAATTTTTTTTTAAGGCGAAAAGCACATTGAGGCTATTATAGCCTCCCTAGATGTAAATGTGAGAGTAAAGTGTTAAAGTCGTATGTGTAGTGTTGTAAGTGTAAGTGTGTGTTAGACTCGGGTGCCGCGAGGGACGTATAAATCCTCTCAATAGGTGCAACTAGTCTGCACCCCCTGCGGGGAGATGAGGAAAAATGAATTCACTTAGGTCATTTTTCGCCATCTTGTTTGTAAAATTTTATAAAACAGTTAAGCTGAACACACAAAAAAAGTCAAACCTAGATGCTGTTTTGTCCTTGCAATCAATTTTAATTTATTTTCGGTTGATCTTAAAATACTGCCATAATTTAGTTGTCCTTAGACTATATTTTGTTGGAAAGCAAACAGTAAATAATTGCTTCCGTGCCTGGTATGTGTCCATTACATGTTTATGTTCGTGTTTAGAACCAAAGTACACCTTGCTCCTTGTACACCTTGTATTTGCTGCAGCTTTTAAACGTTTAGGTTAAAATAACGCATGCGCAGTATGCAGGGGTGACTGAAGCAGGCGCAGTATGCAGGGGTGACTGAAGCAGGCACAGTATGCAGGGGTGACTGAAGCAGGCGCAGTATAGGCAAATTGGGTACACGAAATTGTTTAACGTTTTGTATTCTGCGCCCTGCAGTCATTATAAACTTGATTACAATATTCACGCCCATTCTCAGTCGATTTCGTCTCGTTGGGTTTGATAAATATTGCTACTTTTAAAGCCATTACCGAGTTTAGTTGATTAGGTTCAAACTAATGATTTGAAGAGATATTTCATAAAACAAAAAGCACTTAAAGTTACTGAATTTTGTATAATTAACTTTGTACGACTTTTTTGAAAATACAAAAGTACCTATGACCGTCGTCAAACATTTTGTAAAGTCAGCGGATTTTGAAAATACAAAGCGCTAATTTGTTCTGTTTTTAACGCTGATCGCTATGGTGAAATGGGATTTTGAAAAAAAATTAAGACATGAGTTTATAAATGACCGCCATTTTGAAAAAGTTGAACAAATTTTGCTGGTTAACGAAGTTATCCAAGCTATACCACAATTGATGTTTGTGCCAAGTTTGAATCGAATCGCATGAAAATTGCGAACGTAAGCGAGCTTACAGGCTATATAGGCCTATAGGGTGCATTTGGAGGCTACGTCATATACACCCGCCAACAATGAAGGAATGGCTACTAACTTATTCGAACGTTTTACCAATGAATCTATAAGAAGGACACTTCTTGCCTGTAAAAGTCAGCACATTTTTTTGGCCGAGAATGCTACTTGGAAATAGATAGACAGCGCTGCATGTTTTTTTCTGAACTTGTAGCTCAGAGAGAGAGAGAGAGAGAGAGAGAGAGAGAGAGAGAGAGAGAAATATACGGGTGATGGCATTCTCTATATCTCTCTTTCTACTAACAACTGAGGGGTTGAGCGAAAATTGTTCGTGTTTATGTCCCAGGTCAACTTTCCTAAACTTTCGTTTTCATTACAGCAGTGAGCCTGTCTATTTAATACAAAACATCGGTTTCTTCCTTTCCTAGACTACCAGTTCTATAACATCATGATTTTCTGAAGTTGAACTATATATTTGACTGAGTACTATTTGATAAATTTAACAATAATATTTAGTAGAACCTTAATTAATGTACATGCATTGTAAACGTTTAAAATTAAAGAAGTTTAAAAAACTGTATAAAATAGCATACTTTGGATCAATGACTACGTTGTTTATTTATGTATTCATAGATTCTGTATTCATTGGAGCATATAAGGTGTGTGCCGAGCTACCGTACCTTGCCACTTGCACGGATATGCACGTCCCTGGAAGGCACTTAAGGGCGACTACTTGATCGTCGCAGGCGGCCCTTTCATACGTCCTTAATGTTTCCGAGAGTAGAGCTGTAAAAAAGGAAACTTACTTTGAGAAAAATTATTTAACAAATTTTAATGTTTCATACACAGTAATGGTGTACTGTAAAAATTAATCGTGCACACAGCTGACTCGCTAACTTGATAATGCAAATTTCCAAAAATCACTTTTACATTACACATTATTGACAATATTTGCTTTCACCAAAATACCCAGCAATAAAATTACATTTTTTTTTCATTTTTATCTTTCATATTTAATCGTAAATAATAAAATGAACATTAATCGCCGAATAACTAATTATATATTGTAATACATTATGAAAACTTAAAATAATAATTTATGCAGATTTTAACGCTAATTACGACAGGATTAAAAAAGTGACACATAAAAAAGAAATGATACTTTTAAGATATAGAAAAAATGAGTTGTCATTTTCAAACTTTTGCGCATTGTTTGATTTTAAAAAATAGGCATAATTTTTAACATATTAAACGTATTATCATTTAAACATAATAACACTTCAGCATATAATTCATTATTTTTTTTTTTGCTTAATGACGACAAAGTATCCAGTTCACTTTTACATCAACGTACATTTTAATAATTTAAATAAATTTTAAAAATGAAAACTTTAATTTATATATATATATATATATATATATATATATATATATATTGTGTGTGTGTGTGTGTGTGTGTGTGTGTGTGTGTGTATTTAACTTTAAACTCCTTCTCGAAATTTCAAGAATGTTAGATTTCCAATAACGATTTAGTAATAAATATTACCTAAAAAATAACGCTATATTTATGTATTTATAACTCGAATTCCTAATAACCACACTGTTATAATTACTCGGCTTAGAAGGGTAAAAATATTAATAAATTGTTTAGTGTCAACGAGAGAAACAATCTATCTTTCATTTTTAATTTTTTAAATAGAATAAAGTTTACTTATATCAGTTGAAAATGTTATATAGAATGGCGTTACAGGATTATCAGTTTTACAATTTACTGGTTTTTGTTGATAATGCTGTGTCACGTTTCTATTCAGGTATTGCGCGCGAAAACACTAATCCCTCCATAAAATGGGCGTTAACAGCACCCGGCAGCTGCAGTTAGAGCACTGCGGTCACTCAGAAAAATCTAATGAACGAATTCTTAATCATCCCGTTAAATTCAATTCATAAATTAAATAAATCCGAAACTATTTCATTATTTTTAACTAAGAAATTAAATTTCAATTACATAAATATGGAACTTTAATGGGTCAATAAAGAGGTTCGGGTTCAATTCCTATTTAAGAGACGGTTTAACGTTCACTCTACACACAGTCTAAATTAAGGTGCTTTGACAGGCAGCAATTTTGTGTAAGAAGTCTAAGATTACGGTTGAAGAATACTGGAACGTAAATCATATATCTCCATCAGGAGGACAAAACCCTCAATAGGCTATAGTGAACAATATTTATTTTTAAATTGTGTTATTAAATTATAAGCTAATGTTTATATGTTTTCAGTAGACGTATTAAAGTTTTTTTGTATAAATACAAACCTTAAAAGTTGGAAATTTGTGTAAGAAAGTTTTCTTATTGCTTGAACCAAAATCTTAAAAAATTTGGTGGTGCGATTTGTTTATTTATTTTTATTGTTTGATAGTAGAAATAAAATGGTGAATTCTTACGAAATACTCCATCAAGTTAAAAGTAACACAAGCAATGTGTATGTCACTGCTGCCTTTATGTCAAAACGAAACTTTAAAATTACAGATAAATGAAAACGCAATGAGAGAGACAGATCACGAGAAAATAATATTAATCTTCTCTCAATTCTGAACTTAAATTGTAAAAAAAATCAAATTTCAGTTGGACAGAGTTCACGCTTCTTTTCTATAATAAAACATCAACATTTTCCTAAAAATTGTAAAATAAAAATAATTATTAAAAACAATAAAAAATACTACTGCTAAAACACAAAATATAAAAAAATATTCACAAAAATTATATATTTCATAATTAAAAGAAATGAAAATCTGAAATACAATTAATTTACAAAGATGAAAACAAGGTATTATAATAAATGCTGAAAAATATTTTCCAAATATTTAGTTTAATAAATTAAGAATTTACATGTTAAGTTCATACAGTAAATGAAATCGGGGGCTGTTTAGTGCAAATATATTTATTGTGTGAACTTAACATGTAAATTCTTAATTTATTAAACTAAATACTAGGAAAATGTTTTCCAGTATTTATTATAATAACTTGTTTTTATCTTTTTAAATCAATTGTATTTCAGAATTTCATTTCTTTTAACTACGAAATATATATAATTTGTGTATATTTTTTTATATTTTCTGTTTTAGTAGTAGTTTTATTTTTTTATATAATTATCTTTATTTTCCATTAAAGGGTCCCACGATTACTAGGGAAAAGAAGTCCACCAATACAGTGCCCAGTATGTATATATAGGTAACGCTACATTAAAACTGGAGGTTTACTGGTATCCAGAGTTAGCATACTTAAAAGCCAAGCTCCTCCTTATCCATGTAGCCCTCGACGTATGCTGTTCCACGTTAGCTTTGTATAGGGATGCGTCTTCGCTTCAGCCGTATTGATGCTTTGCATTTTGACAACAAACATCCACTCATGACAACCGAACAGACTACAACTAGCAATTTTTCTTCCCTTATAAAACCAGATCACATGGCTTTTCTCTTGTACAATGACATAGGAAAGAAATTCCAAAATCACAAAAAAGTCTTACAAGTAGAATAAGAAACTCAGAAAAATTGTTTAATACTTTATTATATCTCTTTACTTGTTTCACCCAACTTTGGGGTACACTAAATCAATCACTTTTTAATGTTCTGTACCTTCCTTGTAGCCCAGTATTGATTGCTTCATTCGTTGTGATCTTGCTTTTCTTTCTTCGTCAGAGATTTGGATCGTTCGCTTGGATTTGACTTTGCCTTGGAACCGTTGCTTCGTGTCTCTTGGTTGTTGTTTTGGCTGTTCTGTCCATGAGCATAGTGTCAGTGATTTGTAGTTCTGTTGTGTCTTTCTCTGTTTTATTATATATTATACTTTTATTATATATTATTCTTTTATTATATATTATACATTTTTTTACTTTAACAATTTTTTTATCTTTACAATTTTTTTTATAGTTACATTTTTATCTTTTAATTTTTTTGTCTTAATTTTTTTGTCTTAATTTTTTTTCTTTTAATTTTTTTCTCTTTTAATTTTTTCTCTTTTAATTTTTGTCTCTTAATTTTTTCTCTTTTAATTTTTTTATTTTAATTTGTTTCTCTTAATTTTTTTCTTTTAATTTTTTCTATTTTAATTTTTTCTCTTTTAATTTTTTTCTCTTAATTTTTTCTCTTTTAATTTTTGTCTCTTAATTTTTTTCTCTTTTAATTTTTTTCTTTTAATTTGTTTCTCTTAATTTTTTTCTTTTAATTTTTTCTATTTTAATTTTTTCTCTTTTAATTTTTTTTCTCTTAATTTTTTCTCTTTTAATTTTTTTCTCTTAATTTTTTTCTTTTAATTTTTATCTTTTAATTTGTTTCTCTTAATTTTTTTCTTTTAATTTTTTCTTTTAATTTTTTCTATTTTAATTTTTTCTCTTTTAATTTTTTCTCTTTTAATTTTTTTCTCTTTTAATTTTTTCTATTTTAATTTTTTCTTTTAATTTTTTTCTCTTAATTTTTTCTCTTTTAATTTTTGTCTTAATTTTTTCTTTTAATTTTTATCTTTTAATTTGTTTCTCTTAATTTTTTCTTTTAATTTTTTCTATTTTAATTTTTTCTCTTTTAATTTTTTCTCTTTTAATTTTTTTCTCTTTTAATTTTTTCTATTTTAATTTTTTCTCTTTTAATTTTTTTCTTTTAATTTTTATCTTTAAATTTTTTGTCTTTACATTTTTTATCTTTAAATTTTTTTATCTTTAAATTTTTTATCTTTAAATTTTTTTCTTTTATTTTTTTTATTTTTATTATTTTTTTTTTACTAAGCCTAGTATTTTGTACTGGCTTGGTGACCCACTATCCTCTGCACTTAAGCAGACGATAGTGTGTGTGTGTGTGTGTGTGTGTGTGTGTGTGTGTGTGTGTGTGTGTGTGTGTGTGTGTGTGTGTGTGTGTGTGTGTGTGTGTGTGTGTGTGTGTGTGTGTGTGTGTGTGTGTGTGCGCGCGCGTGCGTGTGTGTGCGTGTGTGTGTGTGTGTGTGTATGTACGTGTGCGTGTGCGTGTGCGTGTGCATGTGCTTGTGCATGAATGAATGCCGTGATAGTGTAAGTCACAAGCCAGCTACTCTCCCAATAATAGCGTGATTGAAAGAGTAGAGTGTTCCCGTGTAAGAGTATTGGGATTAACAATAATACAATATCCTTACTAAGGTACTAATATAAACTTCGTTATAGAAAACGGTCATTCTTGACAACAATAAGAAATCAATTATTTCTTTAATTGTTAATATTTTATTGTTACAATGTGATTATAAAATAAAAAAATTAAAAGTTAATTTCTTTAGTATATTTCATTCTAGATAATGAAGATTATTACACTATAGCTAAATTAAACACATATCTTCAACTTAATAAACGTAATTGCATAAATACTTGATTTATTTTTTATTGTTTACAATTCATTGCTTTCAGACTTATACTTTAATTATAACTGTATGATCCTAGTATACTCGAAATATCTTATGTTATTTGAAAAGTTTCAAATAAATACGTGCAATAACGTCTGTAAAATACGTTCCATAGTACTGCAATAGGTAATAAATAAAGTTATGATAGTTTACGAGTGAAGCGAGGTCTCTGATTTAATTTGATCTTTCCGCTTTTGTTTGTGTATTTGTTACGCAGTTTTAGCGAAACACATTGACCGATTGTTCTGAAATTTGGTAAGAAAGTATCTTGTATAAAGCCCGAATAACGTATGTGTAAGATTGTTTCCTTCACTTCCGTTTCTTTGAAACCATAAAACGAAATTTTGACGTTATTAAATGAAAAGTGTTGTTTTATTAAAAAAACGATAACCAATTAATTAATTAAAAGGATTAGAAAATTACTATTCTGTTAAAACACTCGAAAGGTGCTTCGCTTTCACACACTTAAATTCGAGTTAATAGTGGTTAACCGTGAAAAACTTCGAGTTATGGAGTTTTTTGAACTATTACAAACAAAAATGGTCTAACCTCAACCTCAGTTCGTTCTGACGACATTGATATCTCGAACCTCACTTACTCAATCTCCATGATAAGTCGAATTTTTTACAATCCCTTTAGATTCTAGTTATCGAGACTTTCTGTACCTAGAAGAAAAAACGTGGAAGGCAAAAGTGATAAAAAATAAACCGAACTGAACATCAAATATAGGACAATGTACTGAAAGTAAACCTTGTGTGGACGTTTTAGTGTAACCGCAAATATACAAGTGTATACCCGTAGCCGTTGGCAAGACAAACACAACCAATAGGCTTCCAAAAGTATGTTCTGTTATTAGGTAATATTATATCTTATTCATACTAGCAAGGCTACCTGTCCAAGATTACATAGTTTAGAAACGTGTGAACTAAGGCCATTGCATATTGGCAATAAATAAAATTACCTTGTGTAACAATATTAAGTAGGCCTAATGATATGTAAGTTACAGTAGTAATTTCATAATGTTAAATAATCGCGGTATACAGCTGTCTCGTTATACAGCCATATAAACAATCAAATATAGCAAAAGTTTTAAAAGAATGCAAGCTCATAGTTTAGGATGAAAGCCCAATGCCACATAAAAAAGGATTTGAACCTCTAAATAACTGTCTAAAGGATATGAAACATTAAAATTTAATAATGGGAGTTACAGTACTTCTATCTGGACATTTTCGACAAACAATACCAGTTACACCTAGGGGAACTCGGGCTAATGAGATTGCAGCATGTATCAAAACTCCATATTTGTGGACTCAGATAATGAAACGCTCACAAAAAATATGCGAGTACATTTAGGAAGAGACAAGATTGCTGGACAGTTTTCTGAACTTCTCTTAAAAATAGGAGATGGAAAATACCCAAAATCTGATGGAAAAATTACATTGCCACCAAACTTATGTACAGTAGTAAGAACTTTAAAAGATCTTACACATAAAATATATCTTGGCATCGAAAATCTCAAAGAGATATCTACAGAATGGTTATGTAAGAGGGCCATTTTAACGTCAACAAATGATACAGCAGCAGAAACAAAATATTATTAGACTCTTTCCAAGCAGAAAATATGTAATACAAATCTTTAAATTCAGTATTGGAAGTTAGATGATGCAGTTAATTATCCAGCTGAATTTCTTAACTCGCTAAACCCTCCAGGGTTTCCACCACATATTTTATCATTAAAAGTTGGTGCTCCAATAATGCTTCTGAGAAATCTTAGCTCACCTAAATTGTGCAATGGTACACGTTTACGTACCAAAAAAACTTGATAGAAGCTGAAATTATACTGCAAAAGGTGAATCAGTTTTGATTCCTCGCATATTAATGATACCATCAGATTATCCATTCCAATTCAAGAGAATACAGTTTCCTCTTAAAGTATGTTTTGCTACGACGATATATAAATATCAAGGTCAAACCGTGAAAATTGCAGGGATTGATGTAAGAGAAGATTGTTTTTTACATGGACAATTTTATGTGGCATGCTCCAGAGTCAGCACACCCGCAAATGTAGTTATTTTAGCATCAGATGAAAAGACCTCAAACGTAGTTTATAGAGAAGTTTTAAAACATGTTTTTAAAATAAATTATTTTTTATAATTTTATACTTTTTGTATTTTTTTTAAACTGTACTGTTATTTGTAGTTGTATTTATTTATTTATTATTATTGTTGTTATTAATCTATTGTTGTTTTTAGGTCTTTAAAAAAACACAAGAACTATAAGGGCTCGGAAAAATATATATTTCTAAACACATTTTATTCCGTGCTCAAACTAAAAAAAATGTCTTTCAATGTGATAATGAATGATGATTTAGAATAATAAGAACGAGGGTTCTTTGTTTTCTGCTGCTGATATTATCATTTAAAAATTATTAAAAAATTTTGTCCATTATCTATTAATTTATTTTCAATATCTATTCCATTAATTCATAATCAGTTGGAGAAGAATAAACTTCAATGAAATTTATATATAGTGTGAGAATTTAAAATTGCGCGGGTGAAGCCACAACGGGGGACGCTAGCATTAATGAATGCTATTATTATATCTATTAATGATATAATTATATCTATAGGCCTACAATAATAAAAATAAAAATGGTCGCCATTATACTACATACCAGCTCATCTAATACGAAACTGTTAGAGCTTTTACAGTTAAATATACTTACGTTGCACAAACTTTGAACAAGATTATTCTTTAATGTATATAAATAAAATTAATAATAGCCCTATACTTAAATTATAATTAACGCTTTTATACTACTTAACAGTACAATATATCTTGTACATACTTTGTACAAAATTGTTCTACAATATTATATGTATAAATAATATCATTAATAATTATTTAAAATTATTAATAAACATTATTGTTACTTGTCCAGCTCAAAGTTCAATTGTTAGAGGATTAATAGTTATTGGAACCATTGCCTGAAATATTGGCAAATCAGACACATGCTAAATTTTATCTAAACAGCCAATTAGTTACAGAAACATATACAGATGGACAGGCATCCAACCAAAAACCATTTCTTTGGACTCCTGGTAAAATAGACCAATCAACATTTAAAGATAATTTTTTTACAATCACCAAACCTTCTTTTATACTTCATTTAGGCAGAGTAAAACGATAAATGTCACATTTTAATAATTTTTGCTTTAAGTTTCATCCACAAAGCTTCTATTATTTACAAACAGTTTATTAACACACAGTGTTAGTCAAAAATATCGGGACACTCGAATAACTTTTGAGTTTATTAATGGACAAAAACTAAAAGGATAAAATGATTATTTATAAGGCATAAAGATGTACTTTTTAGTACATGTAGTAGTATGGGGTAATTGCAGATTTTGGAGGCCGAGACAAAGTTTCCTCGTGCACTGAAAAGTACATCTTTATGTCTTCTAAACGCTTCATAAGTTTGGTTTTTCTCCATAAATAAACAAGAAAAGTATGAGTCACGACAACACTTGACCAATCCTGTATATGAATATAACTTACTGTTCAATGACAGAACCGATGATGACGGGCGGGAAGACGTTCATTACTTGTTTGCAAATATAACTTTCACAAGTTGTCCCTGTAGTCATAATTTCCCAAACAGGTCAAGCGTTAGGGTAGGATTTGGAGAGGAAAAGACAGAGAGACAGACAGACAGCGAGAGAGAGAGAGAGAGAGAATGCTCCCCTATATCCTTCTCTCTCTCTGAGCTGCAAGTTTAGAAAAAAAACATGCAGCGCTGCCTATTGACGGGGAATCCAAGTAGCATTGTCGAGTGAATAAAATGGGCTGACTTTTCCATGCAAGAAGTGTCCCATGGATTCTTATAGATTCTGTATTCATTGGTTTTACCGACAGCAAGGAAGTGTTTACCGAATATTGCGCAGAGATCGGCCGCTTGAGTTCGCTTAGTTTTAATTAGATTGTAAGATTTCATTTGAAATCCAATGAACTTCCGTTTCAAGACAACGACCTCTAATTTAACGACAACAATTGTAATTGCTGGTTATATCCTGTAAAACTGTCCTAACACAATGTTAACCGCTTCATGTAGAAACAGCTTAAGATTTCCAATAAAGTTGACCCAGTAACATTTTTTGCACCTATTACGGTAACCGGTTGTTTGATGACAAACTTGAGGAGTCCCTGGTCTAGCGAGAGGAGAGTGCTAATGCGGGCAGGAGTGTCTATAATGTTATATGCCGTTCGTATACGGAAGGAAGCACTGAAAAATAAAACCTGTTTCAGGGGTTACAGCAGAGAATGGCAATTTGGATCACGAGTGTATAGAAATATTAGACAGATGCGATGCTGGAACTTGCAAGACATCCACCAATGCATCTACTAGCGCAGAAAAGATTCGAAGGTAGAGAAAAGGAATTCATTCCAAAGTCTGTCAAAAGTTATGAAACGATGGAAATGTGGCAAGATATATGGTACCGTTCTGGCCAAGCAGCGCGGACAAGAGGGAAGTTTTTAATTCCCCTATCTAACTGTTTACAGGCCATGAGAAATTTGAGGCCTATCTTCACCGCATTGGAGTGAGAGATACCGTAAAATGTAGATATTGTAACAAAGAGGAAACAGTGGAACACACGTTTCTTGCTTGAAAAAAATAGAGCTATGGATCTGATTGATAAGGTGCGAGCATGCAAACAGATGCTAAAAGAGATGATACAATCTGAGGTCGTGTTGGCTTTCAGTATGTAGAAAGAGTTTTGGTACATTTTATGGATAAAATAGTATACCGATGGTCAATCCTCATCTTGAACAGCTTTTCAGCAGTTCTAAAAAGAGTGGTAAGAGGTCCTCATAAGAAACGTGGAGTTTGATGAGTAACTCTTGAGCATAACACCTCAAGCCAAGCGTGTGTACAGAAGGCAGGGAGTCGCATAGTCAGCTGTTGGCTTTTATGGTTGAAAATAAAGCTTTCTCCATCGTTCTTCGGTGAAAATACAGTTACCGGTAAAATTATTGGAAATGGTTGCGAGTGCGCCAGACTGTCAGTAACCAGACAAGCTGTTTATGTACAGATAAGTATAAGCTATTTGTTCACTGTGTAGTGTAATCACTTTTTGAAATTTTAACCTTTTTATTTACGTTACATTTCCCTTTTTTCTGTTGCATACTTTTAAGTAATTAAATTTGCAACACACCGGTGACGATTGTTATACGAATAATGTATTCTTGTTGAATGTGCCCCGGATAAATTTTTATTGATAATAAAATACATCTGCTAAATATTGTGATTACACTACAAAAATTTAATTAAGCATAGTTTGTACTGCGAGATCTAATGTTCTTTCAAATCTTAGTTGTAATACTGTTTACTTTTTTTGAAAATTCGCTCCCATTATGTCAGTAGGTCAGCTATTAGTCACGATTACATTTAAAAAATGATTTTGCATTCGTGCGTTTTTGAATCCATACACAGCAGTTCTATTGTACAAGACTTTGGTTGCTTTTTTCGTGTCTTCCGCAAGATGACAAGTCTATACTGGCTTATCTACTTCGCTAATAATGTTGTAAAAAAGCAAATACTCATCGGATGTCCGTTACTCGTTCCACTTCGCCAGAAGAACCGGTCCTTAGCTCCGGACACTCGGCTCGGCGGCAGTGAAGGCTTCGAGAGCGTCGCTACACCAAGTGAGTACTGCACTTACTGTACACTGCACTCTTATCAACAAATACTACTTCATTATTTATTTACATAAGTTAAACAATGAAAAACTTCGCGGACATGTCGTTAAGATATTTATAATTAATGTTTCTCGAGCGTGAATAGTTCACGAAAAATAAAAGTTTGTAGTTATTTATGTTTATTTCAAGGGTGAAATAAGATTTACTAGTGGGCCTGTGCGACCTTCCGCAGTTAATGGGAAAGGCCTTGCTTTGTTCTTAAGTAACTTTTTTAAAATTATAACCTATAAAATTAATGACTGCATTCTAATGTTGCACCTTATTGAAATATTTATTAAAACAATATTGTAGTATTTACTATTTACTAAACGCAGAATCTTTTATTTAATAACTTTTACATATTAGATTTTACTTTCAAAACTGATTCGGTCAATAATTATTTCTTGGTTACAGTAGTAATTTAAATATTACTTTCAACAATGTTGCTTTTTAAAAATCAGCTGTTTTCGTACACACACAATTGCCAGCATTGTGCTGCACTCTTACGGAGACACTTTATACTGCTCCTGAAATTTTGTTTACAAATCATTTATCGGTTTTAAGTCGATTTTTTATTATTGTAAAGCCTTAAAATTACAAAAATAAAGGGCGTTAGATTTTCTTGATGTTCTGACCAACCTGTAAGTACCACACATAAATAATTTCAATAATGCAGATTCTTATTTTTGGTTCAAAACCAACCGTAATAATACATGGTAGATTTTTAAATTGTAAAATGATAAATAAAAATACTGGCCCAAGGAACTGTCAAAAAGTAATTTTTGCTCCAGGTACTTCTCCAGTCTACTAAATAAAAAATATTGCTTAAAAAAAAGAAGCTGTATTAATTCGTTTACATTGCTGTAACTGATCAATTCTTTGCCAACTGAAATTTATAATACAAGTCTAAATTATTGCCATTATTATTACTTTTTTAAGCAAATATATTTGTTACATTTTGTTACGTGTCAATTTGTTCACCGATCAGACAATTATTTTTAAAAAATTGTTTTCTTAACTATTTTTCATGTTCTGCTTTTAGCCTATACTTGCTAACAACAATTACTGTTGGTAGGCTATTTATTATAACTTTATTTAGACTAATTCGTGTCTAAGTATAATAACAACATGCTGATGTGATAGAAGCAAGTGTACCAAGCAATAATTATTTGTTATACTTTTTTTGAAAATCTGACATTAACACCACAATAAGCATTAAAATTTACATATTAACATTTTAAAAGTTCACATTAAATTGAAAATAGGCCTATTAATATGAACCCTGACCACCATCAAATGTATTTTCATATTTTCAATGAAGTTAAAATACTAATTTATGAAAACGTTAACGTTAATTACGACAATGAAATAAAAATTTCAAAAACGTTTTACTTAAAAAGTTATTTTTAAAATAATTTTTAATAATCGGCTCTAAACTATCCATGCCATCAAAAGAATCGCATTTTGCATGCAAATGAGCCAAAACTATTACTACATCGATTTGTGTGAATCGAACGGTTTAAATGTTACCAAGTTTGAATTATATCGGAGTACACTAGCACAGCTGTTCCCAAATTATGAACAGCGACCCCTAGTAGGTTGGTTAAAAACTTGTTGTGTTCTCTCGATTGCAAAAAAAATAAATAAATGAACATATCTTAAGAAATAATATCACTAATTCCACAAAACTGCTTTACTATCAATTTTAAAGTTACATACAAAACAGATATTTTCAAAATATAGTGAACAGGGCGATAGTACAATGCAGCCGTTTTGGGTCCCGTTACTACTGGAAGCACGACATGTCGAATGAGCAAGGTCGAATGAGTTTTAAAATTAAAATGAAATAAAAACTCTACATATTTCGTGTATGTGGCTAAGATATTGAATACATTTATGGATAAAATAGTATCCATATCAAGGATATGGACAACATAAAGCTTCATTTATTACACTTCGTCAGAATAAAATATAAAAGAATCTACAAGTGAGTTAATATCGTTCAACTCACTTTTACACCATTTTCAGTTTTCATAGAAAAGTTGTAGTTTTGGCTTAAAATTTTTAATTATTCCCTTAGGCGTTTAGTTTTATTGTTATTAAGCGAGTAAAGCTTACTAACGTAATGTATAGCTTTTATTAATATGCGTAAGTACCCTTCGTGTGTGGTTCAGCACACGTTTTCTAGTATTTATTTTCCTTGAAATTCTATCCTAAATATTTGTTCATTTAAGTAATATAATTTTATGTAAATTTAATATTGCCTACTGTAGTTAATTTATTAACTAGAAGTTGAAGTATTTTTATTGCATTAAACAATAAAAAATTCTGTTTCAGATATAAAATAATGAAAACAGTATTTTACGCCTGCTTTTTGGTCGTTGGCCTGACAATGGCTTATCCGCAGAACAAGGTGACAACAGCTACCGAAGACCCTAACCAAAGTACGTACTAAGGTACACTTTATCCTAGCTCTACATCCGCGCTAGTTGACTGAACCGGAATCCCCTAATGGGAACAGCATGTAGTAAAAGCAAATGTGCTAATTACATTGCTCACACTAGCCTCTGTGACGATGCTAGTTATACGCTAGAGGCAAAATTAATCGCCATTCTCGTAACCGTTGGGGTGACGGATTACAGAATAGATGGATAACAGAAATAGACCATTCGGAGAACGATAACAATAACATACAAAACAGTAAAGAATGTTGTATTATTATTATTTTGGAAAAACTCTTAAATTTTCTATTTAAGTCTAATTATGTATTATACAAATTTTACATAGGCCTACATAGGTCTTTAATACAGACAATTATCCTTTTGGTATATGTGAGAGCACCTCGCGCGACACTTACGTGACCGACTTATACGCTGAATGGTATTATTGTAAATAGTGTGAGATTATTTATCTTCCTATTTGCTAACACTATTTTGAAGTTTTTCTATCTCATTCCACTGATAGTTTACTTTTTGATTGTCAATGTTTCCTTAGGTTAGCCATTAGTGTCAACAGCCGTCACCTATGCTATAAATACGTCTTCCAATTACAGTGTTTTATTTTATTTTTTTTATTTATTACAAATTATTTACTATGAAGGATTGTTAGTATGAAATAATGACGCATAACAGAATTAACCGGACGGTTAATAGAAACTGACGGTTAAAAGGGCGACGGTTAATCGACACTCTTCTGTAATATTGATTATAAACGTACTGGAATAATAACCCTTATGAAAACTTTGTGAGCGCTCTCTGCTGGTTTCATTTTGTGACAGAAGGTTAAATTACAGTTAAGTAGATAATAATACTGTCTATTTGCTCAAACGTCTCCACTGTCCTTGCAGCGTTCGTAGCGGCAGGTAGTCTAATTACTTGGACTACAGCCGATGATATCGAGCACGCTTTTTGCAATTGTAGCTGTACTTCTATTCCGTTTATATTGAATAGTAGCCGTAGTAAATTTAACAAACAAAACATTTGAATAAAAAAATTTGAACCTAACAAGAAATATGTGTGTTTATAACGGAACTTCAATACAAGAGTATTGACGATTGGTAAATTTAAAATAACCTCAACTAGGCTGAGCAGCAATAAAAAGGTAATATTAACCATATTTTAATTTGAGTTTGAGTGAGGTGAACTTTTCGAGAGTACGTTTCTAAATAAAAATTAATACATTTCAAGTTAATTTTAAAAGAAGTTATTGCATGTATATTATTTTATTTTAATTATAAAATATTATTTAAATATAGGTGCATCTGGGCTTTGAACCAATATCCTTAGGTTAAAGAGAGATCATAGCGGGTAGAGGCTAAATTAAAAATAAACTAAGTGTATTAAAAGAAAGTGTGCTAATGAAAATATTACAGAAAGACTACTCTGAAACAAAATAAAACAGAAATTATTTATTGTTTTATGTCTACAAATTATTATTATTATTATAAAATATAAGCAATACTTCTTACATTATAATATAGGCCTACTATAGAAAAACCATTTGTTTATTGAAAAATTAATTTTTTGCTGCTTTTTGGTTAAAAATTATTATTACTAATAAGTAACTCTAATAGTTAGTGTCTTTATATTTAATAATTCAGAACACAATAGCAACCAATTAATTGTGTCGAAACATAACACTACTTGAACTTACAAACTTCAAACACAAACTATTGTCGATAATTATTATTGTTTAGTTCTCACTATATAAATTATAGAGTAGTTTAATTAATGTATTGTATAGTAATCGTAGGAAATTGTATTTTTAGATTTTTTTTTTAATAATATCCATTTCCTATTTCAAACAATGTGATTTTCACAAAATGTCGATTGGTATGTTCGATCAGCTTTTAAAAGAGCAAAAATGGAAAATCGATATTGTTCAAATGTGCATTAAGCAGATATAAAAACATACACCTTTAACAATATTTGTCAAAATTCAGATTTTTGACACTAAGACTTTAAAAACCAGTCCGTAAAGAGTTTTAAATCATTGTAAAAAGCCTTACAGCTAAAGTAAAACGGCCAACTCTGAGCAGAATCGAACCTGCGTTATTTCATTCAATAGTTGTTATCGCGTAACCGAATAATGATTAGCTTTGTTCGTGTCACAGATGTGATAGAAGACTTGACCACCTTAAACAGCACATCTGTGCGTATTGAAGTAACATCGACATCGCCCGTAGCCGAGGAAGAATCGACGACCACCCAAAAAATCGACACCACCAAGAAGCCTCCTCGGCGGTATCCGTGTTCGTGTGACGAGGGTGAGTGTGGCTGCTGCACGGGATCAATCCTGCAGAACTTCAACATATCCTTACGTCCTCCGAGAGGGTGTGTCAACATTACCTACGAACCAGATGACTTCGCGTTCAATCTGAAACTATTATTCAACGACAGAGTGCTTTATAAGAATAGGATGTCTGGTGAGTAACTATAGGATCATTTTTTTCAAAAAAATTCTTAAAAAGTGCGTAAATGGGAACAATAATGTTTTAACCTTCTGATTATTTTTGGTCTAAAAATAAAAATCTAACAACTAGCATATTCGTACGCAATAAATACGCCATCCACAAGAATTGACAGAAAGCTTCAATTATATTTTAATTACAATATGCGATAAGTTTAAGTAATACCTTGAGTCTATAATACATGCAGCTCCCACACAATGTTAAAAGCAGGATGCAGAATGAAAGGTAAAAAGCACGTAGTACCAAAACCCGACAACAGAGCGCTCTGAACTCGTTTTTCTATTAACTGCCCATCCTTGAGTCTATAAATTGCTGCAGTGACGTGAATTTATCTTACACTCTACTAAGATATCTAATTAATATCATTAGTAATTCATACATTAACAAATGTCCTAACTGTATCTCAAAAGCTAATCTAAAAGTACACGGTTCATTTCCTTGCTGATAGATAGCGTTCTTTATTTTCAGACACACAATTTCCTATACAGTAAGATCTCTATTATAGATTTACAGGTAGTACGTGAGGACAAGTGAAAACTTTAAAAAAATAAATCATTCACATCCTCTAAGTATGCCGGCTGAATGTTTTTCCAGTCAAAATTGACAGACCACAATAATAAAAGTTCTAATGTCGAAATACTACGAAATAGTAGAAATGGATATAGGGTACATTCTGCGGTTACGAGAAGATATTGCCAGACAGAAAGTCGCAGAAATTGTTTAAGAGTAGTAGTGTTGACCTCGAGTAGTGTTGATAAAGAAATGTCAGCTGTACATACAACTTGCAGACGGACAAGTGTCATGGCAGTACAGAAGGCTCTGAAAGAATGTTGTTGAAACCCAATGTTCCAATAATTTTCCTGAGCAGGATCTATATTTAACAAAAACTGGGATCCATTTTCAAATTGTTTAGTGGAAAGTTAATTTCACTGATTAATGTTAATAAATAAAAACACAGTTTTAATCCACTAAAGAAACTTCATTACTCATTATTTTATAAAGTATTTTATAGTGGATTAATAATTTTATTTATAAACCTTAATATGTTTTCACATAGTTAGAGCCTTAAATTTCAAAATTAATTTAAATAAAATCATAAATTTCAAAAGTTAATTATAGCAGGTTTAACTGTTATTACAAGAGTAAGTAAAGATTTTAAAGACAGTTACAATATTGTAAAACGTCATTTTATGATCAGACCGTCATTTTAAAACTTATTTAATTTTTTGCTTATCAATTTTTTTAGACAGTTGAGTGCTACAATTAGTTACTCGTTTTCCCTGACTTTTAGCAACTTGAAATAGTCTTCACTGATCTGAAACAAGAATGAGGAAGATATAGGGCCTAATGATTGTAGTATCAATGATCAGTAATACTTGTTTGTTTAATCACGTCTTCAGCTTGACTGATAAAGAAACACACTTATCACATAACAAATTTAATTTCGTTGAACAAAACTGAATATAATATTTTAGCTAATACCTTCAATTTAACACCGCACCAAGTTTTGTTCACAAAAAGTATCCTGTCATACGAAATACGATTTGTGACATTAAAATTCACACGATTCCAGCAAAGAACCCGAAACCCGTGTGCGTGCGCATCAACAGATACTTAGGCATCAAGATGTGCCTCAAAGTGAGCAACGTGTTCATCTCCCAAAGAAACCTGCACGCCTGTGTGGAGCTGGAAGGCCAGTGGCAAGACGAGAGCGCCTTCAACTTCCCGTTCGACTGTTTTCGCATTGGCAGCAACGGATTGGCTGTCGTCAAACCCGAAGATGGCGGAGGTAAGAAAGGGTAAATCTTTTGCTAACGTGTTGAACTGGTTAAACTGAAATTAAGATAAATATATTTTGAATTTTATTTCATTTTTATTTCTTGGTACATATTAAATATTAAGCATTGACTATTAGTAGCCTACTAGAAAAATACCCCTTATGCGCACGCTGCTGGTGTCATTTTGAGGCAGAGTTTTCAACTACAGTTAAATAGATAACACTGTATATTTTCTCAAACGTCTCCCCCTGTCCTTGCAGCGCTCTTAGCGGTGGATAATCCAATTACTTGGACTTTATCCGCTAATACAGAGCACGTTTTTTTTTATAATGGTTGTTGTACTTTTAGTATGTTTATATTTAATGATACAAGATAGTCTTGTGATCATTTGTACAATCAAAAATAAAATCCTGTACGCAAGCAATGAAAAGTTTTATAACAAAATTTGTTTTACAACTCATCAAATATTTTTGGTTCCGTATACGGTCAATGTTTTTGGTTTTGGTTTTGGTGGTGGTGTGTGTGTGTGTACTACACACACACACACACACACACACACACACACACACACCTCCTGTTTTAATTATCGTATTAGTATAAAATATTATTTGTAGTTTATGATGATCCCAAAAATTGTATTTTTTCTTTATCCAAGCCTTTAATCAAATCTTTATTTTAGTTGCACTTTAAGGTGGTAATGACAGTAACACAAAATTTATACGTAAGTATAAATATTAATTTAACTAACATCATACTTATTTAGCACACTTTACCTATATTTGGTCAATGTTTTGCTCATTTTTGCGCTCAAATGGTTTCTATGAGTGCATTGAGAATGCAATTGTCCCATTCTATTTAGACCTAATAACCGTGTATTTTTAAAAGTGAAATATTCGTCTGATTTAACAGAAGGGAAAATCCGAACCATCCCTACTCTAATAGTTCGAAAAGGTAGAAATGTTTATTAAAACAATCAAGCAATCAAACAATCAATACGTAAAAAATTGGGTAATTCATCCACACCTCTAAGACCCCACTAGGGGTGGAAAATAAATGATGGGATAAAACAGATAAATTTAAATACAAGATAATTCTAAATGCAACCTAACCTAAAGCAAGGGAAAAGAAAATATGGGTTAGAAAATAGGTAAATCATTCTGTCTTTTTTTCTGTTCCTACTGTATTTTATCTGTCCCTTGTTGATCCTAGCGGCACAAAAGTTCGACCACCGACCAAAGCCTTCAGTGGTCTATTCGTCTCCTCCATTGGCCAGTGGCCAAAGGAGCGGAATACTCTTTAAAAGTAATTATTTGCCAACAGTATAAAATAATATTTCAGAATTTACAGTAGTAACTAATATTTTACCACTTAATCGCAAAGGAGGGGGAGAGAGAGAGAGAGAGAGTCGAGAGGGAGGAGTAAAAATTCCCAATCGTCGTCCTCAGTTTTCTCTTCCTGTTCCTGTGCTACCTTCAGTGCATTTACCATCCGTTATTCTTCGCGTTGCAGAAGTTTTGTTACCGTCCTTGTTTTCGTCCGCTCACGAGAGACTGTGGAGTCCGTTAAGTACTGAAATAATGCGATTTATGAATTAATATCATCATGATAATATAAAATGTTGTTCAAACAGTTTTATACAGGCTGTACAACTCTGATTATGCTGACAATTTTTTATTATTCTTTTTAGTTTAATCTACTTTTTGCAATGTTTAAATAATATATTTTACTACATAGGATATAATAAATAGTACTTAGTCTACTCCTATAAATATTGCTTTTCAAAATTCTAAAGTATACTTCCAAAATAATGCCATACTTATGCACCGTCTGATCTTTTGCATTATTAGGAACTGTGGTTAATTAAATGTATTGTTAAATATATGTATTTAAGTACGCGTGTAAATAAATATTGCATTTAAATTTTCCTATTTTATTTCATCCCCTATTTTCAAGCCTTCGCGTTAGGTTAGGGCTTTGATATTAGGTTACAACCCGTATGTAAAATACATAAATATTTAATCACCTGAGGGGCGACAGGCTTTAAAGATTCTGTTTTTAAAAAGGCGTGCGGGATTCGTACCTTATTTTACTCATGCCATTTTTTTACAAGTTTTAACCAATGTAAAATTTAAATTTAGGTTTTTAAGTAAAATACTCAGGCCTATACATTATTACTAAAAAAAATTATTTTTTTCTTAAACTCATTATTATAGATTATTATGAGAAATAATTATTGTTAGTAACATATCATTAAATAACTGCGTATTTTTTCGCAGGACTGCCTCCTCCACCGCCCGTCGAAGAATCAGAAGAATCAGGAGAAGAAGAAGAAGATTACGATGACAGCGCTCGAGGCTGGGTGGGAAGTGTGGAAGAGATAAAGACCTAGTTAGGCTGGGCTGGGTTGTAGCACATACCAAAACGTAAATTTAATTTGTAGGGCTTAATTAAATTATTATGAACATGTAAAAATGTATAAAAAACGATTAATTACATTTGTTAAAACAAAACGTTTGTGAAAGATTTTAATTAACCAAAAATTAATAATAATTAGTCGAAACAAACACTTGAGAAGAAAGCTTGCTATAATTAATCTGAAGAAAGACAACTCTTGGATCCAGTTACGTTAATGTAACTGGACGCATTAATTTTATTTCCTTAATTGCTGTAATAAAAGTTCATTACTTTCCCACATTAGCCGTCCTACAGAAGAAACGATTAATTGCAAAGTTAAGTAGGCCTGCAAGACATAATAAATGAAGGTGAATAGTAATTAATTACAATGATTACAATTGCAGTACTGTAAATAAAGTCTGGTGTACAGGTGCTCTTTGCAAAGAAAATTAAGTCTGACAACCCTGTCGGCCATATTGAAACTTTCACACATGTGACTAATGTTAACTAGCGGTGCAGATTACGTCAGTATTTGTTAAGATAAAATTATATTTGAAGTCTCACTTTAAAAAGGTCTTGTATGCGAAAATGTGGTCGCTTTTTACATTTTATTATTTTACTGTTAAATACACTGGTAGCTTACAAAACAAGTTCAACAGTTTTGAACTTTTATTTACTATCAAGAGTAAAACAACCACTTTCGTATTTGAATTAGATTTTTTTTAACGTCCGACTACTGTGCACACTTGGGCTAATGCAGACGATGGGGTCCTCGGGGTGAAAGCCTAGTAACGGTATCCACTAGGCCACCGAGGCGGCTATTTGAATTAGAATGTACACTTATAATATTATAATGATATATTAAGTTATTCCATGTGAGGTGTGGGAGCTTGCTGCTGGTTTCATCTTGCGACAGAGTGTTCAACTACAGTTAAATAAATAATAGTAATGTTTATTTTCCACCCTGTCTTTTGCAGCTTGCAGAGATTGTAGCGGCAGATAGTCCAATTATTTGGATTTTAGCCGCTAATATTGAGCACGTTTTTTATAATAACGGCTACACTTCTAGTCCGTTTACATTCAATGCCTTCATTTATAAAAATAAAGTAAAAATCGCCTGCACTCTTGCGGTTGGTTATGCAACTAAACATCTTCTATTTCTAGTTACAGTTGGCGGGTTTATTTTAGTTTCAATTTGTGTTAAAACAGTTTTATTTTATTTCTTTACATTTCTGTGTTATTCATTAAGCTGATAATTATTTTTTGTATTATAATCTACTTCTCGTAATTTTTAAATAATTGACCGAGCGAAGCGAGTTTTCTGTTCCAACTTTACCCCTCATTTGGTCTGTTTGTTTGTTACCCAGTTTTGTCCAAACGCACTCACCGATCGTTTTAAAATTTGGTATCGAGGCACCTTCTATAAAGCCCAAACAATGTATGTGTAAGATTTGTTCCAATTCACTTCCTTTTCAAGATGGCGACCTCTTATTTACAATAAAGAGTTACATTGTTAAACGCATTGAACGATTATTTTGAAGATATCTGGTATAAAACCGGAATGAAGTACGTATTTTACCCTATTAACTTCCGTTTCAAGATGATAGCCTCTGATTTAACAATAAAGAATGTATGCAATTTTAATCAAATGTGTTGGCCGATTGTTTTGAAATTTGGTACGAAGGTAGCTTATATAAAACACAAAAGACGTATGTGTAAGATTTCTTCTCATTCGTTTCTGTTTCAAGATGGCGGGCTCTAATACAACGTTGTGAATGTAGTTGCTGGTTAGTCAACGTTTCCTGTAATACTGGTTGAACGGCAAGACTATTATAATTTTGACCACTTCGGGAGAAATCATAACATTTCCAATAAAGTTAATCAAGTAACATTTTTTGTAAATATTACGGTAACCTGTTAAATAGGCGGAAAAATCTACCAGCGCTCTCGTGGAGTGCTCTGTATATTAATTAAGAATATACTGCGAAGTATACTGTTCTTTGAAGTACTATTTTATCTTATTCCTTAAGACATAATAATTAATACGTCGTATACTACTGTAAATATTACTTTCCAAAATTCTCAAGTATAAGTCCAAAATAATAGGCCTACTATACTGATGCAAGGTCCTTTTAAAGGTGGTATATTTGGTGGCATTGTTTGTATTTATAAAATGAAAAGTACTTACGTATGTCAGGAATAGAAACTTACACTACTCCATGGTTTGTCACGAAATATTGCAAACATGGACAGTGGATCAGGTTTTTTTTACAATTTCAGTTGTAAAGTTGAAGAATTGACTAAATTATTGCTTTAATTATTGCAATGAAATTGTATAGGTATATAGGTAGGCTAACAGGAATTTTTGTAATACCGAAAACCAAATTCTAATGAAACATTTACACTTTATACTATTGCCACAATGCAATAATTCTTACCCATGAATTTAAAGTTTCAAATTTGGCAAACTGTAAATTAAGTTTCTGGGCAAAGAACTACTTGAAAAGAATAGAACAATGTAAATTGCACAAAAAATAACTAGAAATAATACGTTTTTATGCACAGTTTAATTTTTGCGTATCGATATGTTTATGTGATGACACTCAATGTTGGCAGTATTATGTATCGAAAGTCGTTACCACAGTGTCAGCTGAAAGCGATTATTTGGATACTGTTTAGTTTATACAAAATAATAATAATAAATTTTTTTTTTTTTTTTTTTTTTTGGTGTTTAACGTCCGACTATTGTGCACACTTGGGCTAATGCAGACGGTGGGATGATTTTATAGCGTATGAAAATGCCAAGCCCTCGCCGGGAATCGAACCCGGGTCCTCGGGGTGAAAGCCTAGTACGCTATCCACTAGACCACCGAGGCGGCTAATAATAAAATAAAAACGGTATTTATGCAGTGTAGTCTGTTCTGCATGTTTCGATATTTTATTTAATAAAACGCTTTATTATATGCCCAAAAGCAATAATCCAAAATATAAAAGCGCGAAAACCACGAGAAGTACGATAAAAATCGAAAATAAAAGTGAACAACATAACCTCAAAATTGCTACCGCGCCAAAGTCGCTAACGTGTTGTAGATCGGTAAAAAGATAACAATACGTCTAAAACGGGTTTTGCGTGATGAAAAACTTTTTTTAAAAAACAAAAATCCCCATAACCTAACTGACACGGTTGTCAGGCCTAACACGGTGATGCGTGAATATAAGTGACTGTTGGAAGGCTTACAATTGCCTTTCTGTCAACGGTTTTGTCCATCTCACAGTCAACCACTCGGTTAATTTTGTTGATTATGAGACAGGTGCACAAACGAATACGATCGAAAGATGGATACCTAATCTGTATCAGTTAGGTTCACCACGCAAGTACCGTGTCAGTTAGGTTATTAAGTATTCTTTTTCTTTTTTTAAAAAAAAAAGGTTTTCTTCAAGCATCACCGTGTTAGGCCTAACAACCGTGTCAGTTAGGTTATGGGGTTTTTTTGTTAAGAAAATAATAAAGTTTTTTTATAATGCAAAACCCGTTTTAGACATATTTTTATCGTTTTACCGATATATAACAAGTTAGCGACTTTCGCGCGGTAGCAATTTTGAGGTTATGTTTGTCATTTTTATTTTCGATTTTTATCGTACTTCTCGTGGTTTCCGCGCGTTTATATTTTGGATTATTGCTTTTAGGCATGTACTGAAGCGTTTCAGTAAATAAATATCGAAAAAGGCAGAACATGTTTACCATACAAACTTTTTAGGTAGGCTAACTAAAGTGTTTTTTGACATCAACGGCTTTTAAATTTAAATGTATTTTCTTTGTTAGACCTCGAACTATGCATAGGCTTATATGCTATTTGCAAGTAAGACTATACTGCACATATGTGATGTATAGTCTTTATCAATATGCTCATCGGATCCCTGTACGGGTTGAGTACACTCTGGAAGGATTATTTTGAAATGTTTTGGAAGATTTTGTATTTTGATTACGTGTGTATCGATTGGTTATTCGTAAAAGGATTTAACTAAACATGATGCACGGTGTGATTGCTTGAAGGGAAGAATAAATTAAAGATTATTGTCGGTATATAGGTGTCAATGCACTCCAAACTACGTGGTCAGAAGTCTTCGGGCAGTCTCTCCAGCTCTGTGCTACGCCTTGCACGTAAGTAGCTTGATAAGTAGTTTTTACAAATAGGCTGACAGTTTTATAGCATTTCGTGGGAAACTTGCTCTTCAATCCCGACATGAGAACTACCATTAGATAAACGGGGGGTTTTGGAAAGGATGCAATTTGACTTTGGTTTAGTGTGGAAAACTACCACCACTTTAGGGATGCACGAGCGTTATAGGGTATTTAAAGTGGTATAAAAATCTTTATCTTATAACAAGTATAAATTAATTATGGCGATAGTGAACAAATCGATCAGTATATTTTGATGAATTTCTAGTTTAAAAAAGTTATGTTTATTTGAATGTCTGTAATTCTAAACACGTAACTGGAAACCAAACTAACCTATTCGACATTATTTTTCACGAATGTATTGTTTGTCTAATGTCGGACCATAATTGTTCTAAAATATTTGCTTTTGATTCCTTTTGTGAGATAACAAAACACTTAAATGTTTACAGAAACCCTGATTTTTTTTTCAATTTTTAGTAAATCTTTGCTAATACAGCCTATAGTTCTAGAGTGCCCTAAGGATGTCTAGGCAGATGTCTATAACACATAAAAATAACGCTTTTGGGAGCTGATGATAAAAATCGGAAAATTAGCCAATTTTTTCAACAACAGTTCGAGGTACAACGGAAAAAATAAATCCATTTTTAAGATTTATTCTCGAACTAATAACTAACTTCATTTATTATTTAAGATCGAAATGCTGTTAACTTATTTGGAAAAATCAGGTAGATTTTGTAGATAGCTCCGGAACCAAAATTTTTTGGAAGGTATATCGATAATGTATGTGAAAGTTGTGTAATGTTTTTGCAACAGTTTTACATAGAGTGAGCTGTAATACTGTATTGCAGTTATTGGCGTTAAGACCTTGATACACTCGGTATAAGTACAAGTTTTTTGAGTGGTTTTCTTCTTTCCATCTGTGAGTGTTAGAGACGAGCTCTGCAACTCCAAAATTAACGATTAGTTGGGTGCCATAAAAAAAAAATCAAAAATTATAAATTGTGTTTTATGGGTTATAACTAATTTAATGCAAACAGGCTCAAATATAACCAACAACACTAAAAAAATATTTTATTTGCAATGTTAAAAATCTGATACTTGATTTCTTAAAACCGGATTCAAATATTTTGCTAAAATTTTAATGATAGTAAAATCTGAAAATCTAACAGTGCTTAGAATTCAATACTTTTTTTACCGTAATTTGGTTTTAGTTCATATTGTTATACACAGATTTGGATTATCTGTGTAGCTTACAATCAAAAGCTCAACAAAAGATGTTTCAAAGGTTTTAATAAATTTTATATTTTCACCACTGTCTGTTTTCGTATAATCTTTCGCACAGGAATATTTAAACATTTAAAGACTAAACTAGTATTCTGTTATTATTTATAATAGGGAATATTGATAATTCATATTACTTTTCAGAAAAACGTAACAGTGCAAGATGAAACACGTAATAGTAGCTTTAATACTGGGAATCGTTTGTTGGCAGCTAGCTCTATTACTGGATCCTAAACGTAAGTTATCATCAGCTCTACTGGGTACAAATATTTGTTATAACATAACTAATAACAGATGGTATTTTGTCGACCCTGAACAGTATTCCAAAAGTTGTAAGTACTTAAATTAAAGTGCCGAGCTATTTCTAAAGTTTTAACACTTTGCATTGCCTCTACAAATGCAATCTAGATGAAATCAGGAGCGGCCTGACTCTAAAGGGAGTCTACAATGAAAACGAAATCCTGATACCAATAAAGTACCGGTACTTTTCTTCCGATACCTAGTATTTTATTACTCGATACTTTCATTGGATACTTTTACTAACATCAATAACAGTAATAAAGTAGCCTATCGGTCGATTATTTTGTTATACTTAAATAACACTATAGCCGGCCACGGGAGGTTCGAACCTGGGATCTCTTACATCCGAGATAACCAGAGTGTAATGTAGGCCGTAAAAGACGTTCCTAACTTCGTTCAATCATCCTACATATTTACATCTCACAAAGTTTAATGTGTAACAAATTAGGTTATGTTTATATTGTACTAGCTGTTACCCGTTGCGGCTTTGCCTGCAATTATAATGTAAGCAATAAAATTTATAGTCAATTTTCAAAATCAGAATAGGTCTGTTCATTTTAATATATTGCTATATACAATATTATATGATTTATGGTTTTCGGCAAAGACATATAAATTTTTGCTACTCGATACGCTAAAACAGGGTCATGTCATATTCTAATAAAATACAGTATTATTAAAAAGTCATTATTATACAATTAAACTGGAATAGTATTGTGTTTATCTCAGATACCTAAAACGTGTTCACACCAAATGTAATCTCATTTGGTCCAGTAGTTAAAGTGTATTTGAATAACAAACAAATAAACAAAAACAAACTTTCAGAAATATAATATGATTAGCTGTTACCCGTCACGGCTTTGCCCGCAATCATAATATACATTAAAGATCACGCATCACCGTGTTAGGTAATTAAACCTAACTATTGTTAACAGATGTTACAAAACTAAAAACTGATTATTATTTTGGGCTGGGTAAGTAGTATAATGACGTTTTGTAAAACGGGAATAGGCCTATATGTATCTCTGCTACTTAAACCATATTCGTACTAAATTTCATCTCAATTGGTCCAGTGGTTAAAGCGTGATTGAATAACAAACAAACAAACACACAAACTTTCAGAAATATAATATGAATTAGATAGATTTTATTTTCATTTATTGGTTTCTATACGTAGTAATGATAACTTATATTTTTTTCATTTGTTGCTTTTGGTATGTGCATATGCCTATATTACTTAATTAAGTGTAAGAATTGATTTTAGATATTTTCATGTATTGTTTTCGGTGTACATTATATTATTATATCTGATATATTTTTTTAATTCAATTTTTTTTTTAACGAAGTAAACAGATGCAGTAGGGCCAACTATAGGCCTATAAATTACCAGTCATATTTCTTTCGCTACTCCTATCCAATGCCTACTAATACCAGTAATATCGGTAAATTCCTTTCAATTTCCTCCAGTATCGATACTTTTTCCGATATCATTATCTAGTAAAAGTTACTGATACTTTCTTTTTATAATTTATCCCTAGTTACTATACTACACACTACTGATACATAGGAATGAAATATCAAAAGACAGTATCGGTACGTTTACTAGATACTGTCTTAGAATCAAAAACAAAGAATTCACTGATATTAGTAAAGTAGCGAATAGACGTATTGGAAGTAATATAAAACAGACATTAAAATAATTTAATAGATTATGAATATCATATAGTACTGAACCTGTTTACTTCATATTAAAACAAAACAATACATTTAAAAAATATAATTGATATAATAGTACAAAACACCGAAAACATAATTCATAATACATAATTCATAAATTCATTATGTACACCGAAAACATAATGAAAATACGTAAATCCAATTCTTACACACAAAAAAAAAGAAATGTAATATAGCCTACAGGCCTACATATCAATAATAGGAAATTAAAATACTTAATGATAGGAATTTAAATACTTAAAATGCTTAATTTAATAACAGGAAATTAAAATACTGTACATACATTTGCATGTACAAAATAATACAGTATATACTAAAATAATACAGTATATAGATCAAGAGCAATAAATAAAAAAATATGTAAGTTATAATTATATTATATACACACTAAAAGCAATAAATCAAAATAAATCCAAGTAATTATAACATGACATAACCTAATTTGTATCATAAGGCTTTGTTAGACATGAATAGGTAGCATGCCTAGTCTTATTTACAGCATACATAATACTTTCATTACCTCCATTTGGTTTAATGATACTTTTTAGTAGGCCTACTAGATCTTAGGTTCGAACTTGCAGAGGGTCAGCAATAATGATGTTTAAGCTATAAAAAGTAATTTATGGTAACTCTATCGGATTACTAGTAAAAGTATCGAATGAAAGTATCAAGTAAATTAAAGTACTGGGTATCAAAATAAAAGTATCAATACATTATTAGTACCTGTGTATTGGTTTCATTCCTACTGATATATAAAATCTGCTTTAAAATCAGAGATGACTGTAGCCGAAATGTGTTACTGACACTAACATCTGTAACAATAATATTTTAACAAATAAATTCAACCAAACATTGTCCTACTGAACTTGTTCAGAAAATATCACATTGAAACACTAATTTAATTACCATTTTACATTTTACTTTCTCTAGTCCTAGGCTATACAGGTGAAAAAAGCTATTTTGATGGATATTTCAAATATATCTATCGTTTTTATAACTTTTAAAATGTATGAATAATTCAAAAAGTTAAAAGTTTATAGCCTAATAATGGAAAGAAATTGTTTTTGTTAACATTTTGAAAATTATAAAATAAGTAAAAATATTGAATAAATTAACATCAAAGAACATTTCAGAAAGTTGTTCATTTTTGTATTTTCAGTAAAAAGTTAAATTTATGCATAATTTTAATGATAATTTAAGATAGTCAAAGATATAATACTCTAAAATCAAAATTATTAATTTTTGTGCCACGTTTGAATCCATGCAGTTCAACTGAAAGGTCATCAACTTTTACCAGCTTTTACAGAAATTATCAAAAAAGTTACTTTATTCGCTCTATTATAACACTCCATTATAAGTGTTGACTTTTTTGTGTACTCTATGGCTCATTTTGTTTCAGAGTAATCTCATATGTGACACATGCTTGGTTCATTTGTTCTGTTCCTCAGTCAGATTCACTTTGTTTTTGAATACATTTTACTGCTTGTTTTCATGAACAGTGTAGGTTTTTGGCAAACTAAGAGTGGATACACATATTGATTGGGTGTAAATGAAACGATTATTAAAATTCACTATGATAATTATGAAAAAAATACTGTTTTTTTATTCAATTTCAACAAAATTCAATTTTTACAAGTTGAGGAAGTGTTTAAAGTCAAAAGTCTCTATGGAAAAATTTTAGGTCTTCTAAAAACCAATAATATTGCTGCAGATTGCAAACGTATGTATTTTTTCACTTTGAAGATACAACTAAATTGAGGAAAATAGCAATTTTGAGGTCGGGGTGCGACCGCCACCTCCGCAGTATTTTCCTTAGATTCTTAAGACCCATAAACAACTTAAGTCTAAAATTTTGTGCAAATATCGCAAAAGATAAAATTTCAATTTGGAAAAACAGACAGACAGAGAGAGAGAGAGAGAGGAGAGAGATCACATCATCTGTCCGACACTGCCCTTGTCTGTGTTACAACCGTGAACGTCTTATACTCTCACAACTTATTATTATTGTTATTAAAGTATTAGATCTAAGTTATTACAAATGTCTTTGTTTTCGTTATACTGTTTTATTCAGTAATAGCATAACTTTATTTAGATAAATTTATTAGTATTTTAAATTTTTTTTATATTTAAGAGGCCCCAAGCAATTGCAGACCAACTGACCTAGCCAGACCACCGCTGAACAGAAACCAAATTATAAATTAGGCCTACTAAAGCGCTTTTATTGAACTATCCACTAAAACAGACTGCGTAGGAGCAGCTATCTCCCAACATATCAGTTTACTTTACTCCCAAAAATAATTACTATTCTAACACCAGCACTGGTCAAAGTAAACATAAGAAACTTGAATACAAATGTTGTTAAAATCTTTTTGGTGAAATTGTTTACTTTCTCTTTTAGGTCATGACATGATTGTCATTTATTACAATGATTATGATGAACCTGTACCAATGTTGACTAATGTTTCTCAAGTCACGCCTACGCTAAAGACAAGAGTTCTTCGTTTTGGTTTACTACCTTGCTCCTGCGAAGATTATACATGTGGGTGTTGTGCCAACATAAATATAAGACTTTTTAACTTCCAAAGGCACGGTAAGAGAAAGAAAGTTACAACTTAACTGTAGTGATGTTTCACTCTTGCTAAAGCAATGTAATTTAATATAAGTATACTTAATATAAATATATAATATTTATATATACAGTATAATTTAATATACACTAATAAAAGTTTTACATATTTTATATAAAAAAGAAGTAAAATATTATTGTAAATTTGTCAAAGTTATTTACCTTTTTAACATTTCTGGAATACAGTAATACAGTAAATCTAGACATGCACTCCATATAATCAGCTTCAACAATCACTGAAGTATTAAAAAAATTTAAGCATTATAACTGATCAAAATAATTTGATAAACAATTAAAAATATTTATTCAGTTTTAGTATTGAAAAGAAAGTGTGTAATGTTGAATTCTTTAAAAAAAAATAGACATAATTTCCACAGATATTATGTGCTACATACCCAAAGAAAGTGGCAGTCATAAATTTACGTTCAAGGTAGCACAAAAATTTGTTACTTATTAGTACCTAGTGATTTATACTGAATTCTTTAAGTGTAGATAAGTAAGTGTATATTTTCACAACAATGCTATATGTTGTATGCTTGAATTAGAAAATTACAGTGTAATTTTCAAATTCCATTAATGGTGTTACAGCTTGTACGAACATGACTTATGATCCACATGAGTTTTCTATAAGTATGAACATGCTCATGAATGAAGAATCCATCTACCAACAGAGTGTGTCAGGTTGGTGTCACAAGAACTATTATGATAAAATAGACATAACATTGGGAAACTATCTGCAACCTTACCTAAATAGGACAACAATCAAAATTTATTTATGCTCATGGTAAATCTAAATACATGTTCTTTCTCTCTTTCAAAAAATTTTTGTTACCTTGAAAATTAAATTCCCTGAAAAACTATTTCAGTTAAAGTATCAATTAAGTTTACTAATATCATAAACAAAATTAATATTTAGGCTATAAATGAATGAAAAAATCATTTTTTTATTCCAATTAAAACAAGAGTTTACCAAAATTTCAATATATTTTTTCACCATTCCAAGTTAAAAAAAATTCAAGACTAACAAAACATAACAAACTCATAACTGCCAATTTTTTACTTTAATATAAAAGAAATTCAACCACTACATACTATACAGTATTTATTATAAATCGTAATACAAACATGGGTAAATATAAATTATAGTTGTTATTAGTATTTACTATTACTGTTATTGTTATTATAATATGTTTTACAAACACTAGTTTTAACATTAAAATGTATTATCTACACAAGGTGGGATTGTTACAAATCTCTCCTGAGTATTGTTTGTGCGGGCAGGCTGTTGAAACCACAACACATACTCTTTGCAAGATCCTAGAGGCCAAAAAAGGAAACTCTTTGGACCTCAGCAACCAGATCAAGAGTTCACCTTACACAAGATTCTACAGCTCATTAAGGGTACTGGAGTCGGTTTAAGGTGAAGAGATATTGTACACAAAAAGCTTTAGCTTTTAAGCTGACATGTCAGGGGCCACAGAGCTGCTGTTAATCCCCAAAAAGAAACATAATCATTAAAAGGTGTTTTTAATTAAACTGTAACTATTACTTGATTAATTAGCCCAAGTAGTTTGTTCATAAACACATGACGTAGAGCAAGCTGGCTTCAGACAGAAGAGATCCATAATTCCAAACCATAAGATTCACACAGGCTGTCAAGGAGGCTTTTAACCAAAAAGAGAGTGACCTCGCTGTTCAGAGGTGCCTAAGGTACTGTTTGGAGAAATAAACTAAAACAATTGAAAATTAGTAGAAATATTCTGAGGTGGTATATCAAGTTCCTTTTCCCAAGATGAGCAGAGATAAGCTACAGAGTTAGGTCAGGATACAAATAAACAAAAGTGAGGCTTCCTCAGGAACAGTCCCTAGCACAACATTTATGTTAATGATCTTCTAAAATTTATCAAGAATATAAAGGGAACTAACATAAGTATTATTGTTGATGATGTTAATTATTAATATTAATCCATATACTTAACTTACAATTCTTACAGTAAATCTATTATAACATACATAAGTGCAGTGTTAGTCACAGAAAATAAAACAAATCTTGAACAACTAGAAAAATCTCACAAAAACATCAGTACCAATCTCTCACTCTTAGCAGATATAAATAAGGAGACTTATTTCCCATGCTTTTTTTTTTAAATCTAGCCAATGCTTATATATATTATACTGTAAATTCAAATCATTATGTTCATATAAAGATATATATACTGTAAATTCAAGGTGTGAAATTAGTAAAATGTTGATCTTTGATAAACTAAACATAGTACAGTTTTTGATAAGTTAACGATAAACATTACTCTGCATATTGATAAGGTAAAATTATGTTTAATATCTCATTTTAAAGATAATGTATTTGTGAGAGTAATCTAAACCATTAGTAGAATAGGGAATTGATTCAATATGCCCAACAGGTTCAAGAGATTCTGAAGTTCACAAGATAAAAATTCACAAATTAAAAAAGCCAAATAGGCTGGAAACAATTTTATCATTTCAGTTTCCAAGTTTTTCATTTCAGAATTGTAGAAACACTATCATCTTAATAATTGTTAAGCTTGACAATTATATATTATATATAAAATATATTATATATAAAATATATTATATATAAAATATATTACATATAAATATATTATATATAAAAAATTATATATAAAATAATTTCATTTCAAGACTAGCGAAAAGGATACTCAAGTACCCATGGGGTAAAAAGTCAACAATTAGTTGGATTCAAGAGGTAAGGAAAGATTTAGAAAGAAATAATATAAAAGAAGAAGAAACGCTGAACAGAGAGATTTTTAAAAAGAGGATATTGAATGGAGGGATTCCAAGGAAGATTGCAGAAGAAACCTGGTGTGAAGTGATCCGAAGACAGAAAGAAGCTGCATAGTGAAAGGATGAGGGAATATTGTAGGGAACGGAAGAGAAAACAACTAAGTGTGATGAATTGAAATTGTCACATGGTCCCTAGCAGGCCTCATCGAAAGAAGAAGAAGAAAATAATTTCATATATTTGAAATTTCGTATTATGTATAATTATTTTAATTTATTTTGTAAGAAGGACATTAGTTTCACTCTGTTAACATTACTAAATTTCTTAGATATTGTAATATTAAGAATAAAATTTTGCTAATGTTTAATTTAATATTTTTTTCTTAGGAAAGCAATAGATATAGGGAAAACATAAAAATAGTTTTTCGGTGTCAATAACATACTAGAGTGTTCAAATCACAAGCAAGAATATCATTTACAAAATATTAAACACACACTAATCAAGCAATTATTAAATTATAGCAGCTTAGGCCTAGAGACAGGTATGTAAGTAATGGGGTTAATTAATGGTTTTTGTTAATGCAACCTAAAAAATCTAATAACAAAAATCTGATAAATGTTTTTAGAACTTCCAGTTAGAACAACATTATAACTAATTTTTTATGTTCCAGCAAAAAATCCTCCATCAGCCTGTCTTCAAATTCCCATGCCATACATACCGACGATAGACTTCTGTGTCAGGTTATTTGACATATTCACTCCAGATGGACATCTGCATATGTGTATAAATTTTGAAACTCGTATTGAACGGGTACCTGTCATGGTTTTACAATTCGACTGTCTGCAAATGGGAACTGATGGAGTGAGCCTTTTAAAACCTGAAGAGGCTGAGGAATCAACATTAGCACCAGAGAAAGAAGATATCGATTTGGCATCAGACATATATGATGAAGTAAATGAAGTCAAGAAAAATAGTTCTTTTGTCAATAAAGCAACAAACAGTTCATTTGTAATGGCTGAAAATGGGAACAATGTCACATCAGAAATAAATGAAAATAAAAGTTTGGTAGAATCGTCTGATTTGTTGGCGGTCAATGATTCACTTCTAATAAAAGAAATTAAGAAAAACATCTCACCTGAACAGGATGATAATCATAGAAATAATTCTTTTCAAGGAAATGTAATTAAGGCAGATGGCTCATTTGCAGTAAACAAAAATGTTTCTTCCTCAGTAAGTACTGAAGATAAGAATTCATTGACAACTCTATGAAAAATCGTTACTACATTATAATTAAATCTCTATACAGACTAAAATATAATAAAATACAACTAATAATTTTGTTTATATGATAACACCATAAGTGTGGTGGTAACAAAATAAACAATATGGAAACAGCATGTTTTTTTAGGTCCTACTTGAGTTAGAAAACCATGCAACCATGCATTTTTCTTTTTAAAGCTTTTCTTGTCACTTGCCAATAGTCTGCTCCAAAACTATGAACCAAATGTAAAAACCATAAACTCCTGTGGATAATAAAGTAAAGAAATGGCTAGATTACTCAATTTCTAAAATTGCTAGTAAAGTCTTCTGTAAAAGTTCTGTTGTATACAAAATTCAAAGCCATTTGGATTGATGCTCAAACAATTTTTTTTGGTTACTGAGTGATAAATATTGAAATTAATTTCATTAACGTAATAAAAATTTTATGTTATTGTCTCTTAATTATTGTGTTTATGCAGAAAATTTTAAAATCTTATCGTTTTGCACACAATGAATTTAGAGAAAAGTTTTTTTATGAAATTTATTAACCTTTTTTTCTGGCGAAAAACCTTTTAAGGTTATCGTCGCCGAGAATCTTTTTTTTTATTAATTTTAACCTTATTGGTTAAGATTTTCAGTAGTAAAAATTATTAACTAATACACTTTCAATTTGAGCTGTTGCAGATTGGCTTAAAATTAAAAATTTTGAATGACTGCCATTCGTGAACTAACCAGAATTATATGAAAAATTAATTATTTTGCATCATTCTGTAGTAGGCTAATGAGCAAAATTTTGAATCATTCTATGGACTAAGATGTGGGTGATAAGTTATAAGATGGTAAGCGATGGGTAATTTGTTCTACTACAGCAGTATAAAAACACAAATATTTCAAAACCTCCTCAATAGGTTTTCTAAAGATTAGAGCCTGAAATATCAAGTTGTTTCCACCATACTGTATATGAAGTTAGAAAACATTTTTTTTTCTTTTTTCATATTACAAATTAAGCTATAATGGGTCAAAATGATACAGTTGTGATTGAATATAATTAGTTTAGTGATGAAAAAATCATATTACAAAACTTGTTTGCACAGTACTTGGTCTAAAATGGAAATAAATATCTACAGAGCATAAAAATTATTTGAGTTATAATATGATCTTTGTAACAATCAATTTTACAGCTACTATTGCATCTGAATATTAAAAAAGTTAAAAATTACTCCAGTGTTTCTTTTTATTATTATTATTATTATTATTATTATTCACTGACCACTTCATATTTCTTGTATATATTCCAGATTTTTTTTTAGGTCAAAGAACTTCTTCTGAAGTCAGATAAATAGCCTTAAGGCTTTTTGTGCACTGGCTAGACTGTAAAAGATCCTGTTTATTTCTACAACCTTTACAAAACTTTTTAAGTACTTCACATTTCAGAAGTAGATGTTCTGCTATTTTCGTTCTTGTCACATTATCTGCAATTCAGGTTTCCTTGAGCTAAACGCAAAGTATTGAAATGAGTATTAAGTGAGCCAAACATAACTTAGTCAAGGTTTTAATATTGAACCAAATCATAGTGCTTGAAACTTATGTTGTATTGCTGACTGAGAAGGAAGCATATAGATTGTATTAAATTTAAGAGGGTTACAAAATTTATAAATAATAACATCATGTGGTTGTTAATTAATTTTTCCTACTAAATCTTTGTAGATATATTTACAAAAATATCCCTTTTATATACTTTATTTTTTGCTAGTCTACTAGCTTAAGGCAGTGAGACCAAGTACATAACACACAACAATCTATATTTCCTCACAAAAATGAATACATGAAAAAAAGCTCATGTCCATATAATCAAATTAGAAAAACTTTTCATTTCCAAGCTAAGGTGCCCCAAAGTAAGCATTAAGCAGTATTGTCAAGTCGCCAACTCCTACTCATCTGATAGTGGAGTAGATACAGGAGTCCATGTGGAGAAGAGGGTAGCATGGTTCAATGGATCGTCATATGCAACATATCATCATATGAAGTACAGTATATTGTATGATCAGCTGACAAAAATACCAGTGATCCTTCTATTCTACATGTACTCTGCTAAAAACATATATTTTTTCATTAAATAATAAGCAATAATTGTCAATTGTTATTTCATATACAGTAATAACTCATATTTCAATAGAAATTCGTTAAAATATTTTAAAATATAAGAAAGCGTTTTACTATCACATTTATGCATGACAAAAAATATTTTTTGTATAGTAATCTATGAATCTAATTAATCTTGTTCTATGCAGTAAATACATATTGGAAAAAAATTGTGAGTATAACTATGCAACCTAATTACAATAATATTAATATTCGAATGAAATTTCGATTTTTAATCATTTAAATTTCTGTATTCGATTATTTTTAACAACTAATTATATAGAATATTGTAATCCATTACACATATCACTATAACAAAATATTCATGGAACAAAATATACATAACTAGACCTCCATCAGTGGGCCTCAGTCATACCGATTTTTTTTTTTTAATCTGTGCTACGTACCACAATAACAAACACTGCACCGTGTATCATACTGTATCATTATCTTTGTACTGTAGTGTATTAGTGTACGTTGTTCAATACCAGAGCGATGTTGAACTATGTAACAATAATTATAAACCAAATAGCCACAATTCCATTCACGAGGTCTTAGAAACTTGCTAAAAGCTTAAAAGGCGCTTAAGCAAAGAATATTATACTGAAATTTCAAGAGAAAAACAATGATGAAAACTGCATATCAAACAGTTTTGAAAATAAAGTATTCCCATTTCATAAAGTACACCTCACAGATGAACGAAAACAATAATGAAATTTTAATTCTACCAGCTTTTATCTATATTATTCACCAACCAAAGATTAGCTTGAAATGACCTAAAATTCAAAATATCATAAAGCTTTATTATTTATGTATAGTTTATATAGTATAATAAGAGGCTAATAATAATAAATAGTAGTTTAGTAACTATATCCTTTCATTGTTAATTGTTTATATTAAGTGATGTACTTTGTAAACTCTTCACTTTGTAAAAATCCCTGTTACAAATATGCTGTCAAATAAAAAAACATGTATATATAGCTGAAGAAAGAAGAGCAAATCCTTTATAATCTATGGGCAAATCATTAAGCCCAGACTGTACTTACTGGGCGAGGGACGAAGTGCGGGACGTAGAGTACAGAGTACAGAAACAGAGGCGACTAGAAAAACCTTGCGGAAGACAGCGTCAACGCTAAGCATCAGCGACAAATTTTACCAGCCGTTACTAGCTAACCTAAAAACATCGAACGTTTAACATCGCTAAGACAAAAATTATGGATAAAATTGTAATTTTTTAGATATTTAATGGTTTTTAAATTAACTGTGTATTATAACGAAGTTTATCAATTATAAATCTCAGTCAATCATTGCATACATTAATAACTATTATCAAAATTTAAAGTTCAGCTCTGCGGCAACGTGTTATATACTTCTTATGTTTAGGCGTTTAAAATCATATCACCGTATAAAACTGCATTCAAATAAATAATTTTAAAATATAGTATATACATCTGCATTTAGTGATTTCACAATTAGATGTCTTAATGTTGAATTCTAGACATCGGTATAATTAAAGTCAAGTGTGTAACCAGAGATCGACACGCTGTATAAGTATTTGGTTTAGGCGATTAAAATCGTATCACCTAATAAAACAGCATTAAAATAAATTATTTTAAAAAAAGTATATACATCTGCATTTGGTAATTTCACAGTTAGATGTCTTAATGTTGAATTCTAGACATTGGTATAATTAATCAAAGTCAAGAGTGTAACCCAAGGTCGGCGCGATGTAGAAGTATTCTGTTTAAACGTTTAATACCGTATCATTGTATAAAACTGCATTCAAATAAATTATTTTAAAACAAAGTATATACATCTGCATTTAGTAATTTCACAGTTAGATGTCTTAATGTTGAATTCTAGACATCGGCATAATTAATCAAAGTCAAGTGTGTAACCCGAGGTCGATGCGCAGTAGATATATATGGTTTAGTTTAGGCGTTTAAAATCGTATCACCGTATAAAACGGCTTTCAAATAAATCATTTCAAAACAAAGTATATACATCTGCATTTTGTAATTTCACAGTCAGATGTCTTAATGTTGAATTCTAGACATCGGTACAATTAATCAAAGTCAAGTTGTAACCCGAGGTCGACGCGCTGTAGAAGAATTTGGTTTAGGCGTTTAAAATCGTATCACCGTATCAAACAGCTTTCAAATAAATCATTTCAAAACAAAGTATATACATCTGCATTTTGTAATTTCACAGTCAGATGTCTTAATGTTGAATTCTAGACATCGGTATAATTAAACAAAGTCAAGAGTGTAACCCGAAGTCAACGCCCTATATAAATAAGCAGAGACCATTTCGTTTAAGCGTTTAAAATCGTACCACCGTATAAAACAGCAATCAAATAAATATTTTTATAATAGTATATATAACTACATCTAATAGTTTCACAGTTTCTTGAGTTAATATTCAATTACAGACATTCATATAACAACTTAAATGTAAAAAGAACAAAACGTATTACAAGCGATGCATGTAGGCTTTGTGTTTAGACTTTCTAATTGTACCATTAGGTATAAAAAAAAGTATTAATTGAATTAGGTGATAACAAATATTATACATTACTCCATTTTAAACAAGTAAAAGCCATTAAATGGATAAAATAATTCAAAGATAGGCTTTGAGACAATACCAGTAAGTGTAGAGTTCGGGTCAAATTGCCAGTCTTAACAAAAGGCTGAAGTTAGCGTTAATTTTGCCCTTGCTATTTAGTATTAGAATCATATGACGAATACATACTTATTTTGCAACGACCGTATACAATAACTATCAAATTTTTATTTTAAAGTGTTGTATGTATATATGTTTTATGTAATTTAAGAATTTAGATGTCTGAATATTGAATTATAGAAATTTAAAATATAATTTAAAAACCCTAGCACGGCCCGAAGTCGACGCGATGTATAGCCGAAATTGCATTGTGTTTAGGCGTTTAAAATCGTATCACCGTATCAAACGGCTTTCAAATAAATCATTTCAAAACAAAGTATATACATCTGCATTTTGTAATTTCACAGTTAAATGTCTTAATGTTGAATTCTAGACATCGGTACAATTAATCAAAGTCAAGTGTAACACGAGGTCAACGCGCTGTAGAAGAATTTGGTTTAGGCGTTTAAAATCGTATCACCGTATCAAACAGCTTTCAAATAAATCATTTCAAAACAAAGTATATACATCTGCATTTTGTAATTTCACAGTCAGATGTCTTAATGTTGAATTCTAGACATCGGTATAATTAAACAAAGTCAAGAGCGTAACCCGATGTCAACGCCCTATATAAATAAGCAGAGACCATTTCGTTTAAGCGTTTAAAATCGTACCACCGTATAAAACAGCAATCAAATAAATATTTTTATAATAGTATATATAACTATATCTAATAATTTAACAGTTTCTTGAGTTAATATTCAATTACAGACATTCATATAACAATTTAAATGTAAAAAGAACAAAACGTATTACAAGCGATGCATGTAGGCTTTGTGTTTAGACTTTCTAATTGTACCATTAGGTATAAAAAAAAGTATTAATTGAATTAGGTGATAACAAATATTATACATTACTCCATTTCAAACAAGTAAAAGCCATTAAATGGATAAAATAATTCAAAGATAGGCTTTGAGACAATACCAGTAAGTGTAGAGTTCGGGTCAAATTGCCAGTCTTAACAAAAGGCTGAAGTTAGCGTTAATTTTGCCCTTGCTATTTAGTATTAGAATCATATGACGAATACATACTTATTTTGCAACGACCGTATACAATAACTATCAAATTTTTATTTTAAAGTGTTGTATGTATATATGTTTTATGTAATTTAAGAATTTAGATGTCTGAATATTGAATTATAGAAATTTAAAATATAATTTAAAAACCCTAGCACGGCCCGAAGTCGACGCGATGTATAGCCGAAATTGCATTGTGTTTAGGCGTTTAAAATCGTATCACCGTATCAAAAGTTATTCAAATAAATTAATTTAAAACCAAGTACATACATTCTCATTTAGTAATTTCACAGTTAAATGTCTTAATGTTGAATTGTAGACATCGGTACAGTTAATCAAAGTCAAGGGTGTAACCCGAGGTCGACGCGCTGTAGAAGTTTAGGCGTTTAAAATCGTATCACCGTATCAAACAGCTTTCAAATAAATCATTTCAAAACAAAGTATATACATCTGCATTTAGTAATTTCACAGTTAAATGTCTTAATGTTGAATTCTAGACATCGGTACAATTAATCAAAGTCAAGGGTGTAACCCGAGGTCGACGCGCTGTAGAAGTATTTGGTTTAGGCGTTTAAAATCGTGTCACCGTATCAAACAGCTTTCAAATAAATCATTTCAAAACAAAGTATATACCTCTGCATTTTGTAATTTCACAGTTAAATGTCTTAATGTTGAATTCTACACATCGGTACAATTAATCAAATTCAAGTGTAACCCGAGGTCGACGCGCTGTAGAAGTATTTGGTTTAGGCGTTTAAAATCGTATCACCGTATCAAACAGCTTTCAAATAAATCATTTCAATATAAAGTATATACATCTGCATTTAGTAATTTCACAGTTAAATGTCTTAATGTTGAATTCTAGACATCCGTATAATTAAACAAAGTCAAGAGTGTAACCCGATGTCAACGCCCTATTTAAATAAGCAGAGACCATTTCGTTTAAGCGTTTAAAATCGTACCACCTTATGAAACAGCAGTCAAATAAATATTTTTATAATAGTATATACAACTGCATCTAATAATTTTACAGTTTCTTGAGTTAATATTCAATTAAAGACATTCATATAACAACTTAAATGTAAAAAGAACAAAACGTATTACAAGCGATGCATGTAGGCTTTGTGTTTAGACTTTCTAATTGTACCATTGGGTATAAAAAAAAGTATTAATTGCATTAGGTGATAACAAATATTATACATTACTCCATTTCAAACAAGTAGAAGCCATTAAATGGATAAAATAATTCAAAGATAGGCTTTGAGACAATACCAGTAAGTGTGGAGTTCTGGTCAAATTGCCAGTCTTAACAAAAGGCTGAAGTTAGCGTTAATTTTGCCCTTGCTATTTAGTATTAGAATCATATGACGAATACATACTTTTTTTGGCAACGACCGTATATAATAATTATCAAATTTTTATTTTAAAGTGTTGTATGTATATATGTTGTATGTAATTTAAGAATTTAGATGTCTGAATATTGAATTATAGAAATTTAAAATATAATTTAAAAACCCTAGCACGGCCCGAAGTCGACGCGATGTAAAGCCGAAATTGCATTGTGTTTAGGCGTTTAAAATCGTATCACCGTATCAAACGGCATTCAAATTAATTAATTTAAAACCAAGTACATACATACATTCTCATTTAGTAATTTCATTGATATATGTCTTAATGTTGAATTCTAGACATCGGTATAATTAATCAAAGTAAAGGGTGGAACCCGAGGTCGAGCGATGTAGAAGTATTTGGTTTAGGAAATGAATACACAATCTATGAGTTTTGATCTCATTAGCCCGAGTTCCCCTAGGTGTAACTGGTATTGTTTGTCGAAAATGTCCAGATAGAAGTACTGTAACACCCATTATTAAATTTTAATGTTTCGTATCCTTTAGACAGTTACTTAGAGCTTCAAATCCTTTTTTATGTGGTATTGGGCTTTCATCCTAAACTATGAGCTTGCATTCTTTTAAAACTTTTGCCATATTTGATTGTTTATTATTATTACATTTCGGAGTCTTGATGGTATTCAAGTTAAGTGGCAATTTGAATAGTGCGCCTCGATATTGTTGTAAGAAGGTATCCTGAAAATTTTAAGACTCTTGTTATAATAGTCTCGGCTGTATGTTGATTATTAAAGTTGGACTGGGTAGTGAAATGGCGTTAAAATCAATTTTTTGAAAAATCCTGTCTTAAAATCATGCCTATATGGTTACATAAATGTACACTGAAAATTTCAAGTTGCTAGCTAAAATAGCGACAATAGCTGACTAAAATATCAACAAATTTGGTTCTACGTTGATTATGAATCAGTCAGGTAGTCAGGATATATATTATATATATATATATATATATATATATATTAATTTAATTATTATTATGCAATATATATTTAACTGTAAACGCTATAAAAACTTTTGTGTGGTAAACGGGTCTGTATATGGTATAATGGCGTAATTTATAATTGTAATAATTGTTATTCATATACAAAAAACATGGATCAATCAAAAAAGTTAGTCAGTAGCGCGTTTTGAACTGAAATCCTTTAGTTACATAAGCAGAAAACCGCGTGATAATTTTTACCTGATACGATTTCAAAGTATTTTCTCTATCAAAATTAACATGTATCATGTTTTAGGGCAAGTTGTGATGGATTTTGTACATTGCATGATGCGAGTGCACAAATTTATATTGATACGTAAGTATTTTGCGCGTCACAAGTCTCATTTTATTTTTATAAGTAATGAAAATAAAGACAATAAAATGAATATTACTGAAATTGTATAAACAATAGCAAATAAATGTTATATTAATATTATTTTTAAAATATTATTTAAAAAATGTAATTAAAAATGCAATGTAAAAAATGTATACATATAATTATAACTTTTAAGAAAAAAATACCAAATCTAGAGCAATTTCTTAGTTACATATTTCTGTTACTGAACAAAAACTAAAAATCATGTGTCGTGTTTCGAACAAATTATCGCAATTAAAATAAAAAGGAAGAGAAAACAATGATACATGATTTTTATTTTTGGTTCAATAACAGAAATTATTTTTTTTTTAGTCAGGCGCTCTGAAAGCGTTCGGTTCAAAAAACGGTTTTTGAAATAATTTTCGAGAAAAATGTTAAAATCAGATTTTTTTAAAATCAGGTTGATGATTGTGAACAAAAATATAATCCATATAATCCGTTCTTACTCAAACAAAATGTATGAGTACCAGGTTCTCAGCCCAAATACCAGGTTCTGGAGCTTTAAGAAAACTACTCATCAGATTTCGTAGGTTAATAATTGAAGCCATTGAGCAAATTTTTACTAAAAAATTTACGGTTTCGAATTAAACCGGAAAAAACGAAAAATAAATCCAGGCTAATTTATGCGGATTTTAATGCCGATATTTGTTTTCAACAGTAGGTTATCCTGGTGTTTATGTTTGAGTTAAATAAAATAAAAGTTGTTTTGTTTTTTCATTAGAGAATTTTACAGACAGACCAGACAATCGAAAAAAAGAAAAAAAATCATAAATATGATTACTGGAAGTTTTTTTATATTTTGACTTAAGGAATAATTTCAGAAGTCTGAGAACATAATTTTTAATCAATCTTTATCTCGTATTATGTTATGTATGCAACATAATTCTTTTACTTTTCCGTATTTTAGGATCTCATATATTAATAGAAAAACTGGATAGCAAAATAATTTTTTAGCACTATAGTTTACTATATTAAAAATTGTAGAAATTATATTTTTATAAACTTGGTACAACATGGCATGTGAACCAGATCTAATTTCATTATAACTCCAAACAAAAAAACTTTTTTTCTAATTCTCATTTGGGTTCATATTTAATACTCTACCAAATTCTTGTTTATTATGTAGGACAGCACTACTTAAAATATTTTAGGAATAGTATGTGATGAAATAAACAATGTAGTAATTGATCCAAAGTATGCTATTTTATTCAGTTTTTTAAACTACTTTAATTTTAAACGTTTACAATGCATGTACATTAAGGTTCTACTAAATATTATTGTTAAATTTATCAAATAGTACTCAGTCAAATATATATTTCAACTTCAGGAAATCAAGATGTCGTTGTAGAACTGGTGGGTGGTCTAGGAAAGGAAGAAACCGATGTTTTGTATTAAATAGACAGGCTCACTGCCTTAATGAAAACGAAAGTTTAGGAAAGTTGACTTGGGACGTAAACACGAACAATTTTCGCTCAACCCCTCAGTTGTTGGTAGGAAGAGAGAGAAAGAGAATGCTCTTCTATATCTATCTCTCTCTGAGCTGCAAGTTCATTCATCACATACATTTTTCGATTGCTCAAATAAATCTGATAATTGGGAAACACAAATAGAAATTTCCTTTGTTAATTTTTGTGTATCATTATTTTACAAATTAATTTAAAGGTGTCTTTAAGCAATTCGAAATTTTTTATGTCCACCAATAAAGCTATGCATGATAAAATAAATTTCTCTAAAACACGATTTTTTTACAATGTTTTTTACAATCGCGTGCAACCATATGCATAAAATGGCTACAACACAAATGTACAGAAACAATGGAATGATTTTTTATATCTTTGGTTACAATTTCAAACGTTTTTTTTAAATACATTGAAACGCTACAATTGTTCCACGCAGTTATTGTAGCATTCATCAGAACAAAACTGAAATCTATAACAATTCTGAAAAAAAATTTCTTCTTCCCTTCTGATTTAGCACAAAAATGTAAGAAATGTAAAAAAATGACGAAATTGAAGCTTTGTCGTGTTTGCATGAAATCAAATCAAAAATAGGAAGTATGACACCATCAATATTAACACAGCCAGTATAATAAAAAACTCTATTATTTTCATGCACACATGGGCGGATAATAGAGCCAGTGGCATCTACATGCAGTGTTAATTTTCGGTTTTTATTATTTACTAAAATTTTTAACTGCCTGCTACTGAACAAGTAAACTTGTAGAGGTACGCCTACTTGTTGAATGAATACACTTTTAACACCAGACCTGCGCTCTGATTCGTATTTCTTTACCAAATCCACCATGTCGTCATTATCAAAGTCGTTAATTTTAACTGCTTCTGAACGAATTTTTTGTAGAACACTTAAGGACTTAATGTTCCCCAAGTTACCGTGACTTGCATTTTCTGGATTAACTTCTTTTACAGTATCATAAAAATAAGAAATTGGTTTTTTGTGTAGCAATATTTTTTTTAAAAATTCTCTTTCAACGGATCTGACTTGACGTGTTAATTTTTTCCCGTCATGTTTTATTTCGCCCTTACTTCTTATTATAACTTTGCAATTATTATCTTTAAAATTTAAGTTAAACCAAAATTTTTTACAACCTTCATGCTTACAATATCCGTAATAAACCAGCTTACCGTTGGTAATAGAAAAATCACGATTTTTATTGTGGTGATTAAATTCTATTACACAAAAAGGAATTTCAATTTCAATTTTTTGCTTAAGCGTGTATCGTAACATTGGTAAATTTAAATTGTTGCCTGTAACACAATCGACAATTTCAACTTCTTGTAAAAAAAATTCACTTTCCTTTACCCAGTAAATGCGTTCTTTATGTCAAATAAAAAATCATTTTCCTTATGAGATGAAGACATGATTTCGACTTTTTCAAAAGAGCATAGTGAATAAAAATTTTCATTACTTTCGTACTCTGTAGGTTCATCATGGTTACTCTCACTGACAGGCAAATTGTTAATATTTTTTAAACTTTCAACTGAATCTGTTACTTTAATTTCTATATATGGTTCAAGGGATTTATACTCTGTAGGTTCATCATGGTTACTCTCACTGACAGACAAACTGATAATATTTTTGAACTTTCACTGAATCTGTTACTTTAATTTCTATATATGGTTCAAGGATTTATACTCTGTAGGTTCATCATGGTTACTCTCACTGACAGACAAACTGATAATTTTTGAACTTTCACTGAATCTGTTACTTTAATTTCTATATATGGTTCAAGGGATTTATACTCTGTAGGTTCATCATGGTTACTCTCACTGACAGACAAACTGATAATATTTTTGAACTTTTCACTGAATCTGTTACTTTAATTTCTATATATGGTTCAAAGGATTTATACTCTGTAGGTTCATCATGGTTACTCTCACTGACAGACAAACTGATAATATTTTTGAACTTTCACTGAATCTGTTACTTTAATTTCTATATATGGTTCAAGGGATTTATACTCTGTAGGTTCATCATGGTTACTCTCACTGACAGACAAACTGATAATATTTTTTGAACTTTCACTGAATCTGTTACTTTAATTTCTATATATGGTTCAAGGGATTTATACTCTGTAGGTTCATCATGGTTACTCTCACTGACAGACAAACTGATAATATTTTTTGAACTTTCACTGAATCTGTTACTTTAATTTCTATATATGGTTCAAGGGATTTATACTCTGTAGGTTCATCATGGTTACTCTCACTGACAGACAAACTGATAATCAAGGGATTTTTTTGAACTTTCACTGAATCTGTTACTTTAATTTTTATATATGGTTCAAGGGATTTATACTCTGTAGGTTCATCATGGTTACTCTCACTGACAGACAAACTGATAATATTTTTTAAACTTTCACTGAATCTGTTACTTTAATTTCTATATATGTATACAACGGATACTCTGTAGGTTCATCATGATTACTCTCACTGACAGGCAAATTGTTAATATTTTTTAGTGTATATATTTTAGTGCATGTATGGGACAAATTTTCCTCGGCCCCCAAAATTGGAGATTTTGGAAGCACATCAAAAATATTAAACGTAAACTTCAACCGATTTATACCTCACTTCAAGGTCTTGTTAAAAGAAAAATAACAGCGTAAACTAGAGCTCTCTATCTCTATTAGATAACTTAATAAACAGAGAATTTAATAAAATAAAACTACAAATACATGAAATATTACAAATATGAAGCAAGGAAACACCCTGACACCGTCTTCACTTTCCATGACAGAACCGATGGTGTTGGGTGTGGTCATAACATGTTTGCGAATAAAGCTGTCACCAGTTGAGGCGGTAGTCATAATTTCCCAAAAGTTAGGTAGGATTTGGAAAGAGAGAGAAAGATAATGTTACCGCTCCTATACCAGTCTCTCTCTCTCTCTCTCTCTCTCTCTCTCTCTCTCTCTCTCTCTCTCTCTCTCTCTCTCTCTCTCTCTCTCTCTCTCTCTGCAAATCTCTTTCCCAGTAAAGTAGCAGTGGAGGGTGAGTCAATATTTTCTGATTTTTCAGAAAAGAAGTGTCCTACAGATTTTGTTTTCACTCATTATAACCAGCGAATTATAAACCCCCCTCACCGCAATACAGAAAGGTCTAGGACAAAATTGTGGTTGCAAAGATGTAAGTCGACAAGAACTTAACCGTGTAGGGTCTGCTGACAAAAGAAGGGAGCTTGAAATAATACAACAGGAACATAAATTGTGCATAAATCATTAAATAAAATTTGCATATTTTTCGTAAATTTAAAGAAATTACGTTTTAATTTTGAATTAGTTGTTTATTAATGGCTGCAAAAGAAATTTTGGACCACCTAATTTTTACATTATAACAGATAAAAGAGCATACAACATTTTCAAAATAATTAAGACCTATTTCCCAAAAATTGAGACGAAATCAGATTTTGTAAAACTACTGTACTTTTGTAATAGTAGAAGATTTTGGATTATAAATAACTATGACGGACATGACAAAGTAATTTTACACCATCACCTAACCTCCTTCACTAGATACAAAATTACTAGATGCAGATGTACGTACTATATTTTAAAATATTTATTTGATCACTGTTTTATACGGTGGCACGATTTTAAACGCTTAAACAAAATGGTATCTGCCAATATTTATATTATGGAGTCGACATCGGGTTACACTCTTGACTTTGATTAATTATAACGTTGTCTAGAATTCAACAATATGACATCTAACTGTGAAATTACTAAATGCATATGTATATACTTTGTTTTAAATAATTTATTTGAATGCTGTTTGATACGGTGATACGATTTTAAACGCCTAAACCAAATACTTCTACAGCGCGTCGACCTCAGGTTACACTCTTGACTTTGATTAATTATAACGATGTCTAGAACTCAACATTAAGACATCTAACTGTGAAATTACTAAATGCAGATGTATATACTTTGTTTTAAAATAGTTTATTTGAATGCCGTTTTATACGGTGATACGATTTTAAACACATAAACTAAATCAAATACTTCTACAGCGCGTCGACATCCGGTTACACTCTTGACTTTGTTTAATTATACCGATGTCTAGAATTCAACATTATAACATCTAACTGTGAAATTACTAAATCAGAATGTATATACTTTGTTTTGAAATAATTTATTTGAATGCTGTTTGATACGGTGATACGATTTTAAACGCCTAAACCAAATACTTCTACAGCGCGTGACCGTTACACCCTTGACTTTGATTAATTGTCCGATGAAATTCAACATTAAGACATTTAATGAGAAATTACTAAATGAGAATGTATATACTTGGTTTTAAAATAATTTATTTGAATGCCGTTTGATACGGTGATACGATTTTAAACGCCTAAACACAATGCAATTTCGGCTATACATCGCGTCGACTTCGGGCCGTGCTAGGGTTTTTAAATTATATTTTAAATTTCTATAATTCAATATTCAGACATCTAAATTCTTAAATTACATAAAACATATATACATACAACACTTTAAAATAAAAATTTGATAGTTATTGTATACGGTCGTTGCAAAATAAGTATGTATTCGTCATATGATTCTAATACTAAATAGCAAGGGCAAAATTAACGCTAACTTCAGCCTTTTGTTAAGACTGGCAATTTGACCCGAACTCCACACTTACTGGTATTGTCTCAAAGCCTATCTTTGAATTATTTTATCCATTTAATGGCTTCTACTTGTTTGAAATGGAGTAATGTATAATATTTGTTATCACCTAATTCAATTAATACTTTTTTTTATACCTAATGGTACAATTAGAAAGTCTAAACACAAAGCCTACATGCATCGCTTGTAATACGTTTTGTTCTTTTTACATTTAAATTGTTATATGAATGTCTGTAATTGAATATTAACTCAAGAAACTGTTAAATTATTAGATGTAGTTGTATATACTATTATAAAAATATTTATTTGATTGCTGTTTTATACGGTGGTACGATTTTAAACGCTTAAACGAAATGGTCTCTGCTTATTTAAATAGGGCGTTGACATCGGGTTACACTCTTGACTTTGTTTAATTATACCGATGTCTAGAATTCAACATTAAGACATTTAACTGTGAAATTACTAAATGCAGATGTATATACTTTGTTTTGAAATGATTTATTTGAAAGCTGTTTGATACGGTGATACGATTTTAAACGCCTAAACCAAATACTTCTACAGCGCGTCGACCTCGGGTTACACTTGACTTTGATTAATTGTACCGATGTCTAGAATTCAACATTAAGACATTTAACTGTGAAATTACTAAATGCAGATGTATATACTTTGTTTTGAAATGATTTATTTGAAAGCGGTGATACGTTTGATACGGTGATACTAAATGAGAATGTATGTACTTGATTTTAAAAATTTAAACACAATGCAATTTCGGCTATACATCGCGTCGACTTCGGGCCGTGCTAGGGTTTTTAAATTATATTTTAAATTTCTATAATTCAATATTCAGACATCTAAATTCTTAAATTACATAAAACATATATACATACAACACTTTAAAATAAAAATTTGATAGTTATTGTATACGGTCGTTGCAAAATAAGTATGTATTCGTCATATGATTCTAATACTAAATAGCAAGGGCAAAATTAACGCTAACTTCAGCCTTTTGTTAAGACTGGCAATTTGACCCGAACTCTACACTTACTGGTATTGTCTCAAAGCCTATCTTTGAATTATTTAATCCATTTAATAGGCTTCTACTTGTTTGAAATGGAATAATGTATAATATTTGTTATCACCTAATTCAATTAATACTTTTTTTTATACCTAATGGTACAATTAGAAAGTCTAAACACAAAGCCTACATGCATCGCTTGTAATACGTTTTGTTCTTTTTACATTTAAATTGTTATATGAATGTCTGTAATTGAATATTAACTCAAGAAACTGTGAAATTATTAGATGTAGTTATATATACTATTATAAAAATATTTATTTGATTGCTGTTTTATACGGTGGTACGATTTTAAACGCTTAAACGAAATGGTCTCTGCTTATTTATATAGGGCGTTGACATCGGGTTACACTCTTGACTTTGTTTAATTATACCGATGTCTAGAATTCAACATTAAGACATTTAACTGTGAAATTACTAAATGCAGATGTATATACATTGTTTTGAAATGATTTATTTGAAAGCTGTTTGATACGGTGATACGATTTTAAACGCCTAAACCAAATACTTCTACAGCGCGTCGACCTCGGGTTACAACTTGACTTTGATTAATTGTACCGATGTCTAGAATTCAACATTAAGACATTTAACTGTGAAATTACTAATTGCAGATGTATATACTTTGTTTTGAAATGATTTATTTGAAAGCTGTTTGATACGGTGATACGATTTTAAACGCCTAAACCAAATACTTCTACTGCGCGTTGACCTCGGGTTACACCCTTGACTTTGATTAATTGTACCGAATTCTACAATTCAACATTAAGACATTTAACTGTGAAATTACTAAATGAGAATGTATGTACTTGGTTTTAAATTAATTTATTTGAATAACTTTTGATACGGTGATACGATTTTAAACGCCTAAACACAATGCAATTTCGGCTATACATCGCATCGACTTCGGGCCGTGCTAGGGTTTTTAAATTATATTTTAAATTTCTATAATTCAATATTCAGACATCTAAATTCTTAAATTACATAAAACATATATACATACAACACTTTAAAATAAAAATTTGATAGTTATTGTATACGGTCGTTGCAAAATAAGTATGTATTCGTCATATGATTCTAATACTAAATAGCAAGGGCAAAATTAACGCTAACTTCAGCCTTTTGTTAAGACTGGCAATTTGACCCGAACTCTACACTTACTGGTATTGTCTCAAAGCCTATCTTTGAATTATTTTATCCATTTAATGGCTTCTACTTGTTTGAAATGGAGTAATGTATAATATTTGTTATCACCTAATTCAATTAATACTTTTTTTTATACCTAATGGTACAATTAGAAAGTCTAAACACAAAGCCTACATGCATCGCTTGTAATACGTTTTGTTCTTTTTACATTTAAATTGTTATATGAATGTCTGTAATTGAATATTAACTCAAGAAACTGTTAAATTATTAGATGTAGTTATATATACTATTATAAAAATATTTATTTGATTGCTGTTTTATACGGTGGTACGATTTTAAACGCTTAAACGAAATGGTCTCTGCTTATTTATATAGGGCGTTGACATCGGGTTACACTCTTGACTTTGTTTAATTATACCGATGTCTAGAATTCAACATTAAGACATTTAACTGTGAAATTACTAAATGCAGATGTATATACTTTGTTTTGAAATGATTTATTTGAAAGCTGTTTGATACGGTGATACGATTTTAAACGCCTAAACCAAATACTTCTACAGCGCGTCGACCTCGGGTTACAACTTGACTTTGATTAATTGTACCGATGTCTAGAATTCAACATTAAGACATTTAACTGTGAAATTACTAATTGCAGATGTATATACTTTGTTTTGAAATGATTTATTTGAAAGCTGTTTGATACGGTGATACGATTTTAAACGCCTAAACCAAATACTTCTACTGCGCGTTGACCTCGGGTTACACCCTTGACTTTGATTAATTGTACCGATGTCTACAATTCAACATTAAGACATTTAACTGTGAAATTACTAAATGAGAATGTATGTACTTGGTTTTAAATTAATTTATTTGAATAACTTTTGATACGGTGATACGATTTTAAACGCCTAAACACAATGCAATTTCGGCTATACAGCTCGTCGACTTCAGGCCGTACTAGGGTTTTTAAATTATATTTTAAATTTCTATAATTCAATATTCAGACATCTAAATTCTTAAATTACATAAAACATATATACATACAACACTTTAAAATAAAAATTTGATAGTTATTGTATACGGTCGTTGCAAAATAAGTATGTATTCGTCATATGATTCTAATACTAAATAGCAAGGACAAAATTAACGCTAACTTCAGCCTTTTGTTAAGACTGGCAATTTGACCCGAACTCTACACTTACTGGTATTGTCTCAAAGCCTATCTTTGAATTATTTAATCCATTTAATAGGCTTCTACTTGTTTGAAATGGAATAATGTATAATATTTGTTATCACCTAATTCAATTAATACTTTTTTTTATACCTAATGGTACAATTAGAAAGTCTAAACACAAAGCCTACATGCATCGCTTGTAATACGTTTTGTTCTTTTTACATTTAAGTTGTTATATGAATGTCTGTAATTGAATATTAACTCAAGAAACTGTGAAATTATTAGATGTAGTTGTATATACTATTATAAAAATATTTATTTGATTGCTGTTTTATACGGTGGTACGATTTTAAACGCTTAAACGAAATGGTCTCTGCTTATTTATATAGGGCGTTGACATCGGGTTACACTCTTGACTTTGTTTAATTATACCGATGTCTAGAATTCAACATTAAGACATTTAACTGTGAAATTACTAAATGCAGATGTATATACATTGTTTTGAAATGATTTATTTGAAAGCTGTTTGATACGGTGATACGATTTTAAACGCCTAAACCAAATACTTCTACAGCGCGTCGACCTCGTGTTACAACTTGACTTTGATTAATTGTACCGATGTCTAGAATTCAACATTAAGACATTTAACTGTGAAATTACAAAATGCAGATGTATATACTTTGTTTTGAAATGATTTATTTGAAAGCTGTTTGATACGGTGATACGATTTTAAACGCCTAAACCAAATACTTCTACTGCGCGTTGACCTCGGGTTACACCCTTGACTTTGATTAATTGTACCGAATTCTACAATTCAACATTAAGACATTTAACTGTGAAATTACTAAATGAGAATGTATGTACTTGGTTTTAAATTAATTTATTTGAATAACTTTTGATACGGTGATACGATTTTAAACGCCTAAACACAATGCAATTTCGGCTATACATCGCATCGACTTCGGGCCGTGCTAGGGTTTTTAAATTATATTTTAAATTTCTATAATTCAATATTCAGACATCTAAATTCTTAAATTACATAAACATATATACATACAACACTTTAAAATAAAAATTTGATAGTTATTGTATACGGTCGTTGCAAAATAAGTATGTATTCGTCATATGATTCTAATACTAAATAGCAAGGGCAAAATTAACGCTAACTTCAGCCTTTTGTTAAGACTGGCAATTTGACCCGAACTCTACACTTACTGGTATTGTCTCAAAGCCTATCTTTAAATTATTTTATCCATTTAATGGCTTCTACTTGTTTGAAATGGAGTAATGTATAATATTTGTTATCACCTAATTCAATTAATACTTTTTTTTATACCTAATGGTACAATTAGAAAGTCTAAACACAAAGCCTACATGCATCGCTTGTAATACGTTTTGTTCTTTTTACATTTAAATTGTTATATGAATGTCTGTAATTGAATATTAACTCAAGAAACTGTTAAATTATTAGATGTAGTTATATATACTATTATAAAAATATTTATTTGATTGCTGTTTTATACGGTGGTACGATTTTAAACGCTTAAACGAAATGGTCTCTGCTTATTTATATAGGGCGTTGACATCGGGTTACGCTCTTGACTTTGTTTAATTATACCGATGTCTAGAATTCAACATTAAGACATCTGACTGTGAAATTACAAAATGCAGATGTATATACTTTGTTTTGAAATGATTTATTTGAAAGCTGTTTGATACGGTGATACGATTTTAAACGCCTAAACCAAATTCTTCTACAGCGCGTCGACCTCGTGTTACACTTGACTTTGATTAATTGTACCGATGTCTAGAATTCAACATTAAGACATTTAACTGTGAAATTACAAAATGCAGATGTATATACTTTGTTTTGAAATGATTTATTTGAAAGCAGTTTGATACGGTGATACGATTTTAAACGCCTAAACCAAATACTTCTACAGCGCGTCGACCTCGGGTTACACCCTAGACTTTGATTAATTGTACCGATGTCTAGAATTCAACATTAAGACATTTAACTGTGAAATTACTAAATGAAGATGTATATACTTTGTTTTAAAATAATTTATTTGAATGCCGTTTTATACGGTGATACGATTTTAATCGCGTAAACTGAACCAAATAACTCTGAAGTGCGCCGACCTCGGGTTACACACTTGACTTTCATTAATTATGCCGATGTCTAGAATTCAACATTAAGACATCTAACTGTAAAATTACTAAATGAAGATGTATATACTTTGTTTTAAAATAATTTATTTGAATGCCGTTTTATACGGTGATACGATTTTAATCGCGTAAACTGAACCAAATAACTCTGAAGTGCGCCGACCTCGGGTTACACTCTTGACTTTCATTAATTATGCCGATGTCTAGAATTCAACATTAAGACATCTAACTGTAAAATTACTAAATATATATGTATATACTTTGTTTTAAAATAAATTATTTGAATGCAGTTTCATACGGTGATATGATTTTAATCGCTTAAACACAAGGATCACATTACTAGTCGCCTACGAGCTGTATTTTTATTTTGATATTAGTATTTAATGTGTACAATTCACGACTAAGACCTATATGCTATACTATATAGGAGCACAGAATTATTTTATAACAATTAAATATGGTATTAATTACACAATCAACATTTTACCCTGTAATTTTTCTCTTAGCGATATTGAAAAATTGAATGTTTTTAGGTTAGCTAGTAACGGCTGGTATAATTACTCTACGGGATTTTAGCGTTAGCGCTAACATCAGGGCGGCCTAGAAAAAGAGGTTATATGTGTAGTGTATGCAAGTACCGGTTTTATCTGTATAACTTCGAATTTTAATTAAACTTTTTCTACAAACGCATTCACAATCACATTTTCATGTGCATAATAAACTGAGATTGATATAATTAAAATTTAAGAGTCTTTTTCAATTGTATTAGTGAACATATAGTTAAAATGTTATATAAGAGGAATTTAATTTTTTAAAAGTACATTTATCCTGTTTAGGTTAGTCCTAGAATATAACCTAAATATTCATTTCTGTGAAGATGTCATTTTCATTAGGTAAGTAACCTATAAATATGTTTAAGATTAATGTGGACCAAATAACAAGATGTTTATATAAAATAGTAACTTGAAATTTTAAAGATTTTTTGAAATTTAAATTATAAATAGGCCTAGTTGCTCCTGATTAAGGCTGTTTCTTCTAGTTGGAAGGAACTATAACAGAAAAAATTGCAATTAAAAATAGCACTTTACACTATCATTTTTGTGAATAATCGGTATCATTTTGTGAATTAATTCATTTAGGAACAACCCTGTGGTTCAGTCTTGCAGGACCTAGCCTATGTGTAAATTAAGTAGGGATACCATACATTTTTTTTCTTAAAAGTGGGGCACTAGGCTATCAAGAGAAAAAGGTAAATATGCACTTTGTTTTGGCTTTTTTAATATTTTTTTGCCAAAATTCTTTATTACATGCTCAGTAGTAATAATACAGAATATAAAAAGGTATTTACTGCACTTTTGAATAATTTACTGAAGTAATGATTTTTGTATTTTTTGTTTTTAATTATGTATTTTATTATTGAATTAAAAGGTATTCATCTGATGAAGATTAAATTTCTTATGATAAGTTACAATTAAGAAATTTTTAACAGAACTGTAGACATATTGTCACATCATTGATGTTTACTTTGCATGCGTCACGCTGCTAGGTTTCCTACACAAAATTACTACATCGAGATTTTAATTCTTGTTCTGTTTAATTCTTTGTTCTATAATCTGTAATAAAAACTTTGTAACTTCATGTTCTTCTGGGGTAACTTTGTATGGTAGCTTCACGGAATACTAGCATTATGTCTATAATAGACTCAAGGATACTACTTATATTCCCAACAACTAAGTTCAGTTAGTGCATAAGATTTTTTTTTAAAAAAGAAGTTTATATTCTTTTCAGTATTAATAATACAAATTTAATTAATTGTTTCCACAATTGAAAACACATCAACTACTTTCACAAACAACTGATTTGTGTTACTACACTAGGTTATTAAAAATTTAATTACTAATTTTTTTTTTAATTTTTCAGAATATATTTTGTATTCTAAAAGTTTTGTTAAATATAGGTTAATATACTTTAATACTTTTATAGTAAAGTTTTATTTAGGCTTAAGTACTAAAGTTTAGTACTAAAGGCTTAATACTAAATTACTAATAATTTATTTTGTTTATATTAGTTCGACAAGCTTTGTACTCATCTCATAAAATATCTACTCGGACTTTTGTAAATGCAGAAGCAGCAGCTGTTTCACATCCTCCAAAAGTTGCATTACGAACTTCAGAAAGTGATCCTGTAAGTTGGTAAAAAATATATGTATAGGTTTTTTATTAAATAAATTTGATATGGTAGTTTTAGTGTCCAAACTCATTGGAGCTAAGTAAATAGTTACATATTTTATAACTGCTAAAAGTTTTTAACAGCTTGAAATAATTGGTAACAGTCTAGCACAACTTGATCATAAAAACGTTATATTATTTAATGATTGTTTACTGTGTAAATGTCATGAGCAACTTTTTTTCATTTAGGTGTGTTGTTTATTTTTGCTTTTTAACACCTAATTGACACTTCTAACCTTAATAAGATAAATTGTATAGATTGTATAATTAATTATTGCAACATAGCCATTGGACCACATATTTAAATAATCAGGATTAACCTATTTTCTACCATCTTGTGGTATTTTAACTTATTGTGTAAAGGCTACTGTGGTTTTGAAACTTCACTGTTTCATCTTCAGGCCATAGTATAAATGGTCGAATCCCTCTGGTGAGGCTGTCACATAGTTAACAAAACATTGATTTTTTTTTTTTTTTTTTTAAACGTCCGACTATTGTGCACACTTGGGCTAATGCAGACGATGGGATGATTTATAACATATGAAAATGCCAAGCCCTGGCTGGGATTCAAACCTGGGTCCTCGCAGTGAAAGCCCAGTTGAAAACCTATGACACAACAATAAACACAATTATACGATTTCATTAAAATGCACACTATCATGCAACTCGTATGTCATTATGGTCCACACGCAGGACTTCAACAGATGGATTTGTCTTTTGTACTACGGCCTGAAGATGAAACAGTGAAGTTTCGAAACCGCAGTAGTCTTTAAAAGTTGATTTAAAAGACCACTTAGACAGAAGGAAGTGGGTTAATACTAATTGTTTAATAAAGCTAATGTATCATAAAATTTGTATGGATATAAAAAGCATATCATTAAATTTTAAAAAAATAGTTATGAAACAATAGGTAGATTCAGGGTTTTTGATTTATCTTTTTTATTAGCCATTGTTTTACTTATTTTCTGCACTGTTTATACAGTATTTTCCACAGATTGGTTTATTGCAGCTGTGGCAGTAAAATGACATTTGTCTCTGCAGATGGACATATTCCACAAATAGTACAATGCTGATGTTGTGGTTGAATAGCTTGACATACTGAAAGGAGTACTTTAAAAATATTTACAATAAACTTATGGCGTGCTATGGCAAATTTGTACTCCACTTGTAACACTCAAGCCACACAGGGTCATATTCAGTAAAATACCTCAGATAAATGTCACAGTTTTAGTTCATTTGTAATTAAATGAGCCATTTTTTATAGCTTGAAAACTATGAAACTACTTACATTGTTTACAAACACAAACATACCAATAAAGAAAATCAACAAAAATGAAAATAAGAATAACATAAAACAAAATACAAATACTACATATCATAAAATCTATTAGCAATTAATTTAAAAATAGTATAACAAAATCACGAAAAAGTGAACATTTACTGTTTGTTGTATCAAATTTGTAAAGAAATGGAACTGGATCTATGAGTCTATTGTACTACATGGGGGAGGGAGTATTAAAATGTGTTTGCTGCTCATAAGATTTCATGTTAGCTTTCTAGAATTAAAGAGTCAGATGAAGAAGATAAGAAAATAAAAGGTATAAAGAGGGTATCGCTTCTCATACCCAAAACATTGAACAGACTTAGCATGAAGTGTACAGTGCTGTACCTTGGTACAATAATCAGAAATATCATGTCGTATGTTACCTGGCAGAATTTATCTTTGAAGGTTTTGAAACAAAAATGAATCAGAAACTACCACATAATATGTGTTTTCAAGCATATCATGTTAGTTAAATTAGGAAAAAACCTAATCTAATTCAACCATTGTAACCTAATCTGTCAAACATTGTATGTGTGGAAAGAAAATAAGTTTTCACCATTTCATGATTTCCAACTTTTTTATACATGTTTAAAATCTTTTATTACCAAGCAAAAATGAATCAGAAAATACTAGGTATATTTTTCCATGCAAACAAAGTTAGTTTAGAAAATTTTCCTAACCTTACCAACATGGGATGCATGGAAATAAAGTTTTTCATATTTTCTTGTTTTTCTGACTTTTTAAACTTGTAAATCTGTTGTTAGTAAGCGAAACTAAACAATATATCTTGATACAAGCAGCTACACATTTCACTTATCATATATTATTGTGTAACACAGTTCTGTGAGTATTGATACAACTATCACGGTTATGATTATCTATTTTCAAGTCTTCTGAGTTAAAAAAATGATTTTTACTTTTTTTTAATTTATCTGAGATTTAATTGAATTACTGATTTTGATGAAATTTTGCTTACATGTTTCATTTTTCCTATAACTCAAAAATATTTTATAATTTCTAAAAAAATTAAATAATCTCGTATTTGGATTTTTTTTAACTGACTGTGATGATTTTACTCAAATATAATACTTTTAAAATACAGAATATTTTAGGAAAAATGAACTGTGACACTGGTAAATTTTATTTTTCAATTTACATTCAAACCAAAAATGTATTTCATTTTAAATTTGGTACACTAACTTAAGTTAATGTCGTGTTTAACTATAATTTGAGCAAAGTCTGGTGATGTGCTTTAGAGATATTAGACTGATTTTCTGTTTTTTATTGATATCTTTGGACTGATTTTTTTTAAGAAGTACATTTTTTAAAGTTTGTGTAACATTTTTTAACTAGAAATTTAATCTAGTAAATTATTTGTCATTTGATTTAATTACATCATATGACGGGTTTCAGGACTAATGTCCTGTCTTCAAAACTCAATCCTAGGATGTCATCAGTACATTCAAATTTATATTAAAAAAACACATCACAAATAAAATACTCGGGTCTTGGAACCAACCTGATTTCTAAAAAAAATCAGTGACTTGTATACATTATTAAACATGAATTTAAAATTGTTAAACTATTCATTTCACATGTGAATCAAGATTAATTATGAAAACTGGTTAAGCAATGTCAAGAAAATTGAAAATTCTCTAGATACACTTTAGCTATTTAAGCTAATTGGCAAAACATTGTATACTAATCACATGTTATGGTATATACAGTATATTACTAGTAATACTCAATTTTTATAAAATCAAGTGAAAATTCACATTCACAAAAAAGTATATAAATTATTATTATTATTATTTTTTTTTACAACCACCATCTTAAAATTGATTAAAAGATAAGCTGGCTAATTAATAGATCTAATAGTGTATGATTTGTACATAATTAATAAATTTAATACTGGAGTATAGGACTTTTAAAATATCATAACAACTATATTTAAAATCATTGATTAAAAATAAATAAATAGAAATTTAATAGCATTATACAAATTATCAAATGTTTAAATTTGATATTATTTTTTAATTAATTTCAAGTTTTTTGTTCACTGTATTATTTTTTTGTTTCTGTTTTAGACAAATCACACCCAAAACCAAGTCGGATTGCTTTACAAGTTATCAGATCAATTGAAACAAAAGCTGTTCCCGCCAGCAGTACTGCCTAAACAGTTTGAATTGAATTGCAAAACATTTGCAGAAACAAATATTTTAGTTAGATCACCAGCTGTTGAATTAATCTCATATTTAAAAAAAGCTAATTATGATCATCCTGTCATCAGATATGTAATTTGTATCCTTAATTAAAATAGTTAGTACATATTTATAAACATGCAAAGTTTATATAAGTAAATGTTATTAAAATAACTGTGAATACCTGTAACATTTAAGTCACAGTTTGAATTTTTTCCCTTAACTGTATTTAGATGGTAAGCCAGGATGTGGTAAATCTATGACTCTTGCTCATGTCCTTCATTACGCTTACGCCAATAATTTTATTATTCTTCATATACCAACGGGTAAGTATATTTAAAAATCAGTATGAATTTTATTATGATTGTAAATCTTTTTATTAATAAGCTGCATAGAAAATGTTATTATTGACATTATAAAAATAAATCTACTAGTTTACAAACAATAATTATATGTTCGTTCATTACCAGTTATTTAATTTTTAAACTCCAAAGTTTGATGGTTCAAACGGTTGTGCAAATATTTTATTTGGGGTATACAAACAATGATGTGACGTATTTTCATAGAGTAAAGTTTTAAGTGTATAAATATTGCTATTTATCTACACTGTAAGTTGACAATTTCTTATGTTAAACATAATCATGGTATGCAACTGTAGAAGTGAATTTACAACAGCAATTTTTCATCTTGAAAATTTTTTGAAAACTTGATTTCACCATTCATAATCAGCATTAAAATCTGCATAAATTAGCATTTCAGAGTACATATAAAAGTAAAAATGATCCTTGACCGTTGCCAGTTCTATTTTTATGCTATTTTAAGTAGATTTTAATGCTGCTCACGATGGTGAAATCATATTTTCTAAAAAGTATAATAAAAATAATTATAATTTGTTTAAGATTTAGAATGGCCACCATTTTGAAATGAACAGATTTTTCTGGGAAATAAATTTGTCCAAGCTATTACCAAAATCAGTTTGAATTTTTAATTAAACTGGACCAAATTTTCAAACACTAAAATGCTAACACACCCAAACACACATACTTATACTGGTCAGCAGAATTTATAAGACAATTCAAAGTGGTAAAATAAGGTAATACTTATATAATCATAAAGCCCATTGAAAAATATTTTCATGTTCTACCTTTTAAAAATAACATCACTAATGTTCTTGTGTTCACAAATCTGCATGTCGCTTGAGAGAGTCCATAGTGTTGCTCAGCATAATAGAATCTGTTAAATCGCAATCGTGATAGATTCTTTGAAATTTTCAATGCTGTGAGGTCGATTTTCATAGACTTTATGTTTTAAGTACCTTTATAAGAAGTAGTCGCATGCTGATATATCAGGTGAGTATGAAGGCCAAAGTACACCACCATTCCAAGAGGTTCTTTTTCCTCGAAATAGTGTCAAGCAGTTTTAGAGTCTTACTTGTTGATACCATAACAAGCATATTTCTTTTGTTGTGTTAGCATTGGGAATATAAAAATGTTCAGCATAGTCACACAGTGCTCAAGTTTTACCACTATTGCTCTTATATTGTTGTCTTCAAAGTGGTTGAGATAATGATAATAGAAATGTGTTGTTTATTGTTTATATTGACATGTTAGGATCAACACGGCTTCCTTTTTTATAATGGTATTGCAGTGTGTTACATCTCTGTAATGTATTTATCCTTTGTTGCAGTCTGGAAATGGTTTTGTGTAACCAAAGAAATCGTGTCATTGGAAAATCAAACAGCATCTGTTGACATGCCTCTAGAAGCTGCGAACTTCTTAAAACAGTTTCAGAAAACCAACGCTGAATTGATTAAAAAGCTTGATGTATGAATTTACCTTTCTTTGGTTAATCATAGTTTTTCAATCCATTTAGATATAGAATAATTGGCTACTTGTTTTGAAAATATGCAACCTATTTAATGTTTTCTAGAAATTTAAGTACTGACATTTACTACTATGTTGTAGCTTATATTTTAACTTGTATTATAGTAAATTTAAAAAGTAAGCTTCAGTATTCTAAATATTATTTTACAAAGTAATAAATGAATAATATTAAGTTTCAGTACCTATCTATTTTTTACAACAGGTTAGGTTCATTGATTTTGTAACAGCAAAACTTGCCTGTGAAATTCAAGTATTTTTATCATGAATTTTCTCTGTAAGCAGATATGGTTTTCAGCTAAATATTTATTTTAAAAAGAATATAATTTGAAATTTTATAATCTGGTTTCGAGGTGTTGTCCGAGCTTCTTCTGTCCACATACGTTAAAAATTTCGTATATCTGCATGCCATAGATTTGGGTATACATCACATGCGTGCATACACACACATTTCCTTTTATTAATATAAGGTAGCTAAACAACTTCTCCATTGAAAATAATTTGGTTTTTTTATATATATAAATAAATATTATTTTAAAATATTTGTTACTGCAATAAAATTTTAAGTCATAAGGCCACTACAGCCAGTTAGTGTGAACCACGGTATTAATCTCTTACCCACTCCACAGACAAGCACTTAGTACACTCACTCCCAGAGAAAATATAAGTAAATAATGATAATGCAGTCTGATTATTAAATTAATGTGTTTTGAATGGACTGTACCAATACATGAACAGTGAAATGTAGTGGCAGATGATGGGAAACAGTGGCCTTCCTATCCCCTTGCTGCGATTCATGCTATTTGACAGTCTGTATCATACTTTATATTCCTCATTCTGATTTTATAATATTATAAATAACTTAAGCACAGGTTTTGATAATTCAAGCACAGATTTAATAGAAAAATATTGTGATTGAGAATTCTTTTGTTTTAATTTGAAAGTTTTAGTACAGTAATTTAGTAGTTTCTTGTGCCCTACTAGTTCTGCAAGTTCAGTTCAGCTTACGCAAAGCTACAAATTATTATTTTTTGTTAGTTTATATTTATATTGTGTGTTTGTTATGTCTATGGAGACATGTCATGAAGAACTGATTCTTTTGCATCAAACAAAAAAAAAACATTGTCTTTGGAATGTAAACTTTGCGACGTTATCAAATACGTTGATGTAAAAATAAAAATGTGTCTCAAAACAATTATAAAAAGTAAACAAAAATTTTAAAGCTGTGAAAAATACTCAGTCTTTGAATTCAAGCGTCATGCGTAAATGTATACTATTATCGCGGAGGCGGAAACAATGTTAAAATTATGGTGTGATAATCAGCTAAGTATGACATATTGTCCTGTTGGTTCAGTGTGCTCTCAAGCTGAAATAAAAATTTGTCATGTATTTTTAGTATTAATAAATTCACAAATAGTATATATGCAATATTTTTTTCAATTGTTTTACAGTTACGACTGAGTAAGGATTATGTTTGGAATCCAAGAGAAACAACACCGGCTCAGTCTCCCCTAAATGAACTGGTCTCGCACGGAATAAACAGGGTGAAGTACGCATCGGCCGTTATTGAAGCCTTAATAAATGAACTCAAATTGAACTCCAATGATGGCAGGTTAGTTATGTGGCTCTGATTGAAAGAAGAACGTTGAATATTGTTTATAATGGTGATTGTAGGGTTGATATTTTCAGCGTGTTCTAGCATGACTCATGATTGTATTTGACTCTAAATTATATAGTTGAGCCTTAGCGAAGAACCCTATAGGAAGACAACTGTTGTCATACATTTTCCAATTAGTTGAATTCAACTTAGAAACATTATAGTATATGATGAGTTTTTGTCTTTGTTGAATCTCGATGATATACAACGTTTCTGATACCAAAAAATAATTTGACTTTTGTTATTAGCTATAGTAGACACTGTAATGACAGTTTCTTTTTCTTTTGTTTTTAGGAGCAGGACAATGGTCGCTATAGATGGTTACAATGGATTTTTTAATAAATATACAGTTTTAAAGACGCCAGAAAAAATACGAGTAATACCTGAGAATGTTACCCTTACACAAATATTTTTATCTGCAGTCAAATCAGATTGGGTATGTACATAATAGCACATAGTGTACATGTTGGTCGCCTCTGTTATGCCTTATAAATATTTTGTTTTGTTTTTAAATAGTTGTAAAATTTATAAATTCTATTGTTAGTTTTGTACTGCTATGGATATATTTTTGTGAATGATATGGATAAGTAAGTCTAACAAAATTAATTAATTTAAAAAAGAACTTGGGTTCATTGCTACTTGAAATGAATGTGGGAAGTATAGTTTGTAATTATAATTATAAGTTGCCAATTTTGTATTAGGAGGTACTGAAAAAGATCCAGAACACGTCTAATGGCAACCAAGCTGAAATCATCTTTAACCTTGAATATTAAAAAGCTGTGTTTAACTACGAGTAGTTTGTCTGATAATGTAGTTATAAAATTCGGCACATTGACGTAGCTCTAGATTGTGTTTCAGCTTAAATGTGTCGACTATTATTCGCAATAAAAAACATCATTGTGGACTTGATCTTTTGTTGAGTGTTTTGATCTGAAACTGCTTGATATAGGGGAATTAGACCTGATAATGATATAGGTTGGTATGATTGTGTGTTGTTTAGATGTTGCCCTGATTTACAGAACATGAACAACTTCTACTGCTCTCATGACATTGTGTTGGGTCATGCATTTAGTCTGATGACTGCATTCAACAGATAAATTCATCAAGACTGTTTCAAACATTTTTTCATGGATTTTCCAGTAATTAGATCATATTCAGGGGCTTTTTCAGCTTTCAAGTGATTTAGCTTATGAATTTCGGTTCTTTATAGATATTTATCTACTGCCATTGTTAATGTTAACGTCCAAATTTAGCACAACGCTCAATATGTAACATACATTAATTATATTTGTGTACTACTCGTATTTTCTAAATGTATATGTTATCGAAAGTTTAATTTTTAATATTTATAATATCTTATGTTAATATGTTAAATATTTTTTTTTAGAAAAACGGTGCTGTGGTTTTAACTGTAGATCAAAATGCTGTATCAATGAAGTTCCCTAATGATACCTATTTACCATTTAATCTCCTGCTTAAGAAAGTGAGTACAACTATATTTACTTTGTTGTCAGATTCAGTAAATAAATTCTCTGTAATTTGTAAACAGTTTTATTTTGTCATTTGGTTTATTTGTATGTACTAATGATGTTTTTCAGACTGGGTTTGTTATGATGTATAAAAGGATGTCTTCTTTTCTTGTCTAATATTAATGTTAAAAGAATATATCCTACATATATACATAGGCGTAGAATATAGGCCTAAGAATATACATAGGCGTAGCATTGGTAATCTGTAAAACGTTTTTTACAGGGTGAAAAGATAAGTTATACACATATTATAATCAGTATTTTCAACAGCCCTTCTCAAAAATGCCCCTAGGGTACTTGTTTGTTTGTTTATCCTTGTACAATTGTATTTCTTGTATACGAGGTGTGTTTAGAAAGTAACTAGAATTTTAATTTTTTGAACAAAATAGTTCCCATTGGAGATTATGCACTTGTGCCAGCGCTTCTTCCAAACCTCGAAACACTTCTCAAACTCGTTCTTTGAGATAGCCTTTAGTTCTTTCAGCGATGCGCTTTTAATATCATCTAAGGCTGTAAAACGACGGCCCTTTAAGGTTCTCTTTATTTTTGGAAATTGAAAAAATTCACATGGAGCCATTTCTGGCGAATATGCAGGCTGGGGCATCGTTACAGTACGGTTTTTGGCCAAAAATTCACGAACAAGCAATAAAGTGTGAGCTGTTGTATTATCGTGGTGCAAAAGCCATGAATTGTTTTTCCACAGATCTGGGTGTTTTTTTCGGATTGCTTCACGCAAACAGCATTGAACTTGTAGGTAGTACTCCTTATGACCGTTTCACCTGGTGGCAAGAATTCATGATGCAGTATGCCATTAATATCGAAGAAAACAGTGAGCATAACCTTTATGTTCGACCAAACTTGATGAGCCTTAGTTTCGACGTCATATCCGTAAACTCATGTTTCATCACCTGTTATAATACGTTTCAGTAATTCTGCATCATCGTTGACTTCATTTAGTGACTCCTGAGCAACTTCCATTCGCCGCTGTTTTTGTTCAAAATTCAACAATTTTGGAATGAATTTTGCTGCCACACGTTTCATACACAAAACATTGGAAACAATGTCATGACATGATCCAATGAATATGCCAACATCATCAGCGACCTCTCTAATTGTGATTTGGCGATTGTTCATAGCCATTTCTTTCACTTTTTCCACGTTTTCATCGGGTTGATGTGATGGGGCATCCAGGGTGTTCGTCATCTTCAACGTCTTCACGGCCTTCTTTGAAATGCTTATACCACTCGTAAACTCTTGCTTTACTCATAGCAGACTTACCATAAGCCTGTGTTAAAAATTCACACATTTTGTTACACTATATTCCTTTTTTTATGCAAAATTTGATACAAATTCTTTGATCCATTTCTTTTAATAAACGAAAATCGCCGAGCTCATAAAAACACGTCTTACCTTAGTGGCTGTCACAGACAAAGTCAACAATGAAAACAGCTGAAAGTTTTATCATACTTCAAGGGTATGTATACCAACATAATAAAAAAAATGTTTGACAATCGGACTCTCAAAGACTGCAAAATTTAAAAATTCTCGTTACTTTCTGAACACACCTCGTATAATTTCAAGACATACAAACAAATTTTATTTATGTAAAAAAGGACCTTCCTGATCACTGGAATGTTCAAGTTATTATTATTATTTTAATAGATGCATTCACCAAAGCAAATCGTTGTAAAGCAGCCTTCATTGGTTCTGATTTGAAAACATTATTGGTGAGGTCAAATTGAAGGTGGCAAATATTCTTCAACAGTTTTTTTAAATAATTTCTTATGTGTTAAATAATAAGTAAGTTGAGGCTAAGTAGAAAAGGGTAGAAAAACTAGCAGAAATTTATTCATTTTCTACACTTTTCACTATAATGCACTGTTTCACATGTGTAAGACCCAACTCACCGAGCGCAGTTTGATAACAGTGAAAAGCCGATAATTGTTGAGCTATTTTTGAAAAATATGATTTTTGAATAGTTTTTCTCAAAAAGAAACTTCAAAGAATTTTTTAAAGCAAAAACTTTTGGCACACCCAACTAGAATTTTGATGGAGTTCTTCGAATTCGCGTATGAAAATTGTCACGTGGATTTGTGCTTATGAAATAAAAGAACATTAGTTCAGAACACATTACTGATTTTAACTTTTTCGATACTAATATTTATCAGTATAAAAATATGTGTATAAATAAAAAGAATAATAAATATTGTAATTATAATTAAGGCTATTATACTACTTACCTGGCGCATCTACCACAAAATTCTGTAGAATGTTTACAGTGATAATACGTGCGTGCACACGCATGCACGCACACACACACACACACACACACACACACACACACACACATATATATATATATATATATATATATAATTCTGAATTAAAAACCATGAAATAGAATACTGTCAATAATAAATATAACTGTGATCGTGTGAATAGAATTTCAATTAAAAAGCAGAATGCATCAGTAACTAGTATGTTATACAATGTAAATGTCACCTAAAGAAAGAAAAATATTGTAAAATACCATGTTTAGGCAATATAAGTTATAAAATTAGAAATTTAATTCAGCTGAAGATAAAATTTAGTTATCTTGAAATGTTCATCTTAATAATAGATAAATAATAATACATAAATGTTAGAAACATCCAAATATTAATGCGTAAATCAAGGTTCCCAACCGGTGGTATGCGGGAACGTTTCAGGTGGTACGCGTGAGTCAAAGCGGTATATGTAAAGTGAGGACAGTCCAATGGGGAAACCGCTCACTTCTTTTTCGTAGCGTCATCTATTGGATGTGATGCAACATGCTATTAAGCACTAAGCACACTGATTTGATTGGTAAGCCCATTGAATTTTTTAAAAGAAAATCTAATTTTTTTAAGAAAGAAACCCAATGTTTGACGAAGTTTCTGAACTCTTGTACATAAAAAATAAACATAAAAGCAGAATAAGTGTTAAAGGCGACTTAAGAGTGAAGATAAGTTCCATTACTCCTAATGTTGATATTTTAATCACAGGCAAACAACAACAAATTTCGCACGAAAGACTATAAAAGTATATTTTGTATGATGATTAATTTTTGCTGAGTTTTACTAATTTTTCATTTGTATGTTTTTAGACCTATAGGTATAATAAATAAAACTGTAAATTAATACCATTTTCATCTTTTTATTTCTCCTTTATTATAAGCATGTTATAAATAAACAAATATCTAACTATTAAATATGAAGTTTTCTCAGGAATTTAATTCAAAAAGCCTTTGAACACTTTTAGAAGAGCAAATGTTATACGTTTATTAAAATATTTAGGTCTGGTGGTATGCCAAAATTTCTCAAAGAGTCAAGTGGTATGCAGGTGCAAAAAGGTTGGGAACCCCTGGCCTAAATGATGTTTTTATTTACATAACATTTTATAATACTGTATACCTAAAATATTTAATCCGTCAAACATATTAATACTCGTAGTAGCCATTTATATTACCGAAACAAACAAAGATTGATTCAGCAAAATATCTAAGCAAAAGAGAATTGGCAGTGGTGAATGACCCAAGTAGTGGAGGAATTGATAAGCTGGTGAAAGAGAGGGAGTGAGAGAGCGTGACTATTAGACAGATAGCGATGACTGCGGGTTCAGTTGAAAACACCACTTCAGCTAAAGTATTACTTCTAGAGTAGATATTTGTTTGTAAAATAATTTTCAAATCTTTGCGCACCTCACTGTGAAGTTAAAATTTTGATTCAATAAAAAATATATTGTTTATACTTTTTTTTAAAAAAACAGTTTCTTTAAAAATGTTTGATATAACAAGGAAGGTCAGTAGGGCGTTGGCATATTTTGTTACCTATAATTCTAAAGTTTGGTTCGAATTACTTTTACTACATTTACACATGGGTATATTTGACTAAAATACTAAACATTTATCATCACCTAGATCGCTTAAAATTTCTTTTTTTAATTATGTGAAAGTAGCATGTCTCCAAACATACATGAGTTGTTTTAAGCCAAAATAGATTTTTTTTTTCTTTTTTGATCGCCCAACCTTAATGACAGATACCGATGGTGTGGGGTACGGTACATCATATGTTTGTGAATAAAGCTGTCATTAGTTGAGGCCATCGTTATAATTTCCTAAATGTAGGTCAAGCATTACTATGGGATGTGGATAGAGAGAGAGAGGAAAAGAATGTCACCGCCTCTTTATCAGTTTCTTTGCACTAAGTTCAGGAAAACCATCCAGTGCTGTTTGTCAGAAGATGGGTCAAAGAATAGCTTTGGTGGGCAAGAAGTGGGGTTTCAGGCAAGTAGTGTCCTTATAGATTCTGTACTCATTGATGTCAGGAACTGCATTCAAATATATAAACCCTATTTCCCAAACCCCGCATCCCGCATAAATGTCCTTGGTTAAAACTGTGAAGTTATTATTAGTAAATATTTTTGTGTGTAATTTATAATTGTGAATATTAATCTATTTTTATTTTGATAAAGGGGATAGAAACCATAGACCCTTTCATTCCAATCCGTGTTCCTGAGTTGACAAAGGAAGAATTTAACAACCTTATGGATTACTTAGAAGAGAAAAAGTGGCTTCAAAAACCTGAAGGAAGAAATGAATTGGAATTCCTCAGCCAAAGAAATCCTGAAACATTGATCAATTATTGTGGTCCTCTTTAGAATAAATATTGTATTATAAAATTAGTAGATATTGAAACATGTTTTGTTACTTTTGTTGTTTATTGTTTACCTATTTTTTTCTTATAGAAGAATGAAATTATTCTGCAGTCTTAATACTTCTCGAACTAGTAACTGTCATTTATTTTCTAAAATGCTCACATATTTTTGATAAAGAAAAACATACTATATTTATCTTCCTTATTATCCTCTTTATTGTTTTCAGCATTTATGTGGTTTAAGAATATAGTATTTTTTTTCATTTTGTAAAAGTTCATTATAGCCTTAAGCTCTTCCCACCTACAAAGATATGCATGATGTGAACAATTATTACCACTCAGTAAAGGGAACTGTTGCTAGTATCTGTAGATGTCAATCGATCACTAAGGATTTTAAAGTAAATTTACAGTTATATTCACTGTTGAGTAGGTGAAACCAAAAATAACAAGAAATGGTAGATTGCTATGCTTAAGAAAGCAACTAATTCTCTTTAGAGATGAGTTTTGGTGAATGTGTGGTACCTTAGACACAATTAGATCATCTCAGATACAGTAAGGTGAGTTGACATAAGAGTTTTCCAGTTCAGGGTTTGAGGATGGATGAACGACCGAACTATGGAACACCGTTCATTGTTAGAAGACATAATATACAAACAAATGAAACCAGATAATCGTAAAGGAAACTATCTAGGAATCCCAAATTTTGCAATATTTACTTATCGGTATACCATACAGACTACACATTAGACTTTCCTTGCTTGTACATATTGATTGTAAATGCCAAACGAGATTTGGAGACTAAAAGTAAGATGAGGTCTTGGATAAAGCCAATATAATGAATTGTTGCAACAAGGATAGTATTCCAGTGTGACAAGTACTGATTTTCATGGGGTACTTCACAAGATAGTAAGAAAATTTTAAAATCATTATAACAAATGTTATTGCTAAGTTTAAGTACACAATGTTGTGCTAAGTTTTGTATATACAAGGTGCACCAAAAGGTATTGTTTCAAAAAAAAAATGTAAATGTTTGTTTTTCAAAAAAAAATATTTTTACATGAAAGAGAATACTTTAAATTACTTTTTTACATAGTTTCCACCAATGTTCAGACACTTGTCATAGCAGGAGACCAAGTTATTCAGTCCTACCTCAAAGAACAATGACGACAGCCATAGCTGTTCATTGTTTTATATCATCGTCAGTTTCAAAGCACTTACCAGCAAGCTTACATTCCATATACAAAAACAGGTGGTAGTTGAATGGCAACAGGTCTGGGTATTGAAACTGCTCCCAACAGAACTCTTGAATAAAAGCGTGAATGTCACCAGCAGCATAGGGCCTAGCATTGTCATGAAGCAACACAATTTCCTGGCTGATCATCTCTCCTTTTGTGTTGAATTGTCCACCAAAAGTTTTTCAAGGTTTCACAATATCGTGGCTTGTTGATGGTTTGACCTCTGGGAAGGAATTCAACAAGCAGAATCTATTTTGTGTCCCAGAACACAGTATACATGATTTTCTGAGCTGATGTTTTGAATTTTTGTTGAATACTGCATTGCCGCCTGTTGCTTCAATTCCAAAGTGACATGACCAACCCAAGTTCATCACCTGTCACAATTTGGTTAAAAAAGTCCACTACCTAACCACTCTTCCGAGTAAGAAAAGTCAACACAACTGCCAAGTTACTGGGATTTGTGGACATCAGTAAACATTTTTGAAAAACAGCTTGTGATAACCAAAGTAGTCTGAAACAATCTCACACAATATATATTGAGGAAATTGATCAGAAAACATTGTCATTGTGAACTGTCTCTTCTCACAAATTTTTTCATAAACTTTCCTTACCAAATCATCATTGACAACAGAAGGCCACCAACTCCATGCCTCATTGTGAGCATTGGTTCATCCTTCACTAAACTTCTTAACCCACTTTCTTACCATTCCATCACTCATTGCATTTTCAACATGACTTAATTTGACAAATTTTGCCTAGCTTAACGTTCCTTGTGTTCAAAAATTAAATGACAACAAATCTAACAGTTGGTGGGTAAATGAATAGTCCGACACATTTGTAATGCACACAAAAAACTGGGGAATACTATACAAATTAACCATAATGAGGTCAGAGAAGAGGCAATGAATTAATAGCTATTATTTAAGGGATATTATAACAATCTTGTTGAAAAAGAGATTAACGTAGAACAAAATAATTGACCTCAGTATTTTTTATAATTCCCTGGTACCCTTGACTTGTTTCAGTTACCTAAGAATTTCGTTTCATATATTTTGTATAATTTTATGTACTTATAAGTACAGTATATTAATTTATTCAGAAAAAATAATTGTATTATAAAATTAAAATATTTTTTCTACATAGGCCTACATTTATTATTTCAATGTCTAAATAATTTAATGTAATAAAACGAATAAGAATATTTATATCCTCATATCTAAAAATAAAAAAATCACAGAATGTTATAAAATGTTGAGATAATAGAACGAATGAGAATATTTGTATCAATTTATAAGATATTTGGGTCAAATAAAAAAATCACACAATTTTTAAGATGTGGGGAAGCACACAAGTATTGATAGTATGATACACAATGCTAGAGTAATAAAGGAATAAAATTTAATGATAGTGTATTATAAAAAAAAACTAGAGGACACTCCAGCCCATTTCCTGGACAAACCTCACAAAATACGTTTTGTTAATTTAAACTGTAACCATAGAAACAAATACTGGAACTTAATTATTATTTATAATTTTGTTTATTCAACAGCTATTATAAAAATATATAAATCTTAAAGATACATCAATGTCCATCAAATATTTTTTATCTTGTCTGAACCATAGATTCTGACCAAGTTAATCCTAGGTATTTATAGTAATTTTCTCAATTTCAAATTCAGTTATTATAATTTAAGTTTTCAACTTGTTTGGCTTGTTGACAGTTATATTGCAAATTTGTTTGAAAAAATTGAATCATGCATATTACTCCACCTTTATATTTTTTTAATATTAGTAGATTCCATTTTTAGCAACCTTACCGACTACAACCGAACTTCATGAAAATTTACTTTTTCAAATTTGTAGGAATTTGTTACTGTTTTGGTGTATACTTTTTATGAGTCTAAACTTTGGCTGTTATCAAGCTAAAGATTCAAAACTGGTGCAATAAATATAGTATATAAGTATATTTATATATCAATTTTTTTTTTTTTTTTTTTTTTTTTTAAGTGTTTAACATCTGACTATTGTGCACATTTATGTCAACATATTATATAGTCTGGTTAAGTCAAAATAGAAATTTACAAAAATGTTTGACAGAATTAAATTTATAAAATGTAATTATTAAAGAAAATGAATGTGTATTTTAACTAGGTACAAGCATAAGTTCAATTAATTTTAATGAGGACACAGAAAGCAATACCTAATCCATTTAAATAGGGATTAAAAAAGTATATTTTATTCAATAATAGGCTATCCACGAATGACATAGAATTTACCAATTACAAATTGTTTTACAGTATTCCTTTTTTTATTAAAATTGTTCATCAAAAGTAACATCGCAAACCTACCAAATAAAGGTAATGAAGATTCTATTTTGCTCGTGATTAATGACTATATCTAGTTAGTAATTTGGCCACGGAAGCGCGGCAGCAGTTTAATGCTAATGGCAGCTGATAGAGTGCGCTGATGTTATTAATTCTCTGTTTGGTTGCGTAAACTGACAAAGGGAAAGGAAATAAGATTAACGATGTGTTTTATTATTGAAGCTATTGCCGTTCGCTGCGCTCGTAGACCGGCTCTAAGTACGCTCAGCTATCTGGCGGTGAGTAATGGTCTTTTACTCACCCACTCATGTCAAGCCAAAAATTTTAATACGAACTCTAAACTTAACAAATTCCACAGACGACGCTTTATTCGACGAGGTCGAGTTTGCAATGAGGAAGCGATCTGTCATATCAAACAGAAACACATTTGTCAGCCAGGATTTGCTTCATGGTAACTGAAGGCACGCAAATCTTCGTTTTAAATACGGTTTTTTTTACTTTGCGAAAATATTTACAGCGGTCTTAACCAATTGCTATTGCAAAAAAAATCGATAAGACTACGTTTATCGATTATCTCGATAATATTGAATCGTTATCTCGATTCAATGAGATAAACGTTGTGCCACGATTATATTTTATAATTGTTCATCTCTTAATATTAAAAGTTATTAATTACAAAATCACTGAAATTCCTGAAATCAGTTGACAAATATTTATAGCAGTATTTAATTATTAGATTCCCATTCATTCAACACTTTGGCCTAGGCCTGATGTCATTATTGTTGTGCACTATTTTCAAATTTGAAAATTATTATTTAGATCTTAATGTTTTACTTAAAACAAACGAACTAGACAACTGAAAGTTTTATCTTCTCATAAATAAAAATTTACAAATTTGAGTAAATGTGCACACACCACTGCGTAAATTTTCTTCCGTTTAAATTTTAATATTAAAAAAACAGATGAACTTTAAATGCTCAAACCTATGGGTAGTTCCTATCAATAATTCCTGTAAAAACAACTACGCCCAAAAAAAAAAAAAAAAACAGATGAACTTTAAATGCTCAAACCTATGGGTAGTTCCTATCAATAATTCCTGTAAAAACAACTACACCAAAAAAAAAAAAAACAGATGAACTTTAAATGCTCAAACCTATGGGTAGTTCCTATCAATAATTACTGTAAAAACAACTACGCCCAAAAAAAAAAAAAAAACAGATGAACTTTAAATGCTCAAACCTATAGGTAGTTCCTATCAATAATTTCTGTAAAAACAACTACGCCCAAAAAAACAGATGAACTTTAAATGCTCAAACCTATAGGTAGTTCCTATCAATAATTCCTGTAAAACAACTACGCCAAAAAAAAAAAAACAGATGAACTTTAAATGCTCAAACCTATGGGTAGTTCCTATCAATAATTCCTGTAAAAACAACTACGCCCAAAAAAACAGATGAACTTTAAATGCTCAAACCTATGGGTAGTTCCTATCAATAATTCCTGTAAAAACAACTACGCCCAAAAAAAAAAAAAAAAAAAAACAGATGAACTTTAAATGCTCAAACCTATGGGTAGTTCCTATCAATAATTCCTGTAAAAACAACTACGCCCAAAAAAAAAAAAAAAAAAACAGATGAACTTTAAATGCTCAAACCTATGGGTAGTTCCTATCAATAATTCCTGTAAAAACAACTACGCCCAAAAAAACAGATGAACTTTAAATGCTCAAACCTATAGGTAGTTCCTATCAATAATTCCTGTAAAACAACTACGCCCAAAAAAAAAAAAAAAACAGATGAACTTTAAATGCTCAAACCTATGGGTAGTTCCTATCAATAATTCCTGTAAAAACAACTACGCCCAAAAAAAAAAAAAAAAAAAAAAAAAAAAACAGATGAACTTTAAATGCTCAAACCTATGGGTAGTTCCTATCAATAATTCCTGTAAAAACAACTACGCCCAAAAAAAAAAAAAAAAACAGATGAACTTTAAATGCTCAAACCTATGGGTAGTTCCTATCAATAATTCCTGTAAAAACAACTACGCCCAAAAAAAAAAAAAAACAGATGAACTTTAAATGCTCAAACCTATAGGTAGTTCCTATCAATAATTCCTGTAAAAACAACTACGCCCAAAAAAAAAAAAAAAAAAACAGATGAACTTTAAATGCTCAAACCTATGGGTAGTTCCTATCAATAATTCCTGTAAAAACAACTACAAAAAAAAAAAAAAAAAAAAAAAAACAGATGAACTTTAAATGCTCAAACCTATAGGTAGTTCCTATCAATAATTCCTGTAAAAACAACTACGCCCAAAAAAACAGATGAACTTTAAATGCTCAAACCTATGAGTAGTTCCTATCAATAATTCCTGTAAAAACAACTACGCCCAAAAAAAAAAAAAAAAAACAGATGAACTTTAAATGCTCAAACCTATGGGTAGTTCCTATCAATAATTCCTGTAAAAACAACTACGCCCAAAAAAACAGATGAACTTTAAATGCTCAAACCTATAGGTAGTTCCTATCAATAATTCCTGTAAAACAACTACGCCCAAAAAAAAAAAAACAGATGAACTTTAAATGCTCAAACCTATGGGTAGTTCCTATCATTAATTCCTGTAAAAACAACTACGCCCAAAAAAAAAAAAAAAACAGATGAACTTTAAATGCTCAAACCTATGGGTAGTTCCTATCAATAATTCCTGTAAAAACAACTACGCCCAAAAAAAAAAAAAAAAAAAAAAAAACAGATGAACTTTAAATGCTCAAACCTATGGGTAGTTCCTATCAATAATTCCTGTAAAAACAACTACGCCCAAAAAAACAGATGAACTTTAAATGCTCAAACCTATGGGTAGTTCCTATCAATAATTCCTGTAAAACAACTACGCCCAAAAAAATAGATGAACTTTAAATGCTCAAACCTATGAGTAGTTCCTATCAATAATTCCTGTAAAAACAACTACGCCCAAAAAAAAAAAAAAACAGATGAACTTTAAATGCTCAAACCTGTGGGTAGTTCCTATCAATAAGTCCTGTAAAAACAACTACGCCCAAAAAAACAGATGAACTTTAAATGCTCAAACCTATGGGTAGTTCCTATCAATAATTCCTGTAAAAATAACTACGCCCAAAAAAACAGATGAACTTTAAATGCTCAAACCTATGGGTAGTTCCTATCAATAATTCCTGTAAAAACAACTACGCCCAAAAAAACAGATGAACTTTAAATGCTCAAACCTATGGGTAGTTCCTATCAATAATTCCTGTAAAAACAACTACGCCCAAAAAAACAGATGAACTTTAAATGCTCAAACCTATGGGTAGTTCCTATCAATAATTCCTGTAAAAACAACTACGCCCAAAGATTTCGTTTACTTGCAGTTAGTTTCTAAAGACTACAGTGATTTTTGTTAAACTAATTCTTCATTGATTGCAGAAACAAAACAAGTCAAATATCTTTTAGAACGTATTGATAGGCTTGAACGTAAAAAAACTTAAGGTTGTATCAAAATTTATTTAAAAAAACGGTTTGGCTGTATCGAAATATTCAGGTATGATTACATTAAATGAAGCAGTTGCTTTGATTAAAAATTGTAGGCCATCATCTGTTTTGAGCGCACTCTGCACCGGTGGTAATGAGTCGTGAGTTTTATAATTTTTTAATCGGTGTAGCCTATACAACAATAATATAAATATATATTATATATATATGTATATATATAACTGGAATACCCGGGTCCTCAGGGTGAAAGCCTAGTACGCTATATATATATATATATATATATATATATATATATATATATATATATATATATATATATATATAGTAGAATATATTTAATAATACTATCGCGGATTTTGTATTATACACCCTTGGCTTTGATTCATTGTTACAAGCAAACGAAAAATACTACAATAGCCTAAATGTAGTTACACGGTTACCTTAATTGTTTTATACTGAACAATTACACACGTACAGTCTAAAATGTTTAAAAATACAGTTTTTCCGAGTCTTTTTATTGTTGAAATTTGTTATTTTACCAGGCCTACAGTTTTGGTGATCAACATTTTTTTTTCAGCGATTGTACCATAATATCCCGAATATAACTGGATCTTTTCAAATATTTGATTTTGATTTTATACAGGGTCATTAATTCTCTTCTGATATGCTGCTCATTCTGTTTGTAATTAATCAAATGATATTTACATATCCTATACATAATCGGCATGATATCATTAGTGTAAATATTTCAAGTACTGAATAATTATTGGATTATTTATAGACAATTCATAATTGTAAAATTTAAGTAGTGGAGGTACAGTCTGGGCCCAGCAACAGTGGATACGTACAGTCTTGGACTTGTAAAACGACTGGCGGTCGAACTTATACAATCTTAGTGTTTTTCATTTTCAAAATACGAGCTAGCAATAAGTATAATTGCTTTGAAGATTTACCAATATTAGAATATTTTGGCATATTTTCTTGTAAATTACAGTCTAACAATTACAAAAATATTTGAATTTAATACACCGGAGATTTCACCGACAAATCAAACAAAAAAAAACTAAGGATTGACGTCACAATTTATTTTAAAAAATTACATCGACACGTGTGAATAGGAATTAAAGAGTAACCAAAACTGACACTGATAAGCCTGCACACTTGAGAACAGATATGAGTGAGGGTGGAGGCGGCGGAAGGTCATTGTTGTTTATAAACCTAAATTTTGTAGTGTTACAGAAATATAACGCAGAATTTGTTTTGTCTTCCATTTCTTGGACTTCGGGTTATGCCTTGTTTCTTAGAACAATTCGTGCACACGAATATAACCCCACCGCAATAGACCAATAAGAAACTTTTACATTTTTTATTTCCTACTGAGAGTTTGGGGTAAATAAAAAGCTCACAGCTTGTTATTGCGACATTTATCCATTAGACTTTGACTCGACGCTCGGCTACAAGACCCAGACTGTACCTCCGCCACTGAGCACGGCCCAACGCAGCTGGTTTATAACTTTTTGTAATGATTTAGTTTTTACAATACCGCTTTTTTGAAATAACTTATCACTATCAAAGGTTATTTTCGTGCAAAAACAAGTCAAGAAAGTATACAACTGTAAAGTTTAACATTATTCACCAAAAACTTAATAACCGTGTAAAACAGTACACATAAAAATCCCAATTTCTAGTTTACTCTTCGCAACAGTACTGTGTTCAATCGCTGCAAAAGAGATTTTTATATCCCAAAAACTATTGGCCTGGTAAAAAGGTCAACAACACAAAAATACTTCAAAAAAACTGCTTTTATAAATATCTTAGTCCAACAAAATTGTACATTATTCTTTTTTAAAAAATGTGTATTGTGTGTGTAATTATTCAGGATAAAACAATTAAGATAACGGTGTAATTATATTTATTGTATTATTTTTCTATTGCTTGTAACAGCGAATCAAAGTCAGAGGTGTGTTTCACCGCACTGTCACTGAAACAACCAATCAACAGCAGACAGAAACTAGAATAACTGAGGTTGGTAAATGAATCATTAAAAATAAGATTACCTTATGGGTTTTTAAACCCTCTAATTCGTCTTCCGTTTATCCACGGCACTCGGATTGGGACAAGGTTTAAATCTTTGGTGAGCAATCTGACAAGAAGCTGTCTAGACAGCATTAGAAGGTTCTCGGTGCTATTCTCCAATATTAGTTTTTACTCTCTTCCTGAAGTATGGTGAATGTTACTTTTCCAAGTCACAGATAGACTTGCATCTCTGGCCGACACGAGATATTGGCAGTTCTTATCTTGTATCTGTCCTTTGTTTTTAATTGCTTATTTTCACTTTTAAACAGTCTTTGGAATTTCCTATGCAGACTGATACTCGTTTTCAATATGCACTTCGTAATCTCTGTATTCTCTGCCTCCATACAGATAGCGTTCAGTGGAAGAAATTCCTCAGGATATGAGGATAAGGTTATACCTAGTTCCCATCGGGGGATTAGCTGAGCGATCCTGTGGAAGGGTTTTCGACTAGTTATCGTTTGACGATTGCAAACTTGTCTGTAAACCTCGAGTTCCTGGATGTATACAGGAATTACTTTTTGGGGGGAGATTGGTTGTGTATTCTTGAGCACGTGTAAACTAATTAACATCTGGATTGTAAATATCTAACTTGTGACTTTCGTAGAACGTGACCCTTGCAAAAGTCATGTTAATCGTGAACGTTTGGAAGCGAATTTATAAAAAGTAATAACAGAAATATTTGTTATTTTGCACATTTTTTAAATTAAATTTCACCATCATAATCTACGATAAAATCTGAATAAATTGGCATTTTTCCGTATATGGAAAATACGGAACTGAACCTTACCTTTATTAGATTTTTTTCGATAGAATTTGAAAATACTAATTTTATGCAGATTTTAACATTTATTGCAATGGGTAAATTTGAGTTTTTAAAAACTGTCGAAAGTGTAATGTACGTTTTAAGATTTAAAATGCCCACCAGTTCGAAATAGTTGGATAGATTTGCCCAAGCTACTACAAACGCTCGATTGAACTGAAATGTTTTTTCACGTTGTGTTTTCTGAAAACGATTTTAATCGTTGTTTAATTTGTTCACCATTGGAAAATATGACAATCTAAATTCATTGTGATATGAAAATAATTGATGGATTAAAAAATCAGTTTGTTTTAATTTCTTGAAATTAACTTACCTTAACCTTTTTTAATATTTCTATGTGTTACCTGTAACTAGGCCAAAGTCTAATTAATGATATTTTCTCATTAAACTTTAAACCTATTTTTAACTCTGTTTAAAAAGCCTTTTTTTCAAAAATAGAGTTAACTTTCTTTTATTTGACTAAAACAAAAACAAATAAAATCATGTAACTCTATGAAAAAAGATATAGGCCTACTTTACTAATATCCAGAACATTCTGTAGCCTATAACCGTTACGATCTCTGTAGACAGACACTGTTGACAGAAAAGATAATTTCCTATAAAATTCCGTTCTATTTTTACTGAAACGAGACGTATTAAACTGTCCTGATTATTTGTAACTCTACGGTATGTTACGTAAAATTTTATTCATTTCAAGATAATTAGACTTATAAACAACGTATTGAATATTGAATGCAATTATTGGTTACAAGGGGAACCGTGCGAAATTTCACACTATGAAAGTTTTAAGTAAACCGACCCATGGGATGAGGGCGGTTGTTGGAAGGAAGGGAAAACATGTTTAAAAAATAAATCGAATAGCGATCGGTTTGAAATAATAATCACAAATTTATGAGTCATTGTAGTATATACATTGCAATACAGATAGGCCTAATTGTGTTTAGAAATTGTTAATAGAAATTTTTACAGGGTATTACAATACCTCGTTGTAAACGATAGGGTCTATTTGATGTAACAATGTAATCTTCTCGACCGTAATATTTACATTAACCTGTTGTTAAAGAGAGATGTAATGAGAAATCGTAATATTCAAATACAGGGCCCGCCAATGAAAAGGGATGATGTAGGTGGCCTTGAGACTAAGTTGGCAGGTAGTGAAGGGATGGTTACTGGAGCGTCACCACCTGCACAATCTACCATTTAGTTGCAATGGATCGTTGGACGGATGAACAACATGGTTACGCGGTGAAAGCGTATTATCAAAATGGCGAACATTTTTTGAAAACTCGACGTGCTTTCCGACGTCATTTTAACATACCGCGTAACCAGCTTGTTCCGTCAGATAATGCAATTCGAACATGGATAAACAACCTCGAGCAAAAAGGATCAACGTCTTAAAAAAGAGGCGGGAGTGTAAAAACTGTTCGAACACCTGAACACATCGCAGCTGTTCAACAGGCTATGGTTAGAAGTCCTCGCCGATCAGCCAAACAACATGTCCTTTGCATTGGAATAAGTGACACATCTGGGGGGGATACCTGTGTTTGTTTTATGGGGATACCTAAAAACAAAAGTGTTTCAAGCAGGCCCATCCACAACCATTCAAGCCTTCAAACAACGAATTGTAGACGAGATTGCCACAATACCTGTCAACATGCTGCGAGAGGTCATGCAAAACTTCCAAACAAGGGTCCATTAATGCCTTAACTGCAATTGAGGACGGCATGGTAGACGTAGTGCTCAGAAAATAATATTTTTTCGACTTGTACCCATAATGGCTATTCTTGTAGCCTACCTTCAATTATTTACTAAAAAAATATTAATTTTTTTCAACACTCAGTTACTTTATTTAATCATCCCGTTTCACTGACAGACCCTGTACAAATACGTAAATAAATACAAAATGTTAGAACATTATGTTTGCTTCTTATCTGGTGTATCGCAAAGTCCACAATAACCTTTAATTGTATTTTGACATTGTAATTGTACTTCGTATTTTATGATGGCCTTGTTAACAATAGATAAATGCACGATGGAAGGAGAAATCACAAATGCATTTGTGTAAAAACAGTGTCCAAAACATGTGTTTGTAATTCGAAATGCTATCCCGGCTTGTACACGGGCAGAGATAGGGGGTTGTCAGTAGGGCCACGTAACCTATAAATTTAATGAATTTTAAGTAAATATTGAAATTGTTCTAAGCACGTTATGCAAAAACGTGGCATTTGTAATGGGATTGTCTATTCGTGATTAATAAGTTAGCTTCGTAAAATATACAAAATGTTGTCTGATTTGTGATGCCGCGCATGCGCATGCAAGCTGCGCATACCTGTGACAGTAAAAAATATCTTTTATGTTAAAATTTTCCACAAACAGTAAGTTTTAGCGCCAAATCGTTTTACAATGTCAGATAAAATCTTTCTAAAAACACCTCATTTAAGCCTGTACGAATAGTGTGTGCTGAGAAAAAGGGATGTTGACTCGAGAAATAATATATACCATTAGGCCCGTGCGAAATTTCGTACTATAGAAGTTTTAAGTAAACAAAGCTTTTTGAATAAGAGTAGTCGTTGGGGTGAGGGCGGTAGTTGGAAGCAAGGGAAAACATGTAAAAAAAGTAAATCAAAAAGAGATTGATTGAAGTAATACTCACTAATATATGAGTCATTGTAGTACATACATTTCAATACAGATAATTGTTTTTTAATAGAAATTTTTACAGGGCATTACAATACCTCGTTGTAAACTATATTTGATGTAAGAATGTAATCTTTTTGTACTTTTTGTATTTCATTTTTTTAATGGATACAAACATGTTAGTTGATTTAGTTACCCTTGAAAAGGCTACATACAATTGCCCATGAGTAAAGACGGCATTTGGTAAATACAATCCTCTTTGAAGTGTTTGTCCCTGCGACTTGTTTATAGTGATAGCAAACGCAATTTTAATAGGTAACTTTAATAGTAACGTCATTTTAATAGGTCAATTGAAAAGGCATGCTTTCGTAATCTCTAACTGTATTTTGACATTTTAACTGTATTTCGCATTTTGTTATGTCCGTATTAACAATAGATAAATGCACGATGGAGGAGAAATCACAAATATATTTGTGTAAAAACAGTGTCCAAAACATGTTTGGTATTTGAAATGACTTTCAGTAGGGCCACATAACCTATATGTTTAATGACTTTTAAGTAAACATTGAAATTGTTCTAAGCACGTTACGCAAAAAGTGGCATTTGTAATGGGATTGTCTATTCGTGATTAATAAGTTAGCTTCGTCAAATATACAAAATATTGTATGATTTGTGATGCCGCGCATGCGCATCCATGATGCCGTTTTTCATATGGCAGTTAAAAGTGTTTTTTTACGTTAACATTTTCCAAAAACAGTAAGTTGTAGCGCAAAACCGTGTCAGAAGGCGGTTGAAAAATATTTCTAAATATACCTCATTTATAGTACGTATAGTATGTGCTGAGAAAAAGGGATGTTGACTCGAGAATAATATATATTGATTATAACATACAATAACTTTATAAATTACTTTAACCCTTTTTTATATGTAAGTACATAACAACTACGAAAACATATACAGTACATATATATTTCCTTTAAAATCTAACTTTTGTTGTGTAGCCTAGTGTGTATGGGGCACTGGTATGTTTAGCTTTTAGCAGCCAGCTGTGAACGTGTGAAAGTAAACCGAATTCATGAAGAACAGCTGTACATAGAATACATAGATAGAAGAGTCGATTGTGACTACGAACACAGATAAGCAGGACTTCTTATGTAACCTGTGTGTTGCAATAAGTTATTGTGCTGGATTTAAATAATGACAACTTTGATAATAACGTAAACCGCACACAAAACGCATAGCCTACACAGCGTGTCGCTGGATTTTTCAGTCTGACCAATTCAAATTTGAAATATTCGTGGTTTTAGATACGCGGCCATCTTAAATACCAATTTGTTTAAAACATTTTGTGTAGCTGTCTTTTTTTAAAGGCGTTTACTTCGTATTGTTTTATAATTCGGATTTTTCTTTTTTAGGTAATCATTAAGTAAAAAGTCTATTTTAAATTTCCTTATGTGTAAAAATTTATTTTCTCTAGTCCTAAACATTATCACAAACTTCATTAGTCTTTTCATTGTTGGTCGTTGGCCTTTGGACTATCAATTATACTACAACTCCTTACATAACAGAGAATTTTGTACCTATTTTTACTTTAGTAGGGCTTATATTCGTTAGGCTACCATAAATCTATTACTTCCTGTTATAACGCGATAACGATATCTTTCACAATAAAGAAATGTCGTAGCTTAGTCAGTAGTCTATTAGCGGGCAGTTCGCTACAATTCTGACCTTTACGCAGGCTCGAGTCTGGTTACGACCGCTGGCTTTTCACGTGAGTTATGTCGATCGCCCCGTCTTCATTAGACTAACTGACATAAAGTAAAGACGTAAAACGACAGAAACAATTTGCATAATAAGCAATTTATTTAATCACTGAAACCATTATTTGGTCGGGCGGCCACCAAATGCGGAGCGGAGCTGAGCGGCAACCGGAAGCGGAGTTCAGTCAGTTTGAAGAACGCGTTTGTATCTTTTAAATCTTAATATTTAGGCCTACTGTAACGGATTCTAGGGGACTACTATGTTTTAAAACATTAGCTTTCGCAACGGTAACTAGTTAACGAGAAAAATAAGTTTGGAGGCGTGGCCAGCGTGGTAGAGGTAGCGGTGTCAGCTTTAAAACCGACGTAGACAGAGTCGAAGCTACGCGGAACGGAGCCCAGCGACGCCGCTTGACTCCGCTCAGATCCGTTACGCTTTCAGTGGCCGCACTTACATTGAAAACAATAGGTTAGGTTTTGAAAGCGTAATCCGTTTTGCATTTGGTGGCCACCCGGCCTTTGAATTGGTTATACCTATGTAAATTTGATGCAAAAATCTGATAAAATCGGATCCATGTAAATAGGTTTCGAATTTTTTGTGAGAACTGTCATTCAGTTGCAAAAATTTCTCACGCGATTTTTCCATGTTTTTTAAAGTTCGATTTAAACAGCCTACGCTTTGTAAGATAGCCTAACTTAAGAGCATGTGTTTCGAAATATTCACTGTTTACAAGTCCATTTCAGTTTAAAAAACGTGTAACTAATGTCTCAGTAAGTCGCGAGTTTGTTTTTAAATTGTTTTTAAGACATAAGCCTATTTACTCGTCTCACTATAAATAAAATGAAAGCAAAATATTAATCCCTAAATGATGAAAATGTAAATATGTCGACTATTTGTCTTCAACTAAAATGGCGTGCCTTCCACGCTATCCCTCATTACTCTCAATAATGACAATGATATTCCCTGCGCTCAGCGTCTTGGCAAAAGTGTTAGTGCAGATGTACAATTATCAGATTATTGACTTTGAACCACGCACTTATTTGAGTTGCAACTGTACAATTCATTCCGAAACCAAAACCATATCACTTACACCGTGAAGACCTCTCCGTCCCTTAGTAATTCACATAAAATAAATTCTTTGTATATAAAAACTTCCTTGATCCAAGCACATTTCAATATTTTACATACCTATTTATCAAATGTATCCGCGACTGAAATCAGGTAGGTGAAGGCACGCCGTCGCCAACTGTGATGATTGATATTGTTCAGTAAACTGCGTAAGCAGGTGGTGTTTCTTGGCGGAATTCAAAGGTGATTTAAGAAATTTTTAATTATTGGCGAGGAAATTTTTACCCTTTGGTGGTTTTGTTTAGATTTAGAAACTAGTCGCCATATGTCAACAAGGACAAGTGTCATGATTTTTCACGATTTGTGAAAACTAAACAATTTTCTTTATAACCTTACGTTCAGAAATGTTAGTTCGGAAGCAAGTCCACGCCACTCGAGTTTAACACGTATAAGGACTTATTGTAGGCTATCTGTTTTTCCAATATGCATGCATACTCTATCCAATAATTTCGACTAAAAATCTGTTTACAAAATTATTCACTGTATAAGAAGAAAGTGAAAGTTATCTCCATTTCAAAATTCATCTCATCAAAATAAAGAACAATTTTCCCGACAAACAGCTGTTTTGTCTGACTAATTTATACAATTTACCGCGATTGATTACATTTTAAAACAACTTATAGACTAATATCCGTGATTTTGAAAATAATTATATAAAATTACGTTTGTAATTCTGTTACACTTGTAAAACGTTAAGTAACAGTGCTGAACCAATTCTGAACTCTACAAATTATCTACTTCCAAATATAGCCTATAGAATTGTTAAAGGAAATACTAAATGGTGAACTATTTGAAAAAGTAGGGTTGGTCTACATGACCAATGTTTTGATAAAAGGATTCGTAAGTGAAATAATTTTTCCTGATACACCTACAAAGTCAGTTCCTATCGTTATAGAAAGAAGTATCCTATCTATACACTATATACAGCCTATACATTTTGAAAATGCCAGTATAGGGACTCACTGACTTTCAACAATTTATAAAATCCTTTGCGCGGCTACGAATTCCGAGAAAGTAGCTTTTTTTGGAACGGTAACGCCAAATTTCATATCCAACAGTTGAACAAGGAAACCATAGACTTGCTTCCAGGAATTAATTAATTGCACTTCAGCCTTTTTAAAATATGTCAGACATTTAAAATATAAACAGTTGTTTTTTTAATGGACTTATGCTGCTCGACACGGCGTGTCACCAGTTTGAAAAAATAATAAAACCAGAGCCCACAAGCCAGGCTTTGTTCTGTCCTTGTCCAATACAAAGACTCGACTCGGGGTGGATAAATTTGCTGAATCTAGACTCCAGCCTCCAGACAGTCCCTTAAACCTGTCACTTTACCATTATTTTGTTTCCAATGCGTGTCCACGCATAATGTAGGCTACTATGTACTTGCAGAGTGTAGGCCTATAATGTAGCCTGAGCTACATGGGATTGTGGCCTATTGCTAATTAACAAAGTACTGTTCAAATAAGTGTTTAATCCTTAGCAATGACGTCATGTAAGCTAATTGTTGGGTTCTGTTTCTTATTAACAGTCCATGAAGGAAATCAAAGTGCTAATGGTGCAGATTGTAATATACGATTACTTAAGTAAGAAAAATTATAAATTGAAATCGTTCTAGTAAGACTCAGAACCTTAACATAAGAAAAGATATTCCTGACCTTAAAAATACAGTGGCTAGAATATTTTCTGTATGTTAGTACTTTTATAATTTGGTCGGATTGGCTTCAAAATTGGAATGAAAATTGATTGTTTTTGGTAATTGAACAAGCTAAGCAAATCTTGAAGCCGCTTCAATATATCGGCAATCAAAACGATTTTTGCAATCGATATAATCTAATAAGGATTGCCTTAATTCTGTTCCAGTATTTTGGCTTAGGTCTTTATGGTTTACTTGATGTAAGATCTTTCAACTCCTAAACCATCTCTTGCATTCTTGTTTTCTTCTTCCATTCCGATTCTTTTACATTTTGATGTAGGCTACTGTAGTTCTTTAAATTCAAACGTTTAACTATTGCCTTTTTATCTTACAACTAATGTTTTTTTTCTAAAAACATCTTTCTAAAGACTGCCGTTCAGTAAGGGGACACGTGGTTAGTGCATTTCTTTCCCTTAGTTGTAGTACTAAGCTTCTCAACCAGAGATTCGATATGTATCGTACATCATTAATTGTATTTTATAGTGCTCATTGAACCTTAAAGTTTCGAACCCAAACTGTAAACCATCTATGTCTTATAATCGACTAATCCTGCCTATACTTAGCTTATTTTATTTGTTATATCCTACTGTCTGTTAACTGAAAGGTATCATCAACATCGATAAACGGCAAGCAGCAAATATTGTTATTAATAAAATAATAATTATTAGCCTACAATGTTTCTATAAATATAATCTATATCTAGCCTAGATTGTAGATATTACACTAGGCTATACTATATTCGGTACTGTTCACAGTTTACAAGTGTTGGTACAAGCAGCAATTATTGTTATTAATAAAATAATAATTATTAGCCTACAATGTTTCTATAAATATAATCTATATCTAGCCTAGATTGTAGATATTACACTAGGCTATACTATATTCGGTACTGTTCACAGTTTACAAGTGTTGGTACAAGCAGCAATTATTGTTATTAATAAAATAATAATTATTAGCCTACAATGTTTCTATAAATATAATCTATATCTAGCCTAGATTGTAGATATTACACTAGGCTATACTATATTCAGTACTGTTCACAGTTTACAAGTGTTGGTACAAGCAGCAATTATTGTTATTAATAAAATAATAATTATTAGCCTACAATGTTTCTATAAATATAATCTATATCTAGCCTAGATTGTAGATATTACACTAGGCTATACTATATTCGGTACTGTTCACAGTTTACAAGTGTTGGTACAAGCAGCAATTATTGTTATTAATAAAATAATAATTATTAGCCTACAATGTTTCTATAAATATAATCTATATCTAGCCTAGATTGTAGATATTACACTAGGCTATACTATATTCGGTACTGTTCACAGTTTACAAGTGTTGGTACAAGCAGCAATTATTGTTATTAATAAAATAATAATTATTAGCCTACAATGTTTCTATAAATATAATCTATATCTAGCCTAGATTGTAGATATTACACTAGGCTATACTATATTCGGTACTGTTCACAGTTTACAAGTGTTGGTACAAGCAGCAATTATTGTTATTAATAAAATAATAATTATTAGCCTACAATGTTTCTATAAATATAATCTATATCTAGCCTAGATTGTAGATATTACACTAGGCTATACTATATTCGGTACTGTTCACAGTTTACAAGTGTTGGTACAAGCAGCAATTATTGTTATTAATAAAATAATAATTATTAGCCTACAATGTTTCTATAAATATAATCTATATCTAGCCTAGATTGTAGATATTATTCTAGGCTATACTATATTCGGTACTGTTCACAGTTTACAAGTGTTGGTAAAGAAACGGAAACGACCCAAACACAGATAAAGGAAACAAAACACCCGCAAAATGCTTTTGGAAGAGCGGTTTAATTATCGGGTTCTCGGAAAAAAGCCCAGTGAGTGGCGGCACTCGGTCAGGGGTTGGGGTTGGAGTAGGGTGGGTATGTCTTTAGGGTCATTTATTAACGGATTAAGTCTCTTTGAAAATCCATCGAAACACACACGTCGAGTTTACAATTCTGTTAATAACAAGGCCATAACCAATAAAAGCATTCAAACATTGAATCGAATTTAAAATTGTATTGTCCCTTTAGCTTATATTTTTACTTACACACGTTTTAAATACAAATAATTAATGCAAACCCATAGCATGCACGTTTAATTTAAGTTAGATTTCGTTCATATCATTAGATTTTGGCCTAATTTTGAACACATAGCCTGCATATCGATTCATAACTCCTACCATTGTGCCCTACTAAATTTGGATTTCATATATTACGAAAAGCATTCCGATCGGTTTTGTACCAAAAATAAAGACCTGCGTTATTGAAACTACATATATCGGGTACTTACAGGTTCGTCAGAACAACAGGGAACTCTCACGCCTCATAATTTTCTATTTTAAAGCTTTACAATAAAATAAAACCGGCAAAACAAGTTTGTAAACAAAACTCCATTAGCAGTATAAAGTTTCCCCGTGAGAGTGTAGCACAATGCAAGGTGACAAATAATTGCGTGTACCAAAAACCAAATAACGTAAATAAAATGAATGACGTTGTTTTATTACAAGTCATACAAGTATTAAATATAACTATAACGTCTATTTTAATAGAAGTTCACATTGAGAAGAAATAGTAGGCCTTCATAGTTTTGCAACGATTTAACTTAGGAAGAGATGTACAGTAACCTTAAAATACAAGTATTGAATTAAAGGTTAGTGTATTATAGTAATTAAATGGTATAATTTGAATTATTTTATTTACAGAATTCATGTTTTTTTAGGTTTAATTACCGGTAGCGATTTCATAAAAAAACGCCTTGAGCTATTTCCTTTCCGTTCATGTAGGCCTATCAACAAGGAAAGTTATGATTGCCACATAGTTCATAAGTCACTTCGAATATTATTTATAAATAGGTGCTGTTCAGCTTCTGGCTGTACATTGTTGTACATTAGGCGTTCCTTTTTTCCATGCGAAAGGTCGCACGGGCCCATTTGTAAAAGAAATTTACGGCTCGAGTAAAAATTGAGAAAAAGAAAAGAAAAGAGTCGTGTTTTATTTTACTTTCTTTTATTTACCAAAAATCTGTAAGTTTACTTCTAAATTTTTCAAAATTTGAGGGAGATTAAGTAGATATTTTAGTTTTTTGTCCATTAATGCAGAAACAGATTGTTTTTAGAATAAGCGAACCATGTATTGTGTTCGGGTACTTGAAGACTATATTTAAGAATTTTTAAATTAAAACCGATAGAGCCAATTTTGAGAAAACCAGATTATTGTTAATTTTTAAGGGTATTTTGTCCAATAATGAGCTTGGAAAATTAAAAGTTGTCACCTACACGCCAAATTTCACCGACTTCGGTCATTTACGTGGACAAAAAGCCAAGTAAAACCACGTGGTTCTGAAAACGATTAACCTACCAATCAAACTCTTTAAGAACTATTTTTTTCAAAATGTTTTTCACAATATTTTTTCTTTACTTATACTTTGTAAAACGAGTAAGTGAAAGAGAGGGCATTGGCTCAAGATCTGTGAAATGACAGGGGAAAACGGAAGCTAGGAAGCGGAACTTTTAAGCCGGAAATAAGGAGAGAAAATGAGAAAAACTAACTTCTAACTATAAACTGACGATTCCTTTATACAAAAAAATCCTTTAAAGATGAAATTAGTATAAAAATAAACTTTGCTTGCTGAATTCCAAGGTTCAAGCACTCCGTTATCTATTTACAATTGGTATTTTGATAACTAATTAATTAACAATTAAATTACAATAACATAACAATCAAATGAGTGATTGATGATATTTAAATTAAACAAGATTAATTAAGGAATGTGATAAAACTTTAATAACTATTTAATAATGTCTTCTATTAAACCTTGTAACAGGAACACACAGACATTCCGGAAATAAATTAGGCTTAATAGCTTGGCTTTAGGATACGCATAGGCCTATATTCTCACGATCTGCAGCCGTTATACTGACAGACATATTTCTAGTAAGTGATTACTCAGAATACAAGACAGAACCTGCAGATTACCTGTGAAGGGTTTACTAATTACATCGGATATTTTGGATTTGTCGAAAAGTAGTACCTCAATGATTACTTGTTGTGCGCATTACAAGGCGCATACTTTAATTATTACGAGATTAGATTAAGGTTATAGGTTATGCAGTAACATATTCTTAAAACAGAAATGTGTTGTTTTATGAAATAAGCAGCATACCAAAGAATAACAAAAGAATCACTCAGTGCGGAGCGGAGCGGACTACGCATTTAAAACCTAACCTATTGTTTTAACGTAAGTGCGGCCACTGAAAGTGTTGTCCGCTCCGCGTAGCTTTGACACTGTCCTGGTCGGTTTTCAAGCTAACTGCTTTCCCCACCACCACTTTGATCATGACTTTAAACTCATTATTTCTCGTTACCTAGGTTACGATTTTTAAATATAATATTTGCCATAATCCGTTAAAGTAGGCCTAGGCCTAATATCTTTTAAAAGCATTCTTTAAACTGACTGAACCCCTCTTCTGGTTGCTCCTCAACTTCGCTCCTCATTTGGTGGCCGCCCGGCCTAAGGTGTAAACAAATAACCTATTTTCTTTTTGGTTATATCAGTAATATTGAATAAGCCATATTTCTTCTGATTCATGTAACACTTTATCCATGTCTTGGATTGGTAAAATAATCATATTTTTATAAACATTTTGGCGTATTTAAAATCAGCTGTGGTTAAGCTTTTTTGTGATTTTATTTTTTAGTGAAGCGCGAATTAATTGGGTAAAGTTATAATCCAATTTCTGCAGATATGAAAGACCTCTTAAGCAAGATCTTAGGTTTCCATTTGCTTTCCATCATTTGTGGTGTATTTTTTCCTTCTTTTTGAATCTTTTATATTCAGCTCACACTTTATAAAGGCGTAGTTGGTCTTCTCTCCACTTCTTTCATTTTAAGTTTTTCCATTCTGAGAGTCGTTGTCCCTTCGACGCAACTTATTGCCCGATGACAGCTCCACATTTTGATTGCAAATCGGTTGTAGGCTAGATTAATCATTGGTCAATGTCAAGTACTTCTGTGATGAAATGATTCATATGTTTTGTACTTCACTTGATTGAACGTTCAATAACATAAGGTTGTAAACAAGAGTAGGCTACTAGTTTTTTCTAAAGTTAATAAAAGTTTACTGCTTGTGTATGTTTCTAATTCGTGACCTTTTCTTAATAACTAATTAGTGAATACCTCAGGTAGGCTACGTTTTGTCTCGGTGTAAATTATTTAAGGATTTTAAGGAGACGTTACGCAAGTAGATGTCCACCCAACTGATGTGTTATGTTGCCAATAATCAAGTGACATGTTTTTTAGCCAATACATTCTGTCGGCACACAATATACTGTAATTAGTGAACGTAAATCAATAAAACTCGGAAAATTGGATACAAAACCGGTTTATCAGATTTGGCTCAAGTTTTGTTCCTAAATTATGATTCTCGACTCACGTCAATGTGGCAAATTTGTAATCAAAGAAATTTATGGTTTGGCAGTAAAACGGGGGAAACGTAAATCCCGGCTGCTATCCCGACTACTATCCCGGCTGCTATCCCGACTACTATCCCGGCTGTTATCGCGGCTGCTATCCAGGCTGCTATCCCAGCTGCTATCCCGGCTGTTATCGCGGCTGCTATCCCGGCTGCTATCCCGACTACTATCCCGGCTGCTATCGTGGCTGCTATCCCGGCTGCTATCCCGGCTGCTATCGTGGCTGCTATCCCGACTACTATTCCGGCTGCTATCGTGGCTGCTATCCCGACTACTATTCCGGCTGCTATCCCGACTACTATTCCGGCTGCTATCCCGACTACTATTCCGGCTGCTATCGTGGCTGCTATCCCGGCTGCTATCCCGGCTGCTATCGTGGCTGCTATCCCGACTACTATTCCGGCTGCTATCGTGGCTGCTATCCCGACTACTATTCCGGCTGCTATCGTGGCTGCTATCCCGGCTGCTATCCCGGCTGCTATCCCGACTACTATTCCGGCTGCTATCGCGGCTGCTATCGCGGCTGCTATCCCGACTACTATTCCGGCTGTTATCGCGGCTGCTATCCCGGCTGCTATCGCGGCTGCTATCGTGGCTGCTATCCCGGCTGCTATCGTGGCTGCTATCCCGACTACTATTCCGGCTGTTATCGCGGCTGCTATCCCGGCTGCTATCCCGGCTGCTATCGTGGCTGCTATCCCGGCTGCTATCCCGGCTGCTATCGTGGCTGCTATCCCGACTACTATTCCGGCTGTTATCGCGGCTGCTATCCCGGCTGCTATCGTGGCTGCTATCCCGGCTGCTATCCCGGCTGCTATCGTGGCTGCTATCCCGACTGCTATCGTGGCTGCCATCCCGGCTGCTATCCCGGCTGCTATCGTGGCTGCTATCCCGACTACTATTCCGGCTGTTATCGCGGCTGCTATCCCGGCTGCTATCGCGGCTGCTATCGTGGCTGCTATCCCGGCTGCTATCGTGGCTGCTATCCCGACTACTATTCCGGCTGTTATCGCGGCTGCTATCCCGGCTGCTATCCCGGCTGCTATCGTGGCTGCTATCCCGGCTGCTATCCCGGCTGCTATCGTGGCTGCTATCCCGACTACTATTCCGGCTGTTATCGCGGCTGCTATCCCGGCTGCTATCGTGGCTGCTATCCCGGCTGCTATCCCGGCTGCTATCGTGGCTGCTATCCCGACTACTATTCCGGCTGTTATCGCGGCTGCTATCCCGGCTGCTATCGCGGCTGCTATCGTGGCTGCTATCCCTGCTGCTATCCCGGCTGCTATCGTGGCTGCTATCCCGACTACTATTCCGGCTGCTATCGTGGCTACTATCCCGACTACTATTCCGGCTGCTATCCCGACTACTATTCCGGCTGCTATCGTGGCTGCTATCCCGGCTGCTATCCCGGCTGCTATCGTGGCTGCTATCCCGGCTGCTATCCCGGCTGCTATCGTGGCTGCTATCCCGGCTGCTATCCCGGCTGCTATCGTGGCTGCTATCCCGGCTGCTATCCCGGCTGCTATCGTGGCTGCTATCCCGACTACTATTCCGGCTGCTATCGTGGCTGCTATCCCGACTACTATTCCGGCTGCTATCGTGGCTGCTATCCCGACTACTATTCCGGCTGCTATCGTGGCTGCTATCCCGACTACTATTCCGGCTGCTATCCCGACTACTATTCCGGCTGCTATCGTGGCTGCTATCCCGGCTGCTATCCCGGCAGCTATCCCGGCTGCTATCGTGGCTGCTATCCCGACTACTATTCCGGCTGCTATCGCGGCTGCTATCCCGGCTGCTATCCCGGCTGCTATCGTGGCTGCTATCCCGACTACTATTCCGGCTGCTATCGCGGCTGCAATCCCGGCTGCTATCCCGGCTGCTATCGTGGCTGCTATCCCGACTACTATTCCGGCTGCTATCGCGGCTGCTATCCCCGCTGCTATCGTGGCTGCTATCCCGGCTGCTATCCCGGCTGCTATCGCGGCTGCTATCCCGGCTGCTATCGCGGCTGCTATCCCGGCTGCTATCGTGGCTGCTATCCCGGCTGCTATCGTGGCTGCTATCCCGACTACTATTCCGGCTGCTATCGCGGCTGCTATCCCGGCTGCTATCGTGGTTGCTATCCCGGCTGCTATCGTGGCTGCTATCCCGACTACTATTCCGGCTGCTATCGCGGCTGCTATCCCGGCTGCTATCCCGGCTGCTATCGTGGCTGCTATCCCGACTACTATTCCGGCTGCTATCGCGGCTGCTATCCCGGCTGCTATCCCGGCTGCTATCGTGGCTGCTATCCCGACTACTATTCCGGCTGCTATCGCGGCTGCTATTCCGGCTGCTATCGTGGCTGCTATCCCGGCTGCTATCCCGGCTGCTATCGTGGCTGCTATCCCGGCTGCTATCCCGGCTGCTATCCCGGCTGCTATCGCGGCTGCTATCCCGGCTGCTATCCCGGCTGCTATCCCGGCTGCTATCCCGGCTGCTATCCCGGCTGCTATCCCGGCTGCTATCGTGGCTGCTATCCCGGCTGCTATCCCGGCTGCTATCGTGGCTGCTACCCCGGCTGCTATCCCGGCTGCTATTCCGGCTGCTATCGCGGCTGCTATCCCGGCTGCTATCCCGGCTGCTATCCCGGCTAATATCGTGGCTGCTATCCCGGCTGCTATCGTGGCTGCTATCCCGGCTGCTATCCCGGCTGCTATCCCGGCTAATATCGTGGCTGCTATCCCGGCTGCTATCGTGGCTGCTATCCCGGCTGCTATCCCGGCTGCTATCCCGGCTGCTATCGCGGCTGCTATCCCGGCTGCTATCCCGGCTGCTATCGTGGCTGCTATCCCGGCTGCTATCCCGGCTGCTATCGTGGCTGCTATCCCGGCTGCTATCCCGGCTGCTATCCCGGCTGCTATCGCGGCTGCTATCCCGGCTGCTATCCCGGCTGCTATCCCGGCTGCTATCCCGGCTGCTATCGTGGCTGCTATCCCGGCTGCTATCCCGGCTGCTATCCCGGCTGCTATACCGGCTGCTATCCCGGCTGCTATCCCGGCTGCTATCGCGGCTGCTATCCCGGCTGCTATCCCGGCTGCTATCGTGGCTGCTATCCCGACTACTATTTCGGCTGCTATCGCGGCTGTTATCGCGGCTGCTATCCCGGCTGCTATCGTGGCTGCTATCCCGACTACTATTCCGGCTGCTATCGCGGCTGCTATCCCGGCTGCTATCATGGCTGCTATCCCGACTGCTATTCCGGCTGCTATCGCGGCTGTTATCGCGGCTGCTATCCCGACTGCTATTCCGGCTGCTATCCCGGCTGTTATCGCGGCTGCTATCCCTGCTGCTATCCCGGCTGCTATCGTGGCTGCTATCCCGACTACTATTCCGGCTGCTATCGCGGCTGCTATCCCGGCTGCTATCGTGGCTGCTATCCCGACTGCTATTCCGGCTGCTATCGCGGCTGTTATCGCGGCTGCTATCCCGACTGCTATTCCGGCTGCTATCCCGGCTGTTATCGCGGCTGCTATCCCGGCTGCTATCGCGGCTGCTATCCCGGTTGCTATCGTGGCTGCTATCCCGGCTGCTATCGTGGCTGCTATCCCGACTGCTATTCCGGCTGCTATCGCGGCTGTTATCGCGGCTGCTATCCTGACTGCTATTCCTGCTGCTATCCCGGCTGTTATCGCAGCTGATATCCCGACTGCTATTCCGGCTGCTATCCCGGCTGCTATCGCGGCTGCTATCCCGGCTGCTATCGTGGCTGCTATCCCGACTGCTATTCCGGCTGCTATCCCGACTGCTATTCCGGCTGCTATCCCGCCTGCTATCGTGGCTGCTATCCCGACTGCTATTCCGGCTGCTATCGCGGCTGTTATCCCTGCTGCTATCCCGGCTGCTATCGTGGCTGCTATCCCGACTACTATTCCGGCTGCTATCGCGGCTGTTATCGCGGCTGCTATCCCGGCTGCTATCCCGGCTGCTATCGTGGCTGCTATCCCTACTACTATTCCGGCTGCTATCGCGGCTGCTATCCCGGCTGCTATCATGGCTGCTATCCCGACTGCTATTCCGGCTGCTATCGCAGCTGTTATCGCGGCTGCTATCCCGACTGCTATTCCGGCTGCTATCCCGGCTGTTATCGCGGCTGCTATCCCTGCTGCTATCCCGGCTGCTATCGTGGCTGCTATCCCGACTACTATTCCGGCTGCTATCGCGGCTGCTATCGCGGCTGCTATCCCGGCTGCTATCGTGGCTGCTATCCCGACTGCTATTCCGGCTGCTATCGCGGCTGTTATCGCGGCTGCTATCCCGACTGCTATTCCGGCTGCTATCCCGGCTGTTATCGCGGCTGCTATCCCGGCTGCTATCGCGGCTGCTATCCCGGTTGCTATCGTGGCTGCTATCCCGGCTGCTATCGTGGCTGTTATCCCGACTGCTATTCCGGCTGCTATCGCGGCTGTTATCGCGGCTGCTATCCCGACTGCTATTCCGGCTGCTATCCCGACTGCTATTCCGGCTGCTATCCCGGCTGCTATCCCGGCTGCTATCGTGGCTGCTATCCCGACTACTATTCCGGCTGCTATCGCGGCTGCTATCCCGGCTGCTATCGTGGCTGCTATCCCGGCTGCTATCCCGGCTGCTATCGTGGCTGCTATCCCGACTGCTATCGTGGCTGCCATCCCGGCTGCTATCCCGGCTGCTATCGTGGCTGCTATCCCGACTACTATTCCGGCTGTTATCGCGGCTGCTATCCCGGCTGCTATCGCGGCTGCTATCGTGGCTGCTATCCCGGCTGCTATCGTGGCTGCTATCCCGACTACTATTCCGGCTGTTATCGCGGCTGCTATCCCGGCTGCTATCCCGGCTGCTATCGTGGCTGCTATCCCGGCTGCTATCCCGGCTGCTATCGTGGCTGCTATCCCGACTACTATTCCGGCTGTTATCGCGGCTGCTATCCCGGCTGCTATCGTGGCTGCTATCCCGGCTGCTATCCCGGCTGCTATCGTGGCTGCTATCGTGGCTGCTATCCCGGCTGCTATCCCGGCTGCTATCGTGGCTGCTATCCCGACTACTATTCCGGCTGCTATCGTGGCTACTATCCCGACTACTATTCCGGCTGCTATCCCGACTACTATTCCGGCTGCTATCGTGGCTGCTATCCCGGCTGCTATCCCGGCTGCTATCGTGGCTGCTATCCCGGCTGCTATCCCGGCTGCTATCGTGGCTGCTATCCCGGCTGCTATCCCGGCTGCTATCGAAGCTGCTATCCCGGCTGCTATCCCGGCTGCTATCGTGGCTGCTATCCCGACTACTATTCCGGCTGCTATCGTGGCTGCTATCCCGACTACTATTCCGGCTGCTATCGTGGCTGCTATCCCGACTACTATTCCGGCTGCTATCGTGGCTGCTATCCCGACTACTATTCCGGCTGCTATCCCGACTACTATTCCGGCTGCTATCGTGGCTGCTATCCCGGCTGCTATCGTGGCTGCTATCCCGGCTGCTATCCCGGCTGCTATCGTGGCTGCTATCCCGGCTGCTATCCCGGCTGCTATCCCGGCTGCTATCGCGGCTGCTATCCCGGCTGCTATCCCGGCTGCTATCCCGGCTGCTATCCCGGCTGCTATCCCGGCTGCTATCCCGGCTGCTATCCCGGCTGCTATCGTGGCTGCTATCCCGGCTGCTATCCCGGCTGCTATCCCGGCTGCTATCGTGGCTGCTACCCCGGCTGCTATCCCGGCTGCTATTCCGGCTGCTATCGCGGCTGCTATCCCGGCTGCTATCCCGGCTGCTATCCCGGCTAATATCGTGGCTGCTATCCCGGCTGCTATCGTGGCTGCTATCCCGGCTGCTATCCCGGCTGCTATCCCGGCTGCTATCCCGGCTAATATCGTGGCTGCTATCCCGGCTGCTATCGTGGCTGCTATCCCGGCTGCTATCCCGGCTGCTATCCCGGCTGCTATCGTGGCTGCTATCCCGACTACTATTCCGGCTGCTATCGCGGCTGCTATCCCGGCTGCTATCGTGGCTGCTATCCCGGCTGCTATCCCGGCTGCTATCGTGGCTGCTATCCCGGCTGCTATCCCGGCTGCTATCCCGGCTGCTATCGCGGCTGCTATCCCGGCTGCTATCCCGGCTGCTATCCCGGCTGCTATCCCGGCTGCTATCCCGGCTGCTATCCCGGCTGCTATCCCGGCTGCTATCGTGGCTGCTATCCCGGCTGCTATCCCGGCTGCTATCGTGGCTGCTACCCCGGCTGCTATCCCGGCTGCTATTCCGGCTGCTATCGCGGCTGCTATCCCGGCTGCTATCCCGGCTGCTATCCCGGCTAATATCGTGGCTGCTATCCCGGCTGCTATCGTGGCTGCTATCCCGGCTGCTATCCCGGCTGCTATCCCGGCTGCTATCCCGGCTAATATCGTGGCTGCTATCCCGGCTGCTATCGTGGCTGCTATCCCGGCTGCTATCCCGGCTGCTATCCCGGCTGCTATCGCGGCTGCTATCCCGGCTGCTATCCCGGCTGCTATCGTGGCTGCTATCCCGGCTGCTATCCCGGCTGCTATCGTGGCTGCTATCCCGGCTGCTATCCCGGCTGCTATCCCGGCTGCTATCGCGGCTGCTATCCCGGCTGCTATCCCGGCTGCTATCCCGGCTGCTATCCCGGCTGCTATCGTGGCTGCTATCCCGGCTGCTATCCCGGCTGCTATCCCGGCTGCTATCCCGGCTGCTATCCCGGCTGCTATCCCGGCTGCTATCGCGGCTGCTATCCCGGCTGCTATCCCGGCTGCTATCGTGGCTGCTATCCCGACTACTATTTCGGCTGCTATCGCGGCTGTTATCGCGGCTGCTATCCCGGCTGCTATCCCGGCTGCTATCGTGGCTGCTATCCCGACTACTATTCCGGCTGCTATCGCGGCTGCTATCCCGGCTGCTATCATGGCTGCTATCCCGACTGCTATTCCGGCTGCTATCGCGGCTGTTATCGCGGCTGCTATCCCGACTGCTATTCCGGCTGCTATCCCGGCTGTTATCGCGGCTGCTATCCCTGCTGCTATCCCGGCTGCTATCGTGGCTGCTATCCCGACTACTATTCCGGCTGCTATCGCGGCTGCTATCCCGGCTGCTATCGTGGCTGCTATCCCGACTGCTATTCCGGCTGCTATCGCGGCTGTTATCGCGGCTGCTATCCCGACTGCTATTCCGGCTGCTATCCCGGCTGTTATCGCGGCTGCTATCCCGGCTGCTATCGCGGCTGCTATCCCGGTTGCTATCGTGGCTGCTATCCCGGCTGCTATCGTGGCTGCTATCCCGACTGCTATTCCGGCTGCTATCGCGGCTGTTATCGCGGCTGCTATCCCGACTGCTATTCCTGCTGCTATCCCGGCTGTTATCGCAGCTGATATCCCGACTGCTATTCCGGCTGCTATCCCGGCTGCTATCGCGGCTGCTATCCCGGCTGCTATCGTGGCTGCTATCCCGACTGCTATTCCGGCTGCTATCCCGACTGCTATTCCGGCTGCTATCCCGGCTGCTATCGTGGCTGCTATCCCGACTGCTATTCCGGCTGCTATCGCGGCTGTTATCCCTGCTGCTATCCTGGCTGCTATCGTGGCTGCTATCCCGACTACTATTCCGGCTGCTATCGCGGCTGTTATCGCGGCTGCTATCCCGGCTGCTATCCCGGCTGCTATCGTGGCTGCTATCCCGACTACTATTCCGGCTGCTATCGCGGCTGCTATCCCGGCTGCTATCATGGCTGCTATTCCGACTGCTATTCCGGCTGCTATCGCAGCTGTTATCGCGGCTGCTATCCCGACTGCTATTCCGGCTGCTATCCCGGCTGTTATCGCGGCTGCTATCCCTGCTGCTATCCCGGCTGCTATCGTGGCTGCTATCCCGACTACTATTCCGGCTGCTATCGCGGCTGCTATCGCGGCTGCTATCCCGGCTGCTATCGTGGCTGCTATCCCGACTGCTATTCCGGCTGCTATCGCGGCTGTTATCGCGGCTGCTATCCCGACTGCTATTCCGGCTGCTATCCCGGCTGTTATCGCGGCTGCTATCCCGGCTGCTATCGCGGCTGCTATCCCGGTTGCTATCGTGGCTGCTATCCCGGCTGCTATCGTGGCTGCTATCCCGACTGCTATTCCGGCTGCTATCGCGGCTGTTATCGCGGCTGCTATCCCGACTGCTATTCCGGCTGCTATCCCGACTGCTATTCCGGCTGCTATCCCGGCTGCTATCCCGGCTGCTATCGTGGCTGCTATCCCGACTACTATTCCGGCTGCTATCGCGGCTGCTATCCCGGCTGCTATCGTGGCTGCTATCCCGGCTGCTATCCCGGCTGCTATCGTGGCTGCTATCCCGGCTGCTATCCCGGCTGCTATCCCGGCTGCTATCGCGGCTGCTATCCCGGCTGCTATCCCGGCTGCTATCCCGGCTGCTATCCCGGCTGCTATCGCGGCTGCTATCCCGGCTGCTATCCCGGCTGCTATCCCGGCTGCTATCCCGGCTGCTATCGTGGCTGCTATCCCGGCTGCTATCCCGGCTGCTATCCCGGCTGCTATCCCGGCTGCTATCCCGGCTGCTATCCCGGCTGCTATCGCGGCTGCTATCCCGGCTGCTATCCCGGCTGCTATCGTGGCTGCTATCCCGACTACTATTCCGGCTGCTATCGCGGCTGTTATCGCGGCTGCTATCCCGGCTGCTATCCCGGCTGCTATCGTGGCTGCTATCCCGACTACTATTCCGGCTGCTATCGCGGCTGCTATCCCGGCTGCTATCATGGCTGCTATCCCGACTGCTATTCCGGCTGCTATCGCGGCTGTTATCGCGGCTGCTATCCCGACTGCTATTCCGGCTGCTATCCCGGCTGTTATCGCGGCTGCTATCCCTGCTGCTATCCCGGCTGCTATCGTGGCTGCTATCCCGACTACTATTCCGGCTGCTATCGCGGCTGCTATCGCGGCTGCTATCGCGGCTGCTATCCCGGCTGCTATCGTGGCTGCTATCCCGACTGCTATTCCGGCTGCTATCGCGGCTGTTATCGCGGCTGCTATCCCGACTGCTATTCCGGCTGCTATCCCGGCTGTTATCGCGGCTGCTATCCCGGCTGCTATCGCGGCTGTATCCCGGTTGCTACCGTGGCTGCTATCCCGGCTGCTATCGTGGCTGCTATCCCGACTGCTATTCCGGCTGCTATCGCGGCTGTTATCGCGGCTGCTATCCCGACTGCTATTCCTGCTGCTATCCCGGCTGTTATCGCAGCTGATATCCCGACTGCTATTCCGGCTGCTATCCCGGCTGCTATCCCGGCTGCTATCCCGGCTGCTATCGTGGCTGCTATCCCGACTGCTATTCCGGCTGCTATCCCGACTGCTATTCCGGCTGCTATCCCGGCTGCTATCGTGGCTGCTATTCCGGCTGCTATCGCGGCTGTTATCGCGGCTGCTATCCCGACTGCTATTCCGGCTGCTATCCCGGCTGCTATCGTGGCTGCTATCCCGACTGCTATCCCGGCTGCTATCGCGACTGCTATCCCGGCTGCTATCGTGGCTGCTATCCCGACTGCTATTCCGGCTGCTATCCCGACTGCTATTCCGGCTGCTATCCCGGCCGCTATCGTGGCTGCTATCCCGACTGCTATTCCTGCTGCTAACGCGGCTGTTATCGCGGCTGCTATTCCAACTGCTATTCCGGCTGCTATCCCGGCTGTTATCGCGGCTGCTATCCCGACTGCTATTCCGGCTGCTATTCCGACTGCTATTCCGGCTGCTATCCCGGCTGCTATCCCGGCTGCTATCGCGGCTGCTATCCCGGCTGCTATCCCGGCTGCTATCCCGGCTGCTATCCCGGCTGCTATCCCGGCTGCTATCCCGGCTGCTATCGTGGCTGCTATCCCGGCTGCTATCCCGGCTGCTATCCCGGCTGCTATCCCGGCTGCTATCCCGGCTGCTATCCCGGCTGCTATCGTGGCTGCTATCCCGACTACTATTCCGGCTGCTATCGCGGCTGTTATCGCGGCTGCTATCCCGGCTGCTATCCCGGCTGCTATCGTGGCTGCTATCCCGACTACTATTCCGGCTGCTATCGCGGCTGCTATCGCGGCTGCTATCCCGGCTGCTATCATGGCTGCTATCCCGACTGCTATTCCGGCTGCTATCGCGGCTGTTATCGCGGCTGCTATCCCGTCTGCTATTCCGGCTGCTATCCCGGCTGTTATCGCGGCTGCTATCCCTGCTGCTATCCCGGCTGCTATCGTGGCTGCTATCCCGACTACTATTCCGGCTGCTATCGCGGCTGCTATCCCGGCTGCTATCGTGGCTGCTATCCCGACTGCTATTCCGGCTGCTATCGCGGCTGTTATCGCGGCTGCTATCCCGACTGCTATTCCGGCTGCTATCCCGGCTGTTATCGCGGCTGCTATCCCGGCTGCTATCGCGGCTGCTATCCCGGCTGCTATCGTGGCTGCTATCCCGGCTGCTATCGTGGCTGCTATCCCGACTGCTATTCCGGCTGCTATCGCGGCTGTTATCGCGGCTGCTATCCCGACTGCTATTCCTGCTGCTATCCCGGCTGTTATCGCAGCTGATATCCCGACTGCTATTCCGGCTGCTATCCCGGCTGCTATCGCGGCTGCTATCCCGGCTGCTATCGTGGCTGCTATCCCGACTGCTATTCCGGCTGCTATCCCGACTGCTATTCCGGCTGCTATCCCGGCTGCTATCGTGGCTGCTATCCCGACTGCTATTCCGGCTGCTATCGCGGCTGTTATCGCGGCTGCTATCCCGACTGCTATTCCGGCTGCTATCCCGGCTGCTATCGTGACTGCTATCCCGACTGCTATCCCGGCTGCTATCGCGACTGCTATCCCGGCTGCTATCGTGGCTGCTATCCCGACTGCTATTCCGGCTGCTATCCCGACTGCTATTCCGGCTGCTATCCCGGCCGCTATCGTGGCTGCTATCCCGACTGCTATTCCGGCTGCTATCGCGGCTGTTATCGCGGCTGCTATCCCAACTGCTATTCCGGCTGCTATCCCGGCTGTTATCGCGGCTGCTATCCCGACTGCTATTCCGTCTGCTATTCCGACTGCTATTCCGGCTGCTATCCCGGCTGCTATCCCGACTGCTATTCCGGCTGCTATCCCGACTGCTATCCCGAGTGCTATCCCGGCTGCTATCCCGGCTGCTATCGTGGCTGCTATCCCCTGTAAATCAAAATTTGAACAAAATTTTATAAAGGGATTTTGAGATTCTCCGTTTTTGTTAAAAACAAGTATGGTATTATGTGAAGCTAAAACTAGTTATATAGTCTTTGATTAAAAAAAAAAAACGTAGGCCTACTAAAAATAGGCCTAATTATGCCAGAAGATTTGGTTAAAAACTACATTATCATACAGTATGGTCATCAAATACTTCAGTAGTTGCAGACTAGTTGCACCTATTGAGAGGATTTAGACGTCCTTCGCGGTATTCTAGTCTAACACACACTTACACTTACAACACTGCACTTACAACTTTAACACGTGAGACTCACACTTACATTTAGGAAGGCGACAATAGCCTCAATGTGCTCTTCGCCTTAAAATAAAATTAAAAAAAAACTGATGGTTGATTATGTCTGAAAGTTAAATAATAGGTTTTTTCATTTGCTTAACGTCCATACTTTATGCCAGTTGGACCAATTAGGAAGATGGAAACGGCGTACGGCTTTAACGGAATGGGAAAGTAACAGCAATAACTGCGTTTCGAACCCACAACCCTGACGTGAACAATTCAGAGGTGCAGCTGTCTGACAGTGGGTTATCCACATTGACCACTGAGCCCTCTTTGTTACAGAGAGTAGAGTAAATAATGTTAAGTAATATTGGATGAAATGGAATGACCATGTACAAAAACTGCAGAAGGAACTAAATCCAGTTATTTGTAACATACGAGGTGTGTTCAGAAAGTAACAAGAATTTTAATTTTTTTAACAAAATATTTATTTATTCTTCTACATTGATGTTGTCACTTTCAAAATAGTCCCCATTGGAGATTATGCACTTATGCAGCGCTTCTTCCAATCCTCTAAACACTTCTCAAACTCGATCTTTGAGATAGCCTTTAGTTCTTTAAGTGATGCGTTTTTAATGTCATCTACGGCTGTAAAACGACGGCCCTTTAAGGTTCTCTTTATTTTTGGAAATAGGAAAAAGTCACACGGAGTCATGTCTGGCGAATATGGAGGCTGGGGCATTTTTACAGTACGGTTTTTGGCCAAAAATTGACGAACAAGCAATGAAGTGTGAGCTGGTGTATTGTGGTGCAAAAGCCATGAATTGTTTTTCCACAGATCCGGGCGTTTTTTCCGGATTTATTCACGCAAACGGCGTTGAACTTGTAGGTAGTACTCCTTATTGACCGTTTCACCTGGTGGCAGGAATTCATGATGCACTATGCCATTAATATCGAAGAACACAGTGAGCATAACCTTCACGTTCGACCGCACTTGTCGAGCCTTTTTCGGTCTTGGCAAGCCAGAATGCCTCCACTGGGATGATTGAGCCTAGTTTCGACGTCATATCCGTAAACCCATGTTTCGTCATCTGTTATAATACGTTTCAGTAATTCTGCATCGTCTATGGTTTCATTTAGTGACTCCTGAGCAACTTCCATTCGCCGCTGTTTTTGTTCAAAATTCAACAATTTTAGAACGAATTTTGCTTCCACGCGTTTCATACACAAAACATTGGAAACAATGTCATGACATGATCCAATCGATATGCCAACATCATCAGCGACCTCTCCAATTGTGATTCGGCGATTGTTCATAACCATTTCTTTCATTTTTTCCACGTTTTCATCGGTTGTTGATGTGCTGGGGCGTCCAGGGCGTTCGTCAGCTTCATCGTCTTCACGGCCTTCTTCGAAACGCTTATACCACTCGTAAACTCTTGCTTTACTCATAGCAGACTCACCATATACCTTTGTTAACATTTCACACATTTTGTTACACTTTATTTCATTTTTTACGCATAATTTGATACAAATTCTTTGATCCATTTCTTTTAACAAACGAAAATCGCCGAGCTCATAAAAACACGTCTAACCTTAGTGGCTGTCACAGACAAAGTCAACAATGAAAACAGCTGAAAATTTTATCATACTTCAAGGGCATGTATACCAACATAAAAAAAATGTTTGACAATCGGACTCTCCAAGCCCGCGAAATTAAAAAATTCTCTTTACTTTCTGAACACTCCCCGTATACTCTTAGATCCAGGTATCCACCAGAACTACTACGTATTAGTGCAGCCTTGTTTTTAGTATGGTTTATTTATTTGGGAGTGGTGCGTATTTAGTGGCTGTTAGCCCGTTATATAGTTCAAAAACCTATAGACCTAATAATAGTAATGTTATTTGGATCTACCACTTTTTATAGTAATGGGCAAACTCCTTTTGAAGTACCTACCTGTGTATTTAAAGTATTGTTAGGGTTTTTCAAGAAAAGTGGATCGATAAATAATTATTACAGAAAACGTAATTGTGCAAGCAGGGAAGTAATGTGTCTACTGTACGCAAGTAAATTAACAGCACTTAAACAAATTATTTTATGTTTAGGTTACCAGTTGAACAAAAGAAAAACAATTTGGTTCAGTTCTCAATATTCTTAAAAAATATATTTATATTCAATAGAAAATTTTCAACTAATTTTAAAATAAGATTTTTAATTTGATGTTGTTCTGCAGTGTATAGGCTATTGTTACTTTTGTAAAATCCATTTTTAGCGTTTATTGTTTGAGACATTTTTTAGCCTACAATAATATATATTTTTAAATAGTTTGTGATATTGAGGCATACTCTATACTTTTATATATTTTTCAAATATTTTATATTATTATATAGTCTTTCTTTTTGCATTAATTTATAAGTTCTATGCAGGCTTATGTGCCAAAGGATTGTTTATTCTTTACATAATTATATTACTTTATAGTATGACTTGAAATAGAAAATATTATAACTTTATTATTGTTGTTGATACACTGGATTGTAAAAAAATATTTATTTTTTGTTTTGTAATTTAATACGAATTAAATGAATCGATTTTTAAAGTGTAGAAATAAAAAAATATGATTAGAATTGAATGTGAAAAAATTTATGTAAGGCTTTTGTGTGTGTGTGTGTGTGTGTGTGTGTGTGTGTGTGTGTGTGTGTGTGTGTGTGTGTGTGTGTGTTTAAATTTAAACTCAGTTATAAAGAACTAACTAATGAATTTTGTTTTAAAGTCAACAGAATATTATAAATTATTTTGCTAAATAAATACTATAAAAATTAACTTCAAATAAACATTGAAGTGAATTGTTTAAACAATTGTTATATAAAGAACATTTTTGCATTGTTTAATTTTCAAATGTCCTTACTTTTTCGCTATGCGAACTTTTAAGAATGTATGTCCAGATTTTGTTGGATATACGACTGTTCAGACCCTCTGAGGCCAATAAGTACTTCTGGCTTTAGCGACTATCCTCTAAGTGTTAAACGTGAGCACATATCGCTGGAAACTAAACGATTGACCGATTGCAATGAAATTTTGTTATACAGATATAGTTTGCTAACATCTCGAAATATTTTTCTTTATTTTTTTTTAAACTTTCTTCTTTCAAAATTTTTTAAAACTTGATTTTCTCAAAATCAGCTCTAACGTTCTCGATTAAATATTGTTCAGGTATTTCCCAAATGTAGCGTAGTTAATAAATAAACTATTTAGGATTATGGCCTATTTTCCCGTCTAGTGGTCTATTTAGTCACCTCGTAAAGGCTACCGCGGATTCGAAACCTCACTGTTTCATTTTCAGGTCGTAATACAAAATATCAAATCCCTCCGTCGAGGTCGTCACAAAGTTAAACAAAACATTGAAACACACGTTAAAAACACTAACACAATTATACGTATCGTTTGACCAAACCAAATTCTATCGCGTGTGTATTTTAATCGTGTAATTGTGTTTGTGACGTGTGTTTTTTTAATGTTTTGTTTAACTTTGTGACGATTTGATATTTTGTATTACGGCCTGAAAATGAAATAGTAAGGTTTCAAAACTTTGGCAGCCTTTACGAGATGAGTAAATAGACCACTAGACGGAAAAATAAGTCATAATGATAATTATTTAAATATGTGGTCCGGTGGCTTTGTTGCAATAGGCTAATGAAAATAAATAAACATAAGGGTCGTTATAATATCGTATAATTAAATACGATGCATAAAATTATATCTGTTTTACTGTATAGAAGCGATTTTTTAAAAAAGTAACCAAATTAATAACATCACATGAACGAACATTTTACAATAAAGACACGAAAATGAAGCACAAATGAATTAAAGTTGTATTTTAATAAAAATTTGATTTCGCTATCATATAATTAGCGTTATAATTTATATAGATTAGTATTTTAAATTTTCAAATTACATTCAAAATGCAAAACATGACCTCGTGTTTGTTTTGATTTTTCCATTTACTTTGGAACCATTTATTCCTTTATCCTACGTCAGACAATAAAAATTGCATCGCACACCACACCGCTAAGTGATTTTAAACATAACTGAACCTAACCAATCAGTGATTATTAAAAAGGTACATAATTAATGTAGGTAACTAATTACAAAAAATAATTATTAATAAACTATTTTAAATTTAGTTTATATTTAGAACGCCTGTACAGAATAGCACGAAATGGTCAATAAATTTTGATCCTAACTTTAATCAATGAAACCACACCAGTTTGGGAGGGTACGTAAAATGTTGGACTTACTGTGTTGCGTGAGTAATCTCCAAATCTTGCACTGTATAAATTATCCATGTTTAGAGCTTAATATGACACTTATATATCATATACATTATTGTTTCCATATAGGACCAACTGTCTAAAGCCATTTCTGCAAGTCTCCAATAAGTTTATGCAATCTACAAGTCGTATTGCTTTTTTCAAATTTTTTAAATTGCAGGGCCGCGTGATCACCCTATAGGCCTAATGTGACTTCATAGTGCACGTGAGGATATATAGGCAAATTCCATAATAGGCCTGTAACCTCGTGGTATTTCTGTATGTTTTTTTTAAAATTTCAAACTAGCTTAATACATTTACGGTATTAATGAAAAATACATATTAGAATGATCAATCAGTACCATCGTTCGATAATATCTATAGTAATTCAAGGTTCTTACTGCATGACCCAGCCAATTTAGTATGGTCAATCCATAATAGCCTAGGTGTAGTAGGTGTAATAGTGTAAAATGTGGTGGGCTGATCCAAGGATAAACCCGATAACTCATAAAATATTATTATAATTTCCAATAGTTTCATGCACATATAGGCTACAATAATTCCATATGAACTTAAAGTATATTCGTGATCTACTTTAGGGTAATAAATTAAATCTTTATGACAAAATCTTAACAAAATGTTATTTATTGTAGTATACCTAAACATAGGTTTATTTTGCAGAGTCCCTGTCACATGGATATAGCCTATAAATTTAAATATAGAATTAATATAAAATTATTGAAGAAATAAATGAAAGTACATTTTTACTAAGTTCATGATTTTAATTCGTGATTAACTTCAGATAACGAAGTCAAACTTTCTTTTTTTTCAACTTCGCAAATTCATTAAAAACTTTGGGTCGATTTTGTCTGCTATTTCCCTGTGCACACTCATGTCCACCGTGTCCACGCATCCGCTCCTGATTAACAAATGCGCGCTCGTACTTATTCCTCCCTCCCCCCCATTCTGTTTAAGGAAAAGTTCAACTTTAACATATCCAGCTATACCTGAGTTTGCAGGATTCAGAAAATACCGTTTTAATATAAAGAGTGTAATTAGTCCAACAGTTGTTAACCAATAAATTCGTATTTTTTCAAATTGTTTCCAATTCCAAAGGGGAAGCTGCAGCCCCTCCAGCCCTTATACATCTGCAACGAAATAGCAAACAAAACCCCTACCCAGTGTCTACTGTACAAAATTTCTTGACAATTGCGCAGTAATTTAGATTTAACCTATATTCCGGACAAAACGTACATAGGCCTAATTTAGATTTTATTATTTTAAATTGACTAACCTTAATGAGTCATTTTGTTAATCTTTTTGTATTTCAGTAAATTTTGAGCAAAACCTGTGCGATATTATTATGTAATTAAAGTATATTTTGATCAAAAGTAAATTTTCTAAAGTGACGTATGACCGGAAATAGGTTTATAAGAGTTTTGTCCTATCAGTTGAGTTAATATAAGTGCTTTAATACTTTAAAGAGATGCAATTACTCGTTATACAAAATGATATTTATAACATAGTCAAAGTAAGTTAATAAATTAAGTTGACGCTTTTATATAACTAATTTACGACAAGTTGCAGGCAAGCATAACAGGAAACTTCCGACGGCAACATTGTGACAGATTTACTCGTCGAGAAACGTTGAATGCAGGCTGTGATTGGTTTTGAATTATTCAAGAAAGGCAATGATTTGATACTTCTTTATGTTTATATGGCAGCCTAATTGAAGCTATGTCATAGCGTTGTTTCTTACTGATTAGTAATCTTTGAGTTAAAAACATTCAAGTAAAGAAACACAAAAATCCGGTTAATATTTTGAATGAAAGGAGTAGCCTACAGATAGGTAGGCTGTGTTGTAGTGAAGCAAAAAGCACGCATACTGATGCAAAAGAACTTATTGTAGACCAACTGTTTATCATTTCGTTATTTTGAATTAAAGATTTTAATGTGTTTTAGTTCTGTTTTGTTTTAGATTAATTTTGTTATTGTTACTGACGTTTAAAAAAACGTGGAACAGTTGATTGTAGTTACAGAAATTTTTCCAACCGAATTGCCTGTTTGTGACGTCACAGCCACTGCCGTTATAATTTGAATTTGCTTCAACGCTCTTTCGTTATAGCTGTCGTACAATTCGTATGCTCACGTTGACTTCAGTGTGGTCAGCAATACCTATTTAGTTGTCTTTTATAGTGTTTTTTAAATTTTTTAATGAATTGTGATTTTTATTTGGAGATGCAATATTTACACCTGCAGCGGGTTTTGCGTTTATTTTGACAGTTGGCCCTCGATAGAGTACTCACTCTAGCCAACATTGACTCGCATGAATGAATAAATAAATCAATGGAAACGGTTTCTGCGATTTTTAACAGTTATATTGGCATAAGCGCATTTAAGGGGAAGTCATAGAGCGCATTATCAGTTATATAAACTCTATGCAACCCTACCAGTGGTATACAAACAGTATTAGCCTATAAGAAAAAATAAAAGATTGTTATTTAAATATTTATTTTGGTTAAATTATACTTACAGTTTATTAAAACTAACGTAAGGTACAACAGTGAAAAAGGATGTTATATTGTTTTCAAGAATTAATATTTATATAACTGGACATGTTTCAAGACGTGACTTCTAAGTAATAGTAACACTAAGTACGTTACAAGTACATTATGATAAGTTTTCTTATAACAATAACAAAATAATAAAACTTTCTCATTGTGTTTTACAATTTGTAAAACAATCACAATAAACTAGTTGAATACTTTTGCTTTAATATGGTGGTGTAAGAGTTTTTGGAAACGGTAGAAATTAGAAAATAATATTAATTATAAAGTTTAAAAATAATTTATTTCTGACTAAAGATGTTTCATTAAAACTTAGATCGGAGCGACTGTTTAATGGTTAGAAAAACGGGACAGTAGGCTACCGAAGAACGTACACCATTATAAAAAGCGTACTCGATATCAGGGGCTATAGTCCAAGTAATTGAACGATCTGCCGCTACGAACGCTACAAACTGAAAGAATAATGGAGAAGATGTTTGAGGAAATAGTACCATTATCTATTTAATTGTAATTGAACATTTTGCCGCAAGATGCCACCAGCAACGAAGCTAATATGTAAGTAGATATTCAGAGCCGAAAAGTTTCTTAATTCTGACTCCATTTCGGAAGAATAGGATAAAAGCTACGATGGATAATTTATTTGAAACCAGCTCACCGAGGCGATTCCAGTAGGCTATATGGGTGTTTAATAACTGTAAATGTTAAACATTCAAAACATCCGCATTTTATATATTTTAATACTATATTTTTATAGACAAAATTAATTTAAATCAGATTGAAACTCGTCCATATTTCCTTTTTTTTCAAATATAAAAATGTAATCTAAAAGCGCGTTAAAACCCCGTTTTTGAGGGTCAAATTAAACGAGTTTTTTATCTATCTATTAGCTGAATGGTATACCGTACCAACAGAAATCCATTAAACTTCTAAAACCACCCATGCATATTAGCTAGGCTGTGATCCAGGCATAAGCCTGTAAGTGTAGCCTGAACGTAATTAGGCTATAGGCTATATGTTTGGGATTAGATAAAATGTTGAGAGGAATTTGCTGAATCTGTAATAATAATAATGTCTTATTTTAATTTTAAAAGTAAATAACGAGCAATTTCACATAGGACCTACTAAAAATAGCGCGACAATTGATAGTTAAATATGTTTTTTAAGAAAATAATGTGTGGCTTCGAGTGCCAATAATTATCTACTCTACTTTTTTCGCTAAGTGAAGGCAATGAATTTGCATTCTGCTTCTACCTAGCATAAATTTAAATTAGATTGTGGTTTAAAGTGAAAACTTATGTTTTAGTAGGTCTATTTATAAATTTTACGTAGGTTACCTACAGGGATTAGGAAAAGTGTTATAGGCTATATCAAAAACAAATAAATACATTTGAAAATTTTCGAAAATCTAAAATTACGTTTGGTCATTAAAAACACAATGTTGTTACCGGTTGCAGTTTAACACAGGAACGTAACGGAAATCGTGATAAACTTAGTTATTGAATCGTAAATCCAGTTTTATCGGGTTAAAACCGGTTAATGCCCTAAATATTATTCCACTGATATGGTAATGACAGGATAACTGTTGCAGAATACCAATATTAATGTGTTCGTCTGTGACTTACTCAACAATGAAATAGGTTAAAAAATTTTGTCGAGAAAAATTGCCCTCATCAAACACACGATGAGCTTTAAAAGAATTCAGTAGAGAACGACAGGAATCGAAGACCCTACGCATAACGTTAGTCTACAGACCAAAGATTAAATAACGGACTTGTTTGATTTAATGTTGCAAGATGACACCAGTTAGTGGGAAAATGTTTGCTGCAGGTAGACTAGAATTCCTAAATCTAAAGGCCAAATCTAGATATAGCTATTACCTTTTTATTTATTAGCGATCAAAATTTAATTTTTAATTTGGAATCAACTATTAACTTTTACATTGTTAGATTCTACTATTTTGTTTTAGTTTTTCAAAAATGCATAGTTCTAAACCTGTTTAACATAACCTAAAAAAACGGTTTACAGTTTTGCATACATTTAAAACGAAATTTTTTGACATATTCCAACAACAATTGATATCCTACCGTAAAATATTAAGTAGACCCTAAACTTTACCAGTTTACTAAAGAACTCTGAAAACAATATTCTGTTTAAGCCTAGTAAATATTTATCTAGGCCTACAATATGCTAGATTTGTGTTTGACATTTAAAATATTACGGTTTTGTAGGAATCACCATTTAATTGTCCCCATTTAAAATCTGATGTTTGTTTGTTTAAGTAGGATATATTTTAGTAGGTCTACAATTAACAGTTACGACAAACATAAATATACAGATGCTTCAAGTAAAGTTACATTAGTAGAGTACAGTACAGAACGGAGTTGGTTTTAATTAAATGTATATCTTGTTGAATTATGAACACAACAACACATGTTTATGGTAGGCCATAAAGTAGGGGTTAACGTTCCACGGCGAATTAATTGCTTTGGAAAATGTTTTCAGTAAAAATAATACGCTTTGTTCAACAAACAGTTCGAATTCAAAGGTAACACTTTAAAACGCCTGCGCCTAAGTATTACATATTAATTTATCTCCGGAGTAGATCCCAACCGTACGATTGGCGGATCAAGAGTTGTATAAAAGCACGCGATTGGCTCGATTATCAACACGATGAAACGTGCATTCTACTACGGTTTTTTTCTCCAGGTTTTGATTACAATAATCTGTTTGTGCCTGTCGAGCCCCGCCTATCGGGACAATGGGCTCTGATCTGACTGGCCATTGGAGGTTTCGTTTGAATCGAGCGGTAGTGGGGGGAACCCAGGTTGTTCGACTACTTCGCGATCAGTCTGGTTGTGAACTTTGTGTTTGTATGTTGTAGGAGATGTTGACACTGTTATCACGTTGATTGTTTATGTTTCACGTTGTGAATAAAGAACGCAGTGGCTTCGCGTGGTGCTGTGTGGTGCTTTGACCGGGAAAGGTTCGCCTTTGTTCACTGTTTATTTTCTTCTTTTGTGGAATCGAAATCATTCAAAATTAGGGTCAAAAATAGAGAACCTGTACCGGTCTATCAAATGGAGATGGACCATCGCGATAGTGATTTGGAAGGCAGTGTTGTAAGTTATCAATTTATTTGCTTACAATCATTATTTATTTTACTGTGTCTAATTTATCATAAGACATTGATTGATTGACTGGTGATAGATATTACTGATGACTGGTGATAAACCTCAATAGCCTAGGCCTAATTTATTTAACTAAAAAATAACTCCAGAAGTAGACTGCTAAGGTCTACAACAACAGTTGTTTAAAAATTCTATTGTATGTAGCCTACCGAAAATTGAAATTTTGTTGTGCATAAAATACCCAAAAATAAATACATTATAAAATTATCTATAAAAATCTGTTGGTGAAGTGGAGATCTTTCTCCAGGTCTAATTCGGTTCATTAAAAAAATCCCGATTTATACAAAATTTAACTAGGCTACTAAATAAAATTAGTATACATATTTGGGGGGGATTAATATAGGCAATCAGTTAAATATTAGACCTGATAAACCGGTTAGTTTACATAGATAGGCTATTCCTACAAATAGGCTACAGTAGTGTATAACCTGACTACAAGCACAGATTCTTGAGAAATTCAAAACGTCATAATCTTTCATTAGCCTACCTTTGGTCAGTTGTTCGAAATGCTGTATAAAACTAAGATTGAGGTTAAGGTAAAGGTAAACAAGCATGTTTTTCTTTAGATTTTGAATGGAAGAATTAATTATTGTTATGAAATAACTTTATACACGTGAAACAGTTGGATAAAAAACTGACCCAATCGCAGTTTACCGTGCTTGGAAACAAAAATAATTTGAGTCATTCTGTCAGTGTAGGTGCCAGATAATGCGCCATTGTAAATTTGCCCCCTGTTCAGACCTACAACCCAGACGGTAATTGCAACATAAATAAGAATCAATTGCCTTCAAACACAGGTTATTTTATAAAAATCATCAGTGGATTTATTAACGACTGATTAAAAGCGTGTGTAGTTCCTTTCGTAGCTTCATTTTGCACTTATTTGTCTTCAAGAGTGTTTTGACCATTAGAAAAGTTCTTCTTTGGAAGCCTTATAAAAGTTACATAAGTTCTGTTTAAATAATACTTTTACAAAGCATAGGCGTATCAAATAGGTTTGTGATATTAATAATTACGTCATTTATTTTAAAAAATAAGCCGACTGATAGCATCTAGACTTTAAAGGTTTTTTTTGTGACAAAAATTATAAAGACAGCAAAATTATAAGTATTTTAAGAAATTTATGCGTTATTTAAATCCTATAATAGGCTACAAACTTCCAGTCCTTGTACAAATATAGAGAAGCATAAATTAAATACTTAGCGAGTTCTGCTACCTTTAGACGAGGTTTTCTGTTGCCAGATTTCATTGGAAGCCTCAGTACTTTCCGTCTTTTCAATTACTTTCATATGATTCAAGGATTAACCGATAAATTAACAGAAAACTTTAAACTAGCACTTATACCGAAATAAATTATGGTGCTTCGGTAAAAACTTATAGTTGTCTTTAGTGTTTTCAAAAATGGCTATTAATGATGATGATATATAAAAAGTTAAGTTATACCTTCTTTTACACCATAGAGTTTATCCTGTTAATGATATATTATACGTAGGCTAAGCAATAGGTCTATATATCACTGATATATATAGGCCTATACTTCTTTCTCATTGTTAAGGTTTAGGCATAAGGTATACAGAAATTTATACGTGAAAACTAATCCAATGTTTACCTTTTTTTGTGAAAGATGTATTCCCAGCAATGATCTCTTTGATCTTGCACGTTTACAGTTTGGTTCTTGGTACACTGTACCATGTTCCCTAAACATTAGTGCGTGAATGTACAACATTCTAATTCTACTTTTAAACATATTTAAAATATAAATGTATAGGCTAAGTAGAAGGTTATTGATTAGGCCTCTTAGTTTATTTCCATGTTGTCGGGCCCGATCCACGATGTTATCTCTTAACGTATTCACATTCCAGTAAAGATAAGCCAAAGCCAACAGTGGCCTATTATTCACTTGCCTACCCCAAACCCTTGTGTTTAGTTAATTGTACTTTTCGTACAGCAGGCTGAAAATTAGCTTAACAATAGGATCAATAGATGGCGTAGTTTGGTATTTTAGCTTCTTTCGGTAATGAGCTCAGTGACATGCCTACCAACACATATCTGCCTTGCCAGAAGATGTTTTGTTCTAGAGCTCATTGAAGAATTTACTCAATAGTTTCTTTATTCAGTAGCGTTGATGCCTAAACAGTTTTCCATCCTAAAACGCTTTAGAAGGTGCTGTTTATTTTAATGTAAAACACGTGCAAGTTAAAAGTTATTGTTTCTGAGAAATAATTATCTTTATTGTTTGCAGTAAATAATAACAGGTTATATTATTTCACTTATTGAACATTGTATGTAGTAGGCCTATAATGAATAACAGTTAAACAGTCTTACGCGATTGTAATTACCAAGTAGGTTATTTTTCTGCCCGCTAGCCAATCTGTACGCAACTCATCAGACAACAGACGTACCTAACCTTAAGTTAGCGTTACCCGTAATCACCTGACAGGACAGCTGATAAAATCAAAGCTGTTTTTGTATATTTTGACTGCAGTGCTTTTTAAATAACTGTTTTCGCAATTAATTAATTTCAATTTAAAAGTGGTCAAAATAAAATTTTTCTTTCACATTAGCCTCTGAGCTTTAAGTCGTAAGTATTTTTCCATGTCTGTTTTTGTTTAAAATTTTCCACAAAATTTCTGCTTACATAATAAAGATTTTGTATAAAATTATTACCTGATATTCGTTATAGTTTCATAATTAAGTAGGTTAATGGTTATATGATTTAATCGCTATTGTATTGGTCTAAAAGCCTAGGTTTATAACCGGAGATAGCGCTAAAAATGCAAAAATTGAACTGATTGCCCCGCCTAGGTGTTAGGTCACCGTCAGAGAAAGCAAATGAAAATCATTTCAAATCAAAAAGATTGAATCCCACCTTTTCCTCTATTTTTGTTGTTGTCCGTGGGAATAATTACATGAATATTTATTGTTCTATTGAAACCAATGTTTAATTGTAAATTAATATACATAGTACTTTTTATGCATACTTATTTTACTGTGTAATTTAGTTTTATAATTGTAAATTCGATATTTATTTTATAAAATCAACTTTAGAGAGTAATTACGTGGGATCTTGTAATTATAAATAATTAATTTTGCACTGTAGACCATTAAATTAAATTACAAATAGACTAGTTAAAAAATAAAATTCGAAATCATTTTCTTAAACATCATTAATATATCGAATGACGTTCGAGTTCGATATATTGGCAAAAACATTTTACATTGTTCCCCTTCACAGAAAAAATCGGTTCAGCAACTATCGAAAGCTTCGAAAATCGATCTTCTTGGTAGACATTAAGCTATATTTGTTTACATGTTTCGGCTATGTAAAATATCTTACCAAATTTGAAATTAAAAAAGTCGGTTTTAAAGTTAATTAAAAACAATAAATGTCATGGTTTAATTTCGTTTTTTCTCGATTTACTTAAATAATCGTAAATTTTACTTTTTTTTCAAGTCTGTTAGCCTATACTGGTTCTAGTTATGAATGAAATTACAAAAAGTTTGGTAAAATATTTTACACTCGACTCGTCGAACCAGATTTTGTTTTAGAAAAATACAACATAGCCTAAATTTGGTATCGAAACGATCTATGGACTGCATTTGAACAAATTTGCAAAAACTGTTGGGTGACAGATTTAAAGAAATCCATTTTTGTTTATTTATGAGTGGTTTTGATTAAGAAAAGGACTTGAGAACTATAATGATTTTTAAAAATGGTTCGAGTTACACGTAAACACCTACGTGCCAAATTTCATTGAAATCGATCGGTGTATCGGTTAGATACACGTGTGTTCCATAGTGTAAAATGAAAACCACTTTTTTGATCCTGTGAACTTGTTTAGACTACCTGCGTATTTATAGTAGCCTATTCATCAAAGTTTCAAGGTAATTTTTTTCACGACTCCTATACGTTTCTGATATGACTGTAGGCTATAACAGATTTCGTTTTATAGATTTGTTTTTGAAAACAAAAGTTGTCCTAAATAATGTCTTTACGAATAACTCCCTGACGTGATAGACCCAACATTTAATAACATTGTTATTCAAGCAAAAACAGAAATTTGCATAAACATTGATTTCGACAATAGCGTGGTCAATCTCGTTTCAAAATTTCCGCTATTTAAAAACATCACGTGACCGAAATTTATAGACTGTATGTAAAATTCAAACGGTTCAAAAATTGATATAGGTAGTAGGCTTACAGTAGCCTTCAAATTTAACTTGGTTTTGTTAACGTGTCCTTGAGTTTTTAAAAGCGGGAAATTCAAATAACTCTATGTCTTACATTTTTTGAAAATCCGATTCTACTAGAATCAGCGTAAAAATCTGCTTAGGCAGATTTTGCATTTTTCAATTTCAGTTGAAAACTTTTAAATGCTAATTTGTACAGGTGTTAACGCTGATTTTAACAAAAACTCGCGCGTCTCGAATCTTTTAAATTGTGGTAGACCGCTGAAAGATTTTTGGCGGGAACTTGAAACCATAGATACGGGACTGACAGAATCAATATACAGTATTAAAGCCGTAGAAGCTTCCTTCAGTGGACTTTGAAATATCATTGTAAATAAAAGTGACAAGTGACAATTTAGACAAAACCCTTTTCTTTTGGGACCGTTATTTCCTGGTAGGCTGGGCTAAGCCTAATGCACACAAAGGTTTGCCTGGCCTCCATTGTAACCTACCTGAACTTTACTTAATTATCGCTTGTTCTTTATTTCCACGAAATGTTGTAACTATTTAGGCCTAAACGATCGTTTCGTATAACTTAACAAAATAATGCAAACTTTTAGGTTAAACTGTATTCGATTTTAGGTTAATGCAAACCCGATAAATGTATTTTAGTTATTTCAAAAGTGAGCTTATCCTAGCAACGTTATTGTTAAGACAAACCAAAATCGACGAGCTGTGACATTAACTTAAAAATTAGTAGATAAATAGGCTTGTTCTATAAAAGTGCTTCAAAATTGACATTTAATCATTTTTCTATGTTTGACTTAAATTTTTGTTTTACTTCTATGCCGGTTAACTTTAACGGCCATTGTTAATTTTGTTATTCAATAAAATTTAAAACTTCAATTACTTTTTTGCATATTTTTAACGCTGATTAAAGAGATTAAATAAGGTCTAAATAGTTATAATTTAAAGAAAATTGAAACGGACGAATTATGTTGGGTAAGAAACTTGGGAAGCTTTGTTATCTATGTGTTGGGTAATCATTGGGTAGGAACACAGTGTTGTTAGAACTTTGTAAAACTCAAACCTCAGATATTTTATTACACAATTTTAATCCCAAATAATTAGAAACGATTTTAAATGATTTGTCAGTAATTTCTTGCAGCCAGTTTCTGTTTTGCTAAAAATAATCGTTTTTCTTTATTAATTTAACCTTACAAATTATGCATCCAAACCAAAAGTTCGTTCGTTAATATAAACGAATTACAAAATTATTTAAAAATTATTTTGTTATCCTGATTACTCAGAAGATAATCGTGATATTTTCCCTGGAGATTGCTTTAATTCCACATGCCCACCTGACAATGGCAGTAAAATAAAATTTTGGCAGGAATTCATTACTTAAACAGGCGTTATAGATATGTCCTCCTATTACTTCAAATTATTAAATAAAAAAGACGAAGTTATTTATTTGTGTAAGTAATTCAGACTGTATTCTTAAATTAAACCTTCATTAACGAAAATAGTTGGACATCTAAGTCAAATGGCAATGTCGGTAGCTCCAGCTCGCGAGGTTATGTTGGGGACATACGTTGGTACAGCCATCAAAGGATATATTGCGCAGCTAAGCTTGATGAGTAGGCCTAATCAGTTCACTGACTAGCTCATTTTGTTGGAGGTCTTCAGGGTTCTGGAAGCCAAGCTCCTGGAATTGTTTGATTCCTTGTCCGTTTCACATTGCCTAAACACGGTTTCTTGGTATCACATTCCTGGCTGACAGCCCCCGTCAGCTGTGTCATCTTAATCTTATAAGGGTTGTATTTCTCACCCTCATTGTTTGTTCTCCAGGAGGTCTTCTGCTTCTGGGGATCTAAGCCAAGAGCAGATAGATACGGCTAGAGTACCATACTTACAATGTCTGACTGCTCCTGCAGAGCTGAGAGAATTGTCAATTACTGCAATTACTTTCCTACATATAAATAAAAACAACAGAACTGATTAATATCTAAAAATTCTACCGGATCATTAAAATTTCTTAAAGTTGACAAATTTTATGTAAAAATATTTAATAGTAGAAATATATTTTTTAATAGAAGTCTTGAATTTTGAAAGTAGACTGTGGATGTTACAATCAGTTCGTTTTATAATTTGTTCTCTTACTAAGTTTACTTTTTGGCGTTCGTCACGATTGGCCAAAAACTAGAGTTCAGTAAATCATTTCCAGTTTACTAGAAACGAAAAGTACAAAGTTAATTGTGGTGTGATCAAATTAGCCTAACGTTAGTTGGTCATTTTTCCTGTCTACTTTCTATGACAGCAGTTGAATGCGAAAGTCATAAAATGTATAAAAAATAATGTAACGCGAAAGATTAATGACAGTGATGAAATATTTCTTGAGTAATATTAATTTGTCACATCAGTGAAAAACATTTTTTTTCTTATTTCAACGTTTGATTTCCCACGTTACCGATTTCACTGCCTTTTAGATGAGAATTAAAATCATTAAGTTTTATACCTGATATTTTAGTAACATTAAAATGTAAGGTGTAGTAAATTTAGTTTATATTTTAATAGTGACAGTAAAGTATGCCTCTAATTACGGCTGTCTCGGCTCGCTCAAGGATCGACCACGTTTTGATGCCATGTGCACAGTTTAACAAGTCTTCCACAAAGAAAAAATAGCACTTCTGTCACAGCTCGTTACGTCACTTTTAATTAATATATCGTGAATTTATATATCGTGCAGAAAATAATAATATCGGACATTTGTATGTTATTCGTGTTAAATCAACTACTATTTTAATTTGGTTAAAACTTTAGACCTTTTCACCTTCCCCGAGTTCTTTTTGGAATTAGCTTAGTCGCCTCAAAATTAAAACTGATAAATATTAAAATAACGTTTTTGTAAGCGTCTGTAGATTTTGATGAAAATCCGTTGAAACGTACTCTTTAATGAGCAAATAATACCAGTCGCTTTGTAGGTAACTTGCGCAGAAACATTTTCAAGAAATTTTGAGACTAACGTTTGCGAGACAGTTAGGAATTGACTCGATTTTCCCTTTTATGTCGGTACCTTCTGAACATATTTTTTAGAAAACAGTCAAAACATCATTGTAATTTTATTCACCATTTTTTGTAAACTTTTTACCTAGCCTATCTTTAAATATTAAAACAATCTGAGACCATTAATTAAATTTTCTCTACTAACGTTCAATAGGAGGATTTAGATATTGCTATTCGACCGACTGGCCTATCTCTAAAGCTATGTATAAGTAACTTTAAGATAATTTGAAGCTGATTTTGAAATATTAATAGGCCTACGACTTTGGCTGATTTTGTCATTTGAACAACTATTGAGGTAGAATAGGTACTATTTTTTTTTAAATGTCTACATTTCAAGATATCTTAACATATTAACTTTTTTCGTTACGGAATTACTGGAGACAATAAAAAAATACCAATGAGACCAACGTTGAATAATAACTATACCTTTGCCACGTAATCCATCAAACCACCAATTCATTGTTAACGTTGGAATTATCGTATCAGTTCCAAGATGGCGGCCAAATACTTTAACACTATGACATAGTACAAGCATTATTTGATCCCAAGGATGAGCTGCATTACGTTATATGGTTTGAGGAAAGAATATTTATAGTCATTCTGTATAACACTTAGGCTACGTGTATTTCATAATTAAAGATCGTAACCTAAGATTTGTAACTTATTGTTCATAATTTATCGTACATAAAATATACAATTATTTAATAAAGATGAATATTTTTTTTTATTATCGAAATAATCATTTCCTGAAACGGTTTCGAACATTATCCGAGTTATAAAGAATAATTTGCGCTGTTACTGCAATGGCGATAAAACGATTAATTATAGTCAGTTAATTTTAAATCCAATTAACGAGCTATAAACAAGGAAACAATACGAATTGGCAAATGCTTACCCGTGATAAAGTGAAACAATATTTTAAACTACAACAAACTGACCGTGATCATGCATCGCAAGTCCTTTTTCATGATTTATTGCAAAATTACCTGATTTTAAAGTGCCTAAAACATTTACTGCTCTAAATTTATCTCAGTCTGCTTAGCCGTTACAGTTTCAAAACGGCAGCCGTTCAGTCTTCACGAAAATCATAACTAATCTTCTCTACGTGCTTTGATACAAACTGTTAAAAAAAGTCACTAATGGTTAAACGCTTCTGACTTACACATGTATATTAAAAATTAAAATAATGTTTTGTTAATTAAGTAAACTTACGCAGGCACTGAAATAGTTTTTTTTAAATTATGTAGTAATTAATTTATTATAGTGTAGGCTACCAACATACTGTGCGCAAATATTTCATTAACACTGTTTAATTTTATCTTTCCTAACCCCAAAAAACAAGATTTTGTGTTAGATGCGCTGAGTGGTACTTGGACCGCAGCTACTTTTGTAGGGGGTAATCCGTATTTCAAATTCCCTTTTCATATTTGCTACCTGGTCATACTAACCCCACTTATGCATGTCCACCTACATCACTACAATTTCCAAATTTTTGGAATATAGAACCTAACTTAATAGTTTTTAGACAAGTAGCCACTATCGTTGTTCGTAATGCTGTTGTAACATTTATCTGTGATCACGAATATTGTTTTAATTCATTGCAAAGGAACTTTTATTTAGATAAGAACACAAGACCTCCCTAACCTAACTTTTATCTATTAACGGAGTTCTTAATGCTGTTATAACAGTGATCAGTGATCGTGTATATTGTTTTGTTTTAATTGATTGTCAGGAACTTTTATTTAGATAAGAAAACAAGACTTGTATAATCTAACCTAATGGGCTTTATTTATTAACGTAGTTCTTAATGCTGTTATAACAGTGATCAGTGATCGAGAATATTGTTTTAATTCATTGCAAGGAACTTTTATTTAGATAAGAAAACAATACTTGTCTATCCTAACCTAATGGGCTTTATCTATTGCTGTTATAACATTGATCAATGATCGCGTATATTGTGTTAATTCATTGCAAGGAACTTTTATTTAGATAAGAAAACAGGACTTGTCTAACCTAACCTTTATCTGTTAACGGAGTTCTTAATGCTGTTATAACAGTGATCAGTGATCACGTATATTGTTTTAATTGATTACAAGGAACTTTGCATTCAACAGATGTTATTAAACAATCTGCAGAAATAACGGGCCAGTTATTACCAGAAAAGTGAAAAATTAGATCTTATTGGGAGTTTAGCGAGTGGTTCAGAGTTAAAGATGTTAGGCCTAGTCAAGTAACTGATATAAAATGTAACTGTTATTTGTTTATTGAGTTATTTTGCAGTATGATGACAAGTAACGTATCTTCCGGCGCTTGATCGTGTTTAAGTGAAACACGATCAGTTAGATAAACTGTTTTGCATTTTCTCAATTATTACTACCGTCAACAGATGGACTAGTTTAAGGAAATGAGTTGATGTGTTTGCAATGTTAGTACGGTTTGGTTTCAGCTAGCTACACGAAATATGATTTTGGTAATATCTTAGATTTAGGCTATCTAGTGAAATCCAATTATCAGTTTCAAAACGTAGACCAATTAACATCTCGTAAACAGAATTAAATTCTCTTACTTTTTAAAAATATGTTTGCTTCTATGACGTCAGTAACACAGTTAGTGTAGTAATTATTAGCGATTTTTTTTTTTTTTTTTTTTTTTTTTTTTGAAATTTCTTGGGCTATTGTGAGTGACCATCACGGTAAGATCCGAACCCGGGATCTTGAATTGGCACCCGATCCTGATTACTAGATCACTTTGAGAAATCGTTAAAATTTGTGTGTGTGTGTGTGTGTGTGTGTGTGTGTGTGTGTGTGTGTGTGTGTGTGTGTGTGTGTGTTTTAGCACGTTTACGTTCGTAATTTTGGTCCAGTCTGATTCACACTGGGCACAAAAAATGTTTGTGTTAATAACTCGTACAGGTTCGTTAACTAGCAAAATTAGTTCTATAATTTATAAATGGCGGCCATTCCAATTCCTTAAATGCATAACGTCGTACATTTTTTGAAAATGTTATTTCACCATCGTAATCAGCGTTAAAAACTGCGTAACATTAGTATTTTGACGGTTTTCAAAATCCCTTAAATTTAACGGTTTGACGGTGTACATTTTTGTATTTTCGGTGTAATTCGGAAGTTGCAGGTTTATGATGATGAAATCAGGATTCCAAAAACTGTAAGATGAAGAAAAAATACTTTTGGAAGTTCTCATGTATCAGCGAGACAGCGAGCGCGTTTGTTTAAATGTGTAGTGGCCCAAAGTAGTGACGAATGCCGAAGCAAAGTTACAATGCAAACACGTTAGGCCTGTATAATATAATATAATATTTATGTGACCGGAACGGAAAGCAACTTGCAGCGGAAGTCGTAAATAAATACAGGAAGTGTAAGTAAATCAGTCAAACATAACTGCATTATAGTCTCTTCTTTTACTTTTTTTGTATTGGCAACACTGTGCCAATTTAGAAGTGTTTCTTTTTTCATATAGCTCTGTGTGTTTATTTTTTAAATAATCTGTAAGCCCACTGTCAGAGGCTACACTGAATCGATGTACAGAATCAAGATTTTTAATGATTTCCAAACAAATTTGGTTTGTTTTGTCGAAGGAAACGAAAGAAAACCCAAGAAGGAACTGAACACAATTGTTATTCGGTAAAATAATTCAGTTTTTTATGAAAGTAAACTGTATACTACGTTATTCAAAAATACGTCTGGCACTTTAAGAAAAACTTTCATATATAAATATTAAATAATATTATATTAGTTTTTCAACTTTTGGGGATCAGCTTACTTGTTTTAAATTACAAAATGTTACCCGATATGTAGTTGAATGGCTACTGTTTCCTGGTAGCCTTTAGTGGTAAACATAAACAAATAATCAATCTTATAGCTTTCCAAAATTCGCCACCATACAGCAGAGTATATAGATGAGAATTAATTGTTTCTCAGGTTATGTTCACTTTGAGGTTAAGTTTATTACATTTATCTTCGGGGACGGATGGGTGCACGTTTACAGCTGCATGTTTGCCTAGACTAGAACATTGTTCCCTGCATAGAAATTACAGCAGACTGTACAGTTCACGCTGTAATCTTCATTTTCATTTTGAAATTATTTCCGATTAGAAATTTTCATTTTTAATTAAAAAAATAATCTCGCCAGGCAGCTAATTCGCTGACGTGATGGAAGTAATTTTGTTACGTTACCCTCTTTTTAAAACTCTGATTTTACCATCACAAGCAGCATTACAATGTGCTTATTTAAACTTACAAATTAATGCAATGAAAATACGAAAATGAGCCTTGACCGCCGTCAAATTACATTTCATTTACGTTTTTAATTTCAACGGATTTTGAAAATTCAAGGCGCTAATTTATGTGTCAAATTCGGATTTCAACGCTGATTACATGGTTTAATCAGTTCTAAAGTTATTTTTTTAAAACTTGAACTGATTTGGGTGTGTTACAAACTTGTCCAAGTTATTACCAAAATGGATTATTGTGCCCAAGTTCTAATGAAAAATTGCAAACATAAGAGTGCTAAGTACGCACGCACGCACACGCACGTAAAATGCTATATATACATCTTTAACAACCTCAATAAGTGATCTAGAGGTCAGGATGGGCGCTCATTTCAAGGCACATAATAGCAGCTCCCATAACTCATTTTCCAGTTCGCAATAAAATCATGAACGATCTAACTAAATTGCCTAAACGGCATCTTTTTGGAACAAATGCTTTTACACTTTCATGATTTAAAATATTTTTTGGATCACCGTCTATCGTATGGATAGTACAGTAGGAAATTAATTCTTGTCGATTTTAGTAAAGTGAAACAACCAAAATCGTTTTGTGCTGCGTACAACACAAGTAATTTCGCTTTACTTAATTAGTCTAAATACAGAAAGGAGTTTCGGACCTGTGCACATTTCATGGTCGATAAGACTCACGCACAACCAGAGCAATGAGTGAGGTGAGGCGTGCCAACTATTTCAGAAAGTCAGTGTTATTAGCATTTATTAAAAATCGTGTCTCCATGGTTTGAAAGTATTGTCTAATAGAAGTGTCAAAGTCCAAGCCCGGCGGCATTCCTTTAGAGGGCCTTAAACTTTTGTTATACAGGGTGATTTAAAACGTGTATTCTGCAAGTTCAGGAATTTACACGAAGATCATTAAAATAAAGTAAAAACAAAATATATTTGACAAGTTTTGCTTGTGTCGTAGTTTTTTCACTTTAAAATTATTTTACTCTTATTTTTATTTTACAAGAACTGAAAAATAGGTTATAAATATTAAAATTTGCGACTATTTGATATTTTAACTGTTAAATTTCAAGAAAATGTTTAGTTAGTAAAAAAAAGTTACAAGGAACAAAATGTTAACAAGGTTGCGATAAAACTATAAGATCGATTATTTGTTTGTTTACCATTAAAGGCTACCAGGAAACAGTAGCCATTCAACTACATCTCGGTTAACATTTTGTAATTTAAAACAAGTAAGCTGATCCCCAAATCCCCAAAAGTTGAAAAACTGATATAATATTATTTAATATTTATCTATGAAAGTTTTTCTTAAAATGCCAGACGTATTTTTGAATAACGTAGTATACAGTTTACTTTCATAAACAAACTTAATTATTTTACCGAATAACAAGCCTATAGTAAATAAAAAACAAAAAACGTTTTTTAAGCAACTGCCCTCTAGATTTTCAGTTTCTAAAGGCGTTGTTAGATTTTAAACCGACTATAGTGTTGTGTAAAGTGTGAATATGTACGGATCAATTTTAAAAAGTTTCTTTCATTTTTCTTTTTTTTATCAAATTAACTATCATAAAAGAAATGTTTTTATTAAATCCGAAACCCTACATAACCAGACATATTTCAGGTTTAGATAACGTTGTCGGTATAAATTAGTTGCGCAATTTTTAAAGTCATCAGATATTAATAAATCGTTTATGCAAACAACATTAATAATCATCTTTCAACCTAATTAGAGGTCTGATATTTGTAAAAAAATAATAATTACTATTTCCTGTTTTATTTAAATAATTGATTAATTGTTGGTAAAACGTTATCAAAGTCTTTTCCATTTTTAAACATCGGTAGTTTTAAAAGTGACTAACGTAATACGTAATTGCCGCTAAACGATGCAAGGCTTGGGAAACATGGCCACTCGAAAGTTTGGTCATAAGGCAAATGTATAGCATTCGGTAAACCTTTCACACGTGGTGATTGCGTTTGTACAAGGCGCTCGTCCCCGTCTAGTCCGTCTATCGTTCCTTCTATTGCACACTCCGAAATCGTTCCCCAATTATAAAAAAACAGCAATCATAAAAAACAGCAATTGTAAAAAATAGCAATTATAAAAAACCAGCAATGGTAAAAAAACATTTGTAAAAAACAGAAACCATAAAAACAGCAATCATAAAAAACAGCATTTGTAAAAAACAGCAATCATAAAAAACAGCAACTGTAAAAAAACAGCAATAGTAAAAAACAGCAGTTGTAAATGAGCAGCAATAATAAAATACAGCATTTGTAAAAATCAGCAATAGTAAAAAACAGCAATCATAAAAAACTGCATTTGTAAAAAACAGCAAGTATAAAAACAGTATTTGTAAAAAAGCAGCAATCGTAAAAAAACAACAGTTGTAAAGAAACCATCAATTGTAAAAAATAGCAATAGCAAAATAAGCAATTGTAAAGAACAACATTTGTAAAAACATCAATCGTAAAATCAAAGCAATTGTAAAAAACAGTGACAATGGACGTGTCATGAGATCGAGAATGGTTGACATATTGCGCAAACTGACATTTTTTTTATTAAAAAAAATTGGTGCCATTTTAAATTGTGTAACTAAAATTGTTTAAATTTTTGGCTTTATAAATTTCAAACAGCTCTAGAGCCTAAATGCAATCACCCTAACTGATGACATGGTATAACAAATAGCGCATGTCTCAAAGCTCAATGATCAATTCGACTCATATTACTGGACGCATGTGATCCTCCGGTGGTACACGCGAGAGTCTTGTAACGCGGAATGACCCGACGATGGAGCACTGGCGTCCCTTACTAAAGCGGTCTGGTTGTGTACCCGGTACTGCTTTCGTATAGTCTCTATAACAAGACGGATTAGTTGAAACCTTGGTATTTGGGTTACGGAATCAGTCAGTATGCCACCGGTGCTGTACTCGACTACTGGGGGGTAACAAATTAACACACTTTTGAACCTTATCTTTTATTATAGCGTAATAAGTAAAACAGTATAAAAAACTCCGGGAAACGCGGCAGTGTGACTCGCCAGTGATTTCCGTGAAACAAACCATTGGACTTTCGCACACTGAACCGCAGGGTCACCTGAGTCACGTGGTCCTCTTAGACGCAGTCGACAAGCCACTGGTAATTCTAAACTGCTACAGTAATTTATAATTGCAGATCACATTATTAATAATTAATTACAAAATTAATGAAGCATTTAGTTCTACAAATTAAATAGCGACATTTTTAATTATGGAAGAAAAAATAATTGAAACTATGAATACGAAAAATATTCCTCAGTTCTAACGGGCGTTGAATAATGATTCAACCTTTTTAAATTGTTCATGATTTAGTCGAAAATAGTAAACCTTTCATCGCCCAAACTCTTCAGTTAAAGCGAATTCACAATGTATTTTTCGTTTTTTTATGTTGGTACTTTTACCGTCATTCCTGTTTGATAAAATTATGTCGGCCAGCATTTCATTCACAAACTCATCATCAGAATCTGACAGAGAACTGAAATCCAGTCAGTCAAACGTAACCACCTGGCAACACGTGTGTACCTCCTTATGTTGTTAAAGTTTACCAGGCTTACCTGCGCCACCAGTCACCTCGCATCACGTATTGAACTTGCGCCTGGGTTAACAAGTCAGTTTGTAAATTAGGGCGTTCAAGATTTAAAAACAACAAATATACACCTTCAAGTACAAATAGTGAAAGACGATCTAAATTTTAATATTAACTGCTTGTTGCTGCTTTCGTTTGTATATATTTCAAATCGTATACAAACCAGGACCGCGGTTTTTACTATTTGCTTTCCAAAAATGCGCCCTATAGAGCTAAAATGTCGGCTTTCTACTAAATAGAGCCGAGAAAATAATTTACAAAACGAAAATGTGAACATTCTAAATGTTCTACCTAACATTTCAAGTTTAAAATGGCCTGTTTAGTACTCAGCGCAAAAATGTTATAAGCCTTAATTAGCCTATTGGAAGGCTTTCTAATCAATGTAAAGATTGTACTGCAGCTCATATTCACTTACATTTTGTATTTGTTCAAAATCCGTCTAGCAACACAGATTTATTTATTTAGCATAAAATATATCTCACCATAGAGGAGATACATATTCCTGAAAGAGTGAAGAAAAACTTACAAAACTAGCTTATAAACTAAAAACTAAAGAAGCTTTTCAAATCATCACCTGTTTAAGCGCTACATAGAAACTTACATTAGAATACATCAATTTCATCTAAATTAATTAGCCGCCTCGGTGGCCTAGTTGATAGCGTACTGGGCTTTCACCCCGAGGATCCGGATTCGATTCCCGGCCAGGGCTTGGCATTTTCATACGCTATAAATCATCCCATCGTCTGCATTAGCCCAAGTGTGCACAATAGTCGGACGTTAAAAAAAATCATGTAAATTAATAATAAAAAAAGAAAAAATTCAACCATCACTGTGTTGCAAGTTTACAGTTTATGTCTGACATACTCCAGAATCATTCTCTTTTTAGTTTTGTTAGAAACTGTAAGGTTTTTATATTCATTAGGTAAACAATTAAAATATTTTACAGCAGTGTATAAACTATTTCTCTTAAATATTGCTTTTCTATGCTTAGGCAGTATATCTTCATTCCTCGTCTTACTAGCTGAGGCGCGATAGAGCCCAAGCAACTGTAATGAAATATTATACATTTAGTAATATGTAGTTCTTCTATAGACGGAATCTTATTATTATTTAAGGGTTTAATAAAATTATTTTGAAGAGAAATAAGTGGTTTCAATCCGGTTACACAAGCCCCACCCCAAACAGTCAAACCATAATTAAGTATACTGTAAACATAAGCATAATATTCAAGCACCTTTTTCGATAGATGTTTTAAATAAAAAAGTAGGCCTATGTACAAGAAGTATCTTAATTTTTTTAATAACTAATTGTATATGATAATTCTATTTTAACTTAAAATCCATCAAGACTCAAATGATTTATGATTACTTTTAATTTCAAATCTATTACATTCATGAGTTGTAGATTTTTTATATATGATCGAAAATTGAGAACTTTGTGGACTATACAATTGTGTGACATAGATAGGCCTGTTATATATTCTCACATTTCTGAGATTCCTCTTATTGTTATGATACCAAATCGAGGAAGTATGCTAACCTTTTAGATTTTTTTATTATTTAAATGACACAATTTGTAGTAATAAAATTAAAGGTGAAAGTTGCCCAATGTTTTGTTCATTTATTTAATTCCAATGTTTGCCCACCTGCACGGTCCGGTTAGGTTAAACCTTTACCTTACGTAATCCTTCATTGAATCTTGCACAATTCCTGCAACTTTTTGATAGCGTACAAGTCAATGGACTGTTGCCAACATTGTAAAACTAATTATACCCTATTGCTGTTAGTTTGTTAAGTTAATAGTCCATTATTATTAACTGTTGAGAAATATTTTGACGTGATGAAAGTTAGATGTTTCCGCCATCTTTGAGAGAGTATATTATGATTTTTCCAACATAGTTATCGTTTATATCCATTGTCTGTTGGAAATAAAATAAATTTTTGATGGACTGGAAATTGTCTGTGTTCAGACCTGTTACTGTGATTTGAGAGAGTATAAGGACTACGTCAGTCTAGGTTGGCGTACCTCAACCTAGCCACTCCTAGTAACCTTCGGATTTACAACGGCAGAACCAAACTATTGTCTACAATTATAATTTCATTCAAGTACAATCGAAGGGTCTTCGCCGCTGTAAATCACGGCAGTAAGCCGTTGTTCCGAGAAACACGGTTTTCTTGTTTTTGTCGTTTTGTCAGTCTCAAACTAAATGCTGCAAGACAGTTTGTTCTGTGAGCAGTGACGTTTTTATGATATTCGTATAACACAATTAATACCCTAGGCCCTGTCACCAGTAATCACTTGTAAATCTCATGTTGCATTCTACATTGTGTTTTTGGTAAACCGTAACATGTTTTATTATAGAATTTCCGTTGGAAAATGAACTATTGTAGTGAAACTATATAAAATGTGCACCGGTTCTGATATTTAGAATATATTTTGAGACGTTAATTTTTGTTCAGTATGCGAATATGAGTTCGTAACTATTTGTATGCTTAAGCACTTGCGAACGGTTCTGTGTATAGACATGTGAATGTCCAGCTTCGTAATGTTTATCTTGAGGTCGATTGTCGTTTTAGTGGCATCAATTAATCACATTAGTCGATAGTTTACTGTACTGCTGTAGTGCAGTGATAATGTCCTTCAAACAGTAATAAAAAAAGATGCCGTATAGCCCTGCCGTAGGTACAGAATGCAGCAGGTCATAAAACAAGTTGTTTTTAAAAAGGGTGAGGACTGTAGAATTGCCGGACAATAGGGTACCGTTATGTTAACAAGCAAGGGTAGGGTATATAGGTTATAGTAGGCAGTTTGATTGATTTACTGTCAACCCACATCACTATAAAATGCAGTATTTGGTAATGTTACAAGTCAATTATTACATTTTCCAAGAAAGTTTCAAGCCAGCTTTGGTGATGTGACAGTGATTTTACGATCACAGTGCGAAATGTGATTTTAACCTGTGATTATGCTTGACGCTCTACGGGTACTAACTATAGTAGTGAAATGTGAAAATGAATCACACTTCACATACACGGCTTAAAATTTTGCCCAATTTTTTGCTTGAATAAATGTTTACAGTATAACTTAAAAAACAACCAGAATTGAACCATAATATTTAGTCAAAGAATGGTCTTATTTCAAGATACAGGGATAAGAAATAACTACTCGCTTTTGCTTTAAAAAGTAGCACGTGTATTAAGTGTTACAATTTTTTACGGGAAAATAAACGAAAAATTATTTTTCACAAACTTTATTTTACAAGGAAAATAGTTTTATCCGTGAACATACAGCCGTGATACAGTTTTTATCAGACTGCACACAGCCTTTTTTGGTAATTGTTTGTCGGGCGTAAAAAAATCCAGTTCGTGTTACAAAATGTATCACACAATTTTCAAAATAAAATTAGGAATGTAGGCAACTATAACTATAATATGATAAAATATATGTTAAAAGAAACTAAAGAAATAATGTGAGAGCAAGTCAGGTGCCGGTCAAACATGCATTTAAAATGATTTTAAAAGGATCAACTGACGCTTCTATATAGGCCTAATGTGGATCAGTAGACTGTGGATCACGCGATCACGATTTGTAAAAGATACACAACTCAAAATGTGAATGTCAAAACGTGATTTGAGTCAAATCACAATAATATTTTCTGTACATTACTGTATTTAGTTTTCCTTGTTGCCTGTAGATTAGTGCCACAATGAAATAACACTAATTGAATCAATCACATGTCAAACTGTGATTTTGAAATATCAGCAAATCGCAGGTTTGCAAAACACTTCCCACCACGTCAGGCTTACTTGAGTTTTACGTAGTCCTCTAAAATTTCTTTAAGCCTCTTTGGTACTTTTATTCATTTTTTGGAAACTTGACATATTTGTAAATAATTAGGTCTATAGTTTCGATTAATGAGTCCTATACGACTTGGTCAGTGTTATTTATGTAAGTTGAAATTTTAATTATTACTTCTGTTTGCTTCGTGGGCCAATCCTGCATCGTTCACTACGCTTGCAGTAGCAAATTTATTTATTTTAGTCATAATTCTGAATTTATTTGTACACTTAGAAAGGAGCTCTTCAGTTTACAGCTTCATTCCTTTAGGAATTATCACTATCCCGGTTTTGTTTTTTCTTTAAAAAGCAAAACATACATTTTTGTGTGCTGTCCATTTAGTATTGTAAGTGTTGAATCACTAATATAGATATGTTATTTAATAGGGAGTAATCAATAATATATTACAGACAGGTTTAGATAAAACGTTGTTCATTAGTGGCTATACTAATCTAAGAAAGTGCAGTTGATAAATCAGTGCTTTCAGTTATAATTTCAAACTTTATTTTACTTTCAAAGTTGCATATGTTGTGTCAAAAACAGTTGTTTCAACTCGACCGTTCGGCTTTTGGTGCGTGTGTGTGTGTGTGTGTGTGTGTGTGTGTGTGTGTGTGTGTGTCTGTCGCAGTTTAGGCCAAACGCACTGACCGATTGTTTTGAAATTTGGTACGAAGGTAAAGCCCGAACGACGTGTGTGTAAGATTTTTCCCCATTCATTTCCGTTTCAAGATGGCGGCCTCTGATTTATAGTGACGATTATACGTAGTTTTGGCCAAACCCATTGACCGATTGTTTTGAAATTTGCTACGAAAGTACCTTGTATATAATCCAAAAAATTTAAGTGTAACGTTTTTCCCCATTCGTTTCCGCTTCGAGGTGGTGGCGGCCTCTGATTTAACAAAGACGAGTGTAGCTGTTAAAATATTGACAGCTTCGTGAAGAAAACAAAATGTCCAATAAGTTTATCGTGCAATATTTCGGTTACAAGTTAAATTGGCGGGAAGTTATGAGCGCTCAAATTCGTTGTACGATTCGTAAATCAACACTATTTCAGGGGATATTGAAATGTTTATAATTACGTATTCCGTAAAGGAAAGCTGTACTGTATTCCAGACGTTCTATATAACGTATTGTATTAACCAGGCAGGACCAGGCGGGGCGAGCACAACGCAACGTTTACGAGCGGGCACACCATCACCAGTTTTTGGGTTTATGGCTTGTGCAATGCTGTTTGGTAGACTCGTAAAATGCGTCGAGATCGGGCCACTCGCTCTTATCCAATTAGAAAACATTGATTGCTGTTTGGTTAATTCTGGTGTTGGAGCGCGAATTTCGGCATCACTGTGTTCTGGCACTGTGGGCTATTCGGGCAGAGCGGGGGGGGGCAGAATTATTTATGTATCTGAAAAGATTCATATCCCACCTGTACTGTTCAGTCATTAAAATACAGTAAATCTGTCTTAATAGACTGGATTCACATTTATAAATATATTAATGTTAATAGAGACTATACATCAGACTGTTTAATATCGTGTCGTTAACTTATTTGTGTTTTAGGACCACTTAATCTGCAAAGATGACTGATTTTAGTAGAAGAATTTCATTATTTTCTCATAACAAAAGTAAATAAATAAAGTAAAGGTGATCTTGAAAAAAATCTATCTTGAGATTTGGATGTACGTGTCCGTTAGGTTCACTGAGTGCAAAAAAGTGGCGTTTGTTTTGATGTCTGTCCGTTTGTGTGTCGGTGAACTCAGCAGATTCAGCAATTTCGATGAGATTTAGCACCTACAATTGAACAGGCCAAATTTCAAGGCAATGTTTTTTTTAATTTTCAGTAAAAAAACTGTTAAAAATCTTTAGAAAACTGAAGAATCGAGACGCCTAATTTATCAAAATGTATTCAATCAGATCGTGATCATAACTGAAGCCATTGTAGCTAATTAAAAAAAGTAATGTGTATGAGTGAACCAAGGAAAAAACAGCCATTTTCCCCGATTTTCTGTCGAACTGACTGAAGTTGATCTTTATAACTGATCAACCGCTTTTGGGTAGTTAGACTGGTTTTCCTGTTTCGTTTATCGATAGTTTCCGAAGCAGATATTTATGTGGAAATACATTTTTTTAAAATCCTGTGTAATGTTTTTGCACCATTTCCGTGCTGAGCACGAACAGAATCTGTTCTTTCGTAAAATTATTAACTAAAACTGCAGAAACAATTGGTTATTTTCAACGTTACTGTTTTGAAAGTAAACTTAAAAAATTTGGTAAATATTTCAGAAGGATGCAACTATGGCCCACTGTCATTACGTTTAATAGGTAAAGATATAACTTGTAAGGTCAAAGAGTCGTTCTCCCTCCCTGACAATAACACACTGTAATGTATGAACATTGGTCAAACAATAAGTGAAGGAATGCAGCTGGGTTGCAATACTGTATGCATAATTCAGTTGTCATAATGATTGAACAGTAATATAAGATGGTTCATTGTGAATAACAAACAAGTACTATCATTAAGGAGGTAACTGTATAAGTTTGCACTACAATATATTGTAAGCCTACACTTAGTCTAGACAGATCTATGTATTGGTGTGTTTGTTTCTGATGGGAGGTATTAAAACATTTTTTTTTTGTAATAGGTCTACTGTCACTTGTTTACTAATACTATCTTATCTGTTTACTAGTTTAGGTTTTTTATGCATACATTCTGTACAAATATCCTTAATTTTGGAAATCATGTGTTTTACCTGATTGTGAGTCCAGTCATATCTTTTGAGTAATTTTTGTTTTATCACTGTATTAAATATAAGGAAACATTTTTATAAATATTTTATTTATTTATAATAATTATTATTTGTGGTTAATCGTTTCTTACGCCTAATTAGTCTAACAAAAATAAAGGATCGATGGTAACGCATGGAAAAAGTAATAAACAGAGAGTAATTGTGATTTTAATGTTTAAATAATACGTACTATAATTGTTGAAATTTACTGAGTCAAAACTAAAGGAATTGAAATCTATTTCCATACATCTATTAGGCGCACGAATTTAGATTGTCTCAACAGGTTAAGCATTATTAAAAAAAGTTCTGTTTTGGAAGCAATGGAAAATCTGCTTTTTAACTTCTGCTAAGCGATTATAATGAACCATATTTTGTATATTTCTGTGTTTACATGATAGCTTCCAAACTGACGTTTTGCGTGTGAAAATTGTATGTTATGAAGTGTTTTACACCGTTTATTTTCAAATGCAACAGTTACAGAATAAAATAATTTGTATACTGACCAAAAACTACAAACAACCACTGAAGGCTGACACCCTGTGGGCTGTCGGAAATAAAAACTAATACGTGTGATCAAAGGAGCAAGAAACCACCAAGAAAACGAAAAAGCAAGAAAAGTAAATAGTTTACTTTCGATCAGTACACTTCCCGGTCGTGTAAGGCGTATATCAAAGATATTTGTTAAATATTTGACGAAAGTGACAATTTAGCTTATCTTGTTCAAATATTTGGTCAATGTTGTATCGAGAGAAAGCGTCATTTGTCACATTTCTCAATCAGATGAGTCCTTAATTAGATAGATTTTTGGGTTAAGTTTTTGTAAGTCACACATATAATTTTAGCAGTTTGCTAACTCCATAATTAATTAGCCTGTTTAACTACAAAGCACAAAAATCTGTATAGCCTAGAGCAAGAGAAGTTTACGTTGTATAAGAAAATATTTGCAGTTGTATAAACAAAAACGTTTTCGAGACACCCGGACCAAGAAAGCCTCATGCGTCAACACAAGAGACGGTTTAGTAGTCAGGCTGAAGAATTTATTCTTCTAAATTATAAAATTTTGTATTATTTATAAAAATAGAAGTTAGACATATATAGCGAATTTCATAACACCTAAAATATAGGAACAGTCACGTGGCAAGGTTTGAAATATTAGGCCTATACTTTTCTACTAACAACTTTACACATATTTTGAGATAGCATTTTAATTTAATGCGTACTCATTTGTTTTACAACAATTATATGGTAATATTACTAATAAAATGAGTTTTGTTTTTAAGTATACAATGAAAAAAGCATACAGTCAGGAGAAGACAATATTTTGAGATATTGCCTACGTATATTGAAAATCTTCGTGAAATATTTATTAAAGTTTGATAAAATGGTTAGTTAATCAATAGACCGTCAAAGAAATGTGATATTTCTTTAATAGTGTAATTAATATGCCTCTAAGCTATTTGTGTCATGTATTAGGGCTGGTTGTGGTGTTGGAAAGCCGCCTCGGTGGCTTAGTTGATAGCGTACTGGGCTTTCATTCCGAGGATCCGGGTTCGATTCCCGGCCAGGGCTTGGCATTTTCATACGCTATAAATCATCCCATCGTCTGCACAATAGTGTGCACAATAGTCGGACGTAAAAAAAAAAAAAAAATGTGGTGTTGGATATTGCGGAACGCGTGATGCCACGAAAATGTTTATATCGATATATAACAGTATATTTTGCGCGTCGCAAGTCTCATATTAAATTAATTATAATTACAAATTACTGTTTCTGCTTTTGAAGCGCGCGTGATAACCACTACACTATGGAAACTGCGAAGACGATTTAATTACATGAAATGAATCGTAATTTAATTTTAATAGTTAGGCTATAATAAAAGATAAGTTATTTTATATTAATTCTTAACTATCAGCCGAATTCATCGAACAGTTGATGGGCTGTAATAAGTTTCAGGTTATGTCGTTAAAAACTAGCTGTGTTAATTTGTCATGTTTTTGAACAAATTATCGTAATTAAAGTAAAAACAGGAAGAGAAAACATGATACGTGATTTTTATTTTTGGTTCAGTAACAGACATTTTCTTTTCAGTTGAGTATTTTAACACAGATTTATCTAGGCTTATGTTCTAGGTTAGGCACTTGAGAACTAGAGTTAATCTATAATCTCGAAACGTCGTCAATTGTTTTATGTACACAGATGATGACAGACGTCTGAAAAAACAATAATCATAACAAAATTATTAGAATTGGTTTTCGCTAGCGTCATTTCGCAGCGAAACAGCTTCATGCAACGGTTTATTTTGTACCATTCCAACAAGATTTATTTGAATATCTCAGCTATCGGGTAATATAGCAAAATTAACTCGTACAACAAAATTTTGTATTCTTCTTTTCATCTATATCTGACGTAAAACGAGTTGTAAATTAATAAAAATCTATAAAATGTAAAAATTAAACAGTAAATACAAAATTAATATGTCAATAGATAATTTAAGTATTCATATTAAATAAAAAAATAGTTAGTCAGTCTAATGAGTATTGTGGTGTAAAAATTTTCGCACTGCAATTGTCTTGAATCATAACATCAACGTGTGTTGAACATCAATAGTTTTGTAGCTAAAAAATAAATAAATAAAATACCAGAGTTAAAGAAAGTCAGATATTACACTTCAAAAGTAAAATGTTTGAGTCACACACAGAGACAAACGTTTCCTGTAAAACTCTGTTTCCATTTAGTTGAGGAAAGAAACGTCGTTCGATTTGTTGTACATGACTTGGTATTGATACAGTAATGTTGTACACAGGTATGCCGGATCGGGACTGTTAATTGAATTAGAAAAGTTGGGCAACAGGCAAGTGCAAATAATAGCACTCGGGTTATAATTAGGTGAGTTTTATAGCTGGGGGAACATTAATTGTTTTTGTTGGCGACCACAGGCAGAGTGCAGCTATTACCTTACATTGATGTGTGCTTTTTATTTCTGCGCCCAAACAGCCGATTTATGAGTGTTCCGGATTTCTCGGTTTTGTTTATTGGTGCAAAAAACTAATAGTACCAAATCGTCTAGATTGGTTAATAAAACATCCCATACGTAGACAATACACGCAGTTTGTATGTAATTAAATTTTAATAGGCTTTATTGGCAGACATAAACTTGCGTCTAATTAAGCTAATTTACTGACTGACTAAATTACCATTAAAATTAAGATTAATTACCAGAGGAAAAGGTTTATAAACCTCAAGCACTGCGGCCAAAAGGTCTTTTGTGCAGGTAAGCCTGAAGACTGGTGACTTGAGTGAGTTCCAGCAGTTCGCCAAACACCCTCTGCCTCGTGCTGACACTAACCCCACAAGAGGTCTGATGTTTCCTCTTACTTCCTGTAAAACCTACACACGGTTTCTCCGTGGTACATTCTAATCCTGTTCGTGTACACTCTCAGACCACTTTGCCATATAATGTTTTGTGTTGTGTTGTGATTAGTCCAGGATCTTCATCTGATGGATAATTGCCCAAGGGTTTTAGGATCCAGGCCATCATCCTCGTCATCTGGAACACCAAACATCACCTTCAGCACTATGCCCTCCAATCATGTACAGTTTCCCTTAAACCTCTGGGATACTACCATCAGATCTCAATCTCTTTGGTTTGAGGATAGGTTTCCTTGATAGGTTTCCTGCTTTCAGATTTCTTTAGAAGCTCCTTTGCTGTCCGTTCTTCTAGACGGTTTTAATGATTTTGAGATGCGACTTCATCTCTCAGTTCTTCTATCCCAGGTTGGGTTAGACCAGCATCCCCACTGTGCTACGATTCATCGCTTATGGATTCCGCGGAATTAAGTAAAACACCATTCTCCTCGTGTCCCAACTTTCTTAGGATATCAATCTTTGGGTTTAGGTAGGGATCAACCAGTGGGTTGATTCCTGATAGGTTTCTTGTTTCATTGATGAATTCGACGGGATTATGTGCAACCCAATGTCCTTTTCCAGTTTCTTTGCCCAGGTCACTTCTACATTCCCATACGGTTTTTAGTTTGTGATATTAGGTCCATGATATTGTGTCATTAGGTCCCACAAATAGCTAGGAAATTACGATGTATGCCCTATAAGTAGCGCTAATTGAAATTGGAGGTCATCCAATATCCACAGTCCCCCTTAGCCACCCAGCCCACGGCGTATGCCGTTCTACCTTGGCTTGGGATAAATGTGCGTTCAGTGTTTCAGCCCTGTTGATACACTTTCTTGTAGAGGCAAACACCAATCTGTTTCCACCTTGCACCGCATGGAGGTGCTTTAGTCCGCCCTTGAGCCTGACACGTCTCGCAACCAACCATCCTCTAGAGATGTGTGATGTACGAGGCTAATGTACAGACTCTTCACAGGGCAAATTACCATATTTGTTTAACCTTTCATGAAAAGGCTTATAACTTCTAAATCTTGACGACAAAGGTTTGGGTTGTAGCCTACTATGATATTTTTGAAACACTGCATTTTTCAAAACCCAACAAAATTACATATCAGAAAAATAATACTTTATCTCATAGAAAACAAATTTGTAGTTCGTGGTGGGTTGGTTATCAGTTGTACGGAAGCTGTTACCATATTGTGAGTACATCGTTGCGTCGTTTAGCCTGGTTTGTTGTGTTGCAAAGCGCATTTGTCATCTTTTAAGTTCATTGAGTGTCAGTCAGATTTGAAATATTGTTATTATGTGTTCTAATGAAGCTTTAACAGTTGCGATATTTCGAGTTTGTTGTAGTAAGGTTTGAACTCGTGTCATGAAGTGAGTTCATTGCGTGTTGTCAAGCTGGAAGTGCAAGTGTGATGTAGTGAAGTTATTAGTATTATTGTGTGGGTGACGCGCGTGTGCTTTATAACAATATAGTTATATTGTCAGCTTTAACAGTTGCGATATTTTGAGTATGTTGTAGTAAGGTTTGAACTCGTGTCATGAAATGAGTTCATTGCGTGTTGTCAAGCTGGAAGTGCAAGTGTGATGTAGTGAAGTTATTAGTATTTATTGTGTGGGTGACGCGCGTGTGCTTTATAACAATATAGTTATATTGTCAGCTTTAACAGTTGCGATATTTCGAGTTTGTTGTAGTAAGGTTTGAACTCGTGTCATGAAGTGAGTTCATTGCGTGTTGTCAAGCTGGAAGTGCAAGTGTGATGTAGTGAAGTTATTAGTATTATTGTGTGGGTGACGCGCGTGTGCTTTATAACAATATAGTTATATTGTCAGCTTTAACAGTTGCGATATTTTGAGTTTGTTGTAGTAAGGTTTGAACTCGTGTCATGAAGTGAGTTCATTGCGTGTTGTCAAGCTGGAAGTGCAAGTGTGATGTAGTGAAGTTATTAGTATTATTGTGTGGGTGACGCGCGTGTGCTTTATAACAATATAGTTATATTGTCAGCTTTAACAGTTGCGATATTTTGAGTATGTTGTAGTAAGGTTTGAACTCGTGTCATGAAGTGAGTTCATTGCGTGTTGTCAAGCTGGAAGCGCAAGTGTGATGTAGTGAAGTTATTAGTATTATTGTGTGGGTGACGCGCGTGTGCTTTATAACAATATAGTTATATTGTCAGCTTTAACAGTTGCGATATTTTGAGTATGTTGTAGTAAGGTTTGAACTCGTGTCATGAAGTGAGTTCATTGCGTGTTGTCAAGCTGGAAGCGCAAGTGTGATGTAGTGAAGTTATTAGTATTATTGTGTGGGTGACGCGCGTGTGCTTTATAACAATATAGTTTATTGTCAGCTTTAACAGTTGCGATATTTTGAGTATGTTGTAGTTAGGTTTGAACTCGTGTCATGAAGTGAGTTCATTGCGTGTTGTCAAGCTGGAAGTGATGTAGTGAAGTTATTAGTATTATTGTGTGGGTGACGCGCGTGTGCTTTATAACAATATAGTTATATTGTCAGCTTTAACAGTTGCGATATTTCGAGTTTGTTGTAGTAAGGTTTGAACTCGTGTCATGAAGTGAGTTCATTGCGTGTTGTCAAGCTGGAAGCGCAAGTGTGATGTAGTGAAGTTATTAGTATTATTGTGTGGGTGACGCGCGTGTGCTTTATAACAATATAGTTATATTGTCAGCTTTAACAGTTGCGATATTTTGAGTATGTTGTAGTAAGGTTTGAACTCGTGTCATGAAGTGAGTTCATTGCGTGTTGTCAAGCTGGAAGTGATGTAGTGAAGTTATTAGTATTATTGTGTGGGTGACGCGCGTGTGCTTTATAACAATATAGTTATATTGTCAGCTTTAACAGTTGCGATATTTTGAGTATGTTGTAGTAAGGTTTGAACTCGTGTCATGAAGTGAGTTCATTGCGTGTTGTCAAGCTGGAAGTGCAAGTGTGATGTAGTGAAGTTATTAGTATTATTGTGTGGGTGACGCGCGTGTGCTTTATAACAATATAGTTTTATTGTCAGCTTTAACAGTTGCGATATTTTGAGTATGTTGTAGTAAGGTTTGAACTCGTGTCATGAAGTGAGTTCATTGCGTGTTGTCAAGCTGGAAGTGCAAGTGTGATGTAGTGAAGTTATTAGTATTATTGTGTGGGTGACGCGCGTGTGCTTTATAACAATATAGTTATATTGTCAGCTTTAACAGTTGCGATATTTCGAGTTTGTTGTAGTAAGGTTTGAACTCGTGTCATGAAGTGAGTTCATTGCGTGTTGTCAAGCTGGAAGTGCAAGTGTGATGTATAGTGAAGTTATTAGTATTATTGTGTGGGTGACGCGCGTGTGCTTTATAACAATATAGTTATATTGTCAGCTTTAACACTTTGCGAGTTTATTTTGTGTTTTAGTTAAGCTTGAATAGAATCTCGTATTATGAGTTCATTGAATGTAGTCGAGCTTCAATTGTTGTCATATTGTAACAACATGACGAGCTTATGTTCTTTTGTCATTTTAAGAGTTACAGTCAAGACTTGTGGATTAATTGTGAACTAACGATATGACAAGCTGCAAAAATTGTTAAGACCCAAAAAGGCGATAGACTTTGAAATCCACGCCCATGATTTTAGCGTAACACCGGGCTCGTGACTCCAATTTTTAGTCGGATTCAGTTCCAAATCGATAAACTATGTATAGAGATTTGTTTTACGAATTTGCCAAATGCATAAGCCTATATAACAATGCGTTCAAACATAATTGTAAAACAGAACCCCGTACAAACAGGCAAAAAGGTTAATTATAAGAATTCATGTGGCTGATGAAAAAAGAAGACATTTTATCACGTTTTTATTGTCACTTTGGGTTTTGTCCGGGTGGAATTTTGCAATCGATTTTACAGTAACTTCCCGATAAGCTAGAGGTTTGAAATTTTATATACAGCTCTAAACTCGATGACAATACAATAATATTGGCTTATTCGTAAATATTGAACTATTACATGGGCACTATTACTGAAATTGTTTGGCCATTATTTTGGCGTGACCAAGTGTAAGATAACTACATTCAATCTGTTTTTCTCGCTATAGGTAGTAATGCTGTCGTTGTTCAGTACAACTCAGGTTGCCCGAGTGGTCTAGACGCTTTAAGCTGAGGTTCCCGATTGGGAGCGTGGGTTCGAACCCAACACCTGACCCCTGGATTTTTTATAGCGTTTTGGAAAGTCTAATAGAAACATAATTCGTTTTAGTTGCGGGGCCTATATTTTTTTCAAAACTTGTATGTTTTAAAAAGTATTTATATTGCTAGTGTTTAATTTTACCCATAACGTTTTATTTATAGTCTAACGCTAATGTTCTAACCTTTGGAAATTCAAAATTTACAGTAAATAACAATGTTTAATAACCACCTGCCGTCTGTTTTTTTGTACTTTAAAAATAATTAACAAGACTAAAAAGTAAAAAATAGTTATATAAATAAAAAAAAATTAATCGCTTTTCTAAAATGGACTAAAAAGTATAAAATAAATTCTCATAAAATCAATCGAGATTTATAAACCTCATTGTGACAGTGACTCATTAAGACAGATTGTCTTAAAAATTTATGACAGTGAATTTTTATAGATATGAAAAGACTTGTACAATTAAAAACAAAAAAACGTGGTACGCTTATTATAGATAATAGTATTTATCTAATTTCATGCGCCCCACGTTTTTTGTTTCTAACTGTGCAAGTACTTTCGCATCTATAAAAATTCACTGTCTCAAATTTTTAAGACAATTTGTGTGTGATTATGAATCTGAATAGGTTTATAAATCTCGATGGATTTATGAGAATTTATTTTATATTTCTTAGTCCATTTTAAAAACGTGAATTTTTAAAAAAAGTTGTTTTATTTATATAATTATTAGTGTTTTAGTGATAAGGAAAATACTAGAGCCTATTTATTACTTTCAGTACAGGGGACAAATTGTGCAAATAATATAAAAACACTTGGCCTACGGTGTATACAATAGGTTAGTTGGATACAGTTGCACTTAGTTGTGATTAGGCTACATTGCTCATATTGATTTTTAGAAACGGATACAATTTTATGCCTTTTATATAATTGGTTGCATCAAATTTTAATGAAATCTCTGAAAACTTTTTTGCTCTGAAAGTATTCGAGAGACTGGAAAACTAATTATTCCCCTCGAAATCTAACTGTTTACTTCTCTTATCGATTTTTCTGGTTCTTATAATTTGTCTACACTATGCCTAAGTGAAAGGTTCTACCTACAGTAGCCTACGGTCAGAATTAATAAACAAACGTTTGTCTACTCCGGTCTTTTAATATTTATTTTCTGTAAGTTTAAACTACAAAATTAAAATTTATAATTAGGGTTATTAAAAGACATAATGGCATGAAAAGAACAATGGCTCGATCCCCGCTGGCGTTGTTTATAAATAATGAACGGCCGTTTTATTGGTATTCCGCGAATTTTAATTTCGTTCGCGCAGATCGAGAACCTTCCATCTTTGAATGTTGAGCGGATATGTTCCCCCCTTTAATTAAATATGAAACTTAATTTCCTGCCGAAATTCACGGGAGTTGTTTGGTGTCGTAAAAAGCTCATTGGCCGTTGTTAGGATCCGTTGTCATGGCAACAGAATCAGGCGCCGCCTTAATTCGTACACGTGCGCATTCAATCAAGTCGGCTAATTCAAGTTGTTAGCCTGTGTACGTGAGCAGGCCTATATGGAAATTTCGTTGATTTAGCACGAACTCGCTGGAGAATAACTAATAAACCGATTTCGATGAAATTTATCATTTATGTTGTAAGCAACAAGTACTTGTAGGATTATTTTTAATTAAAAAAATGTTTTCTTTTTTGTGGAAAAATCGATAAAAACCTAATCTAAAGAGTTTTGGAAAATTTGTTAAAATCTAGTTTTTAAGTAGCCAAACAAAATGCAAAAATCGCTAAATCAGAGTAAAGAGAAGTCACGAAAATAGGAAATGATAATCAGATTTTGCTCAAATTTTGGTCACAAATTGTTATCGGTTTTTTAAAATTTACTTTCGAATCGTATTTTTTTAAAATTTAGCCTAAAATTTTAAAATTGATACTTGAGTTACAAATTATGTTATGTGACCAAAGTTATGGCAAAATCACCGGTTTTAAGAAAAAGTCCCATTTTTCATTTTTTTGTAGCTTCCAAACTGATTTTTAAAGAAATAACCTAATTAAAAGAGGCGTGTGTTGGTTATAATGTGTTTACTTAATTTATTTTAAAGATTGTAGTGAAGTAAAAATTAAATATGTTATTTTGCTTTGATTTCCCACCTGCGCAGTTGCTTCCCACTTCCCAGTTAAAACCTCTACACTACAGCGTAGGCCTATGTTCAGACACATTAACATTCTTTATGTAACTCATATTTATTTCATTTAGGCTCAATCGACCGAGCCAAGCGAACTCTCCGAATTTCAGCTCTCCGTTCGGCATTTAGCTTGTGTTTTTGTTTGTTACAGCAGTTTTGGCCAAACGCATTGACCGATTTTGAAATTTGATATGAAGATACTCTATATAAAACCTAAAAGATGCATTTTAAGTCGTTATCCCATTCGTTTACGTTTCCAGATGGCGGCTTCTGATTTGCAATAATTTGATATGAAATTATCAGTTATCAGTGGGTATTAGTGTACGCAGTTTTAGTCAAACCCATTTTGGAATTTGGCACAAAGATATCTTGTGTAAAGTCCAAATTACGTGCGTTACATTTTCTCCCATTTAGTTCCGTTTCAAGATGGAGCCTCTGATTTAGCAATGACCAGTGTTTAATCGAAAGCTTTGACGGATTGTCTGAAATTTGGTTCGAAGGTACCTTGTGTAAAGCCCGCAAAACTGAAACATTTTCCTTCTTTTACTTCCGTTTTAAGATTTAACGTTGATAGTGTAGTTGCTGGTTATTTCCTGTAATACTGACTGAAGCGTATCATAATTTTTTTAAGGCGAAAAGCACATTAAGGCTATTATCGTTTCCCTAAATGTAAGTGAGTGTAAAGTGTTAAAGTTGTAAGTGTAGTGTTGTGTGTGTGTTACAATCGGGTACCGCGAGGGACGTCTAAATCCTCTCAATAGGTGCAGCTAGTCTGAACCCCCCCTACGGTGTGCAAGGAAAAACAAAATTTCCATAAACCCAGTAACATTTTCCGTAAATATTACAGTTACCGGTTAAATTGGCGGACAAAAGTTACGAGCGCTGTCGTGGAACGCGTAATATTAATTAAGAGGTCTATAGGCTATTCTTTGAACTACTAGTAGCCTATAATATATTATCTGTGAATTTCATGTTTGTGTAATGTTGAAGTAACCAAGGTGTGTAGCAAGGCGGAGGGAAGAGAAGGGCTTGCTACCGAAACCAATGCTCTGAAGTCTGACATTTAGCCGCATTCCGCTTTGATGACCTGAGCTGCCTACTTTAGCTGTTGCAATATTGCCTGCTTGTGCTTACTTTATTGAATGATCGCGCTTTGCAATAAGTTGCATTCTACTTCCAAGTACTATACTATACTGTAACTATTGTTTTAATATAAGAATGACATCAGTCAATAAACTGGCGCGCCCGTACAACACCTCCCGGCGCTACTAGCCGCTCTGTCGCAAGATTGGTTACACGCGTGGACAGTCGAAAATTGTGTGCTTAGCTATGCCCTCAGCTTCCTATACAGATTTATGAAAGTTCTTTTTGTGTAGTTAACTGCTGCACACCCAGAGACGAGTCGGAAACGTAGTGCTGTTCAGGATAAGGGCAACGAATATAAGCAGTTTTGCTGGACGTTTTTGACTACAGGCCTACGAGGCTTTCCGTTCTTTCTTAAACCGTTTCTTATTCCTTAGAACAAATTTGGAGACAAGTTTACACGCTAGAGTATAAAATACTTCACAAAAAATTATTTCGTTATTTCAACATAACCACCGGACCACATATCTTGATAATTAGAATTATGACCTATTTTCCCGTCTATTTTAAATTTCATTCTTTAGGTAGTACAAAATTCATGATGAGGAACAAATCAGATTCCTTTTGCGGTTTCCAACCAAAGAGCTTGACTCGATGATGGTTGTTAATGTCTGAAGTTTTGTACTATTACAAGAAGCATGACAATACATAATTAGGCTAAACCATTTGCCCTTAGTTCACAATGCATATTAAATCTTAATAGAGTTTAAATGTAAAGCTATCTTAATATCTTAAATTTCATTCTGTAGGCTCTAGATGGTTCAAAATTAATGATGATAAACAAATCAGAGATTTTTTTGACTTGTGATGGTTGTTAATGTCTGACGTTTTGTTCTGCAAGAATAAGAGATGTATAGTGGCTTCTATTTACTCATCTCGTAAAAGCCACAGCGGTTTCAAAACCTTGCTGTTTCATCTTCAGGCCGTAATACAATATGTCAAATCCCTCTGTCGAGGTTGTCACAAAGTTAAACAAAACATTAAACACACACGTCACAAACACTAAACACAATTACACGATTAAAATACACGATACAATTTGGTTTTGCCAAACGATACGTGCAACTCGTGTGTCGTTACATACCGCCTGGCAGTTCGTAAATAAATTATAAGTAGAAATATAACGGAAAATAGGTCATAGTCCTGATTATTGGGCAATGAAAGGACTAGCGGCTCCAACTATAACTTTAGTTTGAAATCAACAACTGAGTAAACAATCATGATAAATTAGGCCGATTAGATTTATTTCAATAGCTCTCGGACCAATAACTTTTGTTCAAGTACGTAGGAATAACGAACTAGTTTTGAAATGATTGGTGAAAATAAAACAATTTGTATGAAATCCAATTGTTGTTAACATGTGATAATTTCTTTGACACTGGCATTCTCATGTTCAAAAATTTTGTGTTATTTAAATTTGACAACAACTCCATCTTAGTAACAGCTTTTACCCAGTAAAATCCGTTTAATAATTTCAAATTGGAGGGCATTTCAAATCTTTAAAAAATTCCTAACTTTTTTATATTACTGTGTTTTTTACAAATGATTTCACCGTTTTGATTTTTAATTAACGTCTAAATAAGTATAGATTAACAGTTTTAAATTTCAAATATTGTTCAATATACGAAAACGATTTGATGGCATTCAGTTTTTTTTAATTTCAGCTTTTATTATGTTAATTTGTGCTGGTTTGATTCAAACTTAGCGTTAATCGATTTTGTTGATATATTGGGGCAAGTTCTTTTATCAGCGTCCTAATCCCGCAGATAAGGAAGTGTGTGTGTGTGTGTGTGTGTGTGTGTGTGTGTGTGTGTGTGTGTGTGTGTGTGTGTGTGTGTGTGTGAGAGAGAGAGAGAGAGAGAGAGAGAGAGAGAGAGAGCAGTCTCACGATCTCAATTTTAATTTCATTTGATTTAAAATAGGCACAAAATAAATTTTGGTGGAAGATTAGATTGTTTTTTTTTTCTTTAAGGCGAAAAGCACATTGAGGCTATTATCGCCTCCCTAAATGTAAGTGTGGTTGTAAAAAGTTAAAGTCGTAAGTGTAGTGTTGTAAGTGTAAGTGTGTGTTAGATTCCAGTACCGCGAGGAACGTCAAAATCCTCTCAATAGTACAACTAGTCTGCACCCCCCTGCGGGGTTAAAAAGATTAGATTGCAAGGTACTAAATGGATAAAAAAATCATTTAACTTTTTTAAAATGTCGGCCATTTCAAATCTTCGAAAATCTTACATTATTTATCTTATCATTTTTTTATGAAATCAGATGTTTATGAAAAACAATATTTTTGGTAATTCGCTTCCACGGCTTCAGCGAGACAGATGCGTGTGCGAGTATTGTTTTTCTAAAACAACTACGTATTGTAATGCCCATATCTTTTCTAAAAAATATCAACTATATAAGGGTTTATTAATAAGACGTACAATCTAAATTAAACCAATCACATTCCTTCATTTACGCTAATAATGCAGTATGTATTTAATGAAACTGTAATATATCTTCAATAAATCAAATTGTTATTAAATGTAACTTTCTTGTTTTAAAAAAATTCGAAAGTAGAACTCAATTGATCGTAATAGTTTCAAATGTTTTTGCGTTAAAACATTCCCTGTGATGAAACTAATAACGTTATAGCTTTATTATTTATTTCTTGCTAAAATTTTAACTTTTCACTTAGGGGCCTATAACACATTTTAAAAACATCAACTGCTATAACAAAAATGTATGACTGTTCGTTGTTCTGTCTCAGCTGAAAACATTATTTAGTAGTGCTTATGTGAATACAGTGTCTTCATTAGTTTATGATAAAACTAATCATTTGCACAGAGTTCAAAAAGTGGCGCAATCTTGTAGAAATTCTAGGAGTTAGTTACAGCTGTGATTCACACAAATGAATACGACGGTATGGATACGTTAAAAAAGGCCAGTATGAAGCGGCTGTACAAATTCCAGAGTACGTGTAACGTGGTCCACCTGAAGTGTTGACACCAGAAAAGTTGATTGACGCGCAAGCTGCATGCTATTGATAATTTAAGAATGAAATTATAATTTATTTCTCCTGTATTTTTATTTCAGAACAGTCTTCCTTCAACATTTACACGAACACAATGGGTTCTAATACACCTGAGTTTATTTTTGAATATAGCCTCTACTCGCTTTGATCACTCTTAAATCTCGGGTTATTAGTTTGAAACCCCAGACACATATATATTTACAGTTACAATCATACATAAATAATAATAATTTCGAAAACGTTCTTCCAGATACGTACAATTAAAAAATTATGGCTCATATTACCTTCTACTGCAGCTCTCTCTAGTTGAGGTTACTTTAAATTTACCGGTCATTAATATTCTCGAATTGAAACTCTATTCCAAACATGTATTTTTTGTAGACTCTAATCTTATTTATTCAAATGTTGTATTTCTTAGTTTTACTAAAATAAAAATTCTTTTATACTTTATTACGTCTGTTGTTACTTGGTTGTAGCTTATTTTAAACTCAAATGAATTATTATTTTGTAACAATACTTGTTTTTTTTTAATATTATGCCATACTATGCCTTCTGTATCTCATTTCTCTTTACATTAATCTCAGTTTCAATGGTAATATATCTGTATGTTGTAATACGTTAAACAAAACAAGTAACGAATGTTACTCCATAACTCCAAATACCAAACTTTTAATGAGTTCGCCTTTAAAAGTCATTACACTATGTAGTTTCAAAAAATATAACTGATGATCTAGTCAGTCTGGTATGAATAACTGTAGTTTTTTTATGACAAAACATCGATATGTGCCTGTAAGTCGAAAACTATTGCATTTAATTCAGTAATTATTTTTTAAAATTCCGGTGTTCAACCTTTGTACTAGTTTTAAATTTATGCAAATAAATAACACACTAACATTGCACAGATTTTCTTGAATTCCGGTTTCAAACAAAATTAAGCATAAATGTCGCTATGTAACAACAAAATACAATTAAATAGCGAAACAGATAGAGTTATTTTGTTTTTCTATACTGAAAGAACCATACATTTATTTATTTTTAACGTTAACTTAAATTATGAACTTTCATGTAGCCTGTGATCAAAAATTGAGTAAATTAAAATTCTGACGAACTGATATTGAGAAATTAGATCCGACTTACCGGATTTTTATCGAAAGTTACTCATTCTTTCATACATATTTTCACCGACATTATGATATTGGACTTTTTAAAATTGTAAAACAGAAATTATTGCTGTAAATCCGATTGGTTCATGACGTCATCTAGACGTTTCCGTGCGCGTAGGCTGACTCGGTCGTAAGTACAAGTCCAAAGCTAAGAGAATCGGCTTCAGTGAAGATATCTGTGTGAAGGAAATCAGTGTTTAGTATCGGTAATAAAAATACCATTAAAACAACAATATAAAGTTATGTTACAAAACAGTTTTTCCAACTGATGTTCATCGGGTGTACTTTTATAGCTGATTCAGTGTGGTGCAATATACAGTGACATTGCAGTTTTTGTAAACAATTATAAAATAGTAAGCAAAGTTTTAGAATGTGCTGATTCTACTGAATGCTGAGGTAATAAGTTTATATTTTGTATCTTTTGTAGAAGAAAACTTAATTAGAATGTTGCAAAAACATTACACAGGCTTTAGAAAAGAAATAGGTTCGAAAGATACCTGTAGACAAGTATCGGAAATATACGGTATGATTTTGGTCAACAATTTAAAAAAAAATCTGAAGTCACAATCATGGTTTTCCCGAATTTTTCTGAACCGTAAATTTCTTTCATTTCAAATTTCATAAACCTGAATTGAATCATGAGTCGTCTTACACAACAAAAGTTTTATGAATCTGTTTTTTTTTAATAATTAGTTTACCGATCGCGATTTCATGTGAGGAATACACAGCGACTCTTATTTTTTGTTTCGGTACTTATATAAGACATTTTAAATTTCAAAGACGGATTCCAATTTTCTTGAATTAAAAACTGTCCTCAAATGTGAAAGAACCATACTTATATGCGAAATTTCATCAAAATCGTTCAAATAAAATAGTTTAGTGTCCAAAAACACAGGGTATGCAGGCGTTCTGAGAGATAGCCAAGTAAACAAAGAGCTATAAAAATCACAAATTTGGTTTTTCAACAATCATCAAACTGTTTTTACACTCCTTAAAGTACGACAGTGATAACAGAAAGGCTAACCTCTCTAAAGAATGCATCTTGGATGAAAGAAGTGCACTACGATACGTGGTGGATGAGAAGACGGGTAGCTGTAAATGGTTTAAGAAAAGGATATTAAAACTAAGGTAGCAGAAAAAAGTATGACAACAAAAGAAGAAAAGCAGTAAGCTTCATGTGAAATAAAATTGATGAAAAAGGAAAGAAAAATGTTTTGCGACGTTGTCAAATATGAAATAGAATATCGATTCTGATATGGATAAAATAATGCTTGGTTTTATTGATATTTATCTGAATTTGCATAAATAATAATACAATAAATTAATAAAAACGTAACAAGTCTACCTAATTGTTATTCTTAAAATATTTTAAAAAATGAATGTTTATAGTTTTTTAGAAAAATGCATTGTTATGTATGTTTACGTACAGCACGTTGTATTGTCAGAAACTTGTTGAAGCGAAGCATTTGATGTTAGCTTTGGCGAGAGGAGTGAATAGAAGAATGCAATGGAAATCTGAAGCGATCGAGCAAACGAATTTCGTCTCTGTATCTGTGTCTTTCTTTTTCTTCCTCCTTTTCGATAACACTACACGGGTTATAAAAACGCTGATTTACTATGGTTTCGGTATTTTTCCTTACTTAAAGAACACGTGCACGTTGTAACCGTTTATAATACATTCGAAATTAATATAAACGTTTATAATAATAATTATTAATATTGTTAGTTTTTAACAACATAACCTCAAAAAGCTATTATATCCATCAGCTGTTCAATGGAATCAGCTGATCGTTACGAATTAATATAAAACAGCAGATCTTTTACTATGACTACAGTAAATAATATCTAAGCTAGGTTCACGTATTTATTTATTTAAACATATCTTCAAACTAATTATATATTCAGCAAAGGTATGATATAAAAAATTTCGCTTTTGTCGGTAACTCCCCGAGTTCCAACGAGTATACTTTTTTAATATAGGCCATGTGTGGTAGACTGTTAACATTGTAGTTGTTAATTTAACACAAGTTAACAATGTTGTTTTTTTGTTCGCAGTGTTCGCCAGACTTCATCAGCAGGAGGTTATATGAAAATCCTTTGAGGGTAAGTCCTTCGTCGAGCAAACTTCTTGTCTAGGTACTAAGTTCTGCAATTTGCCTTCGATTTTTTGCTGACTTTTTCTAGGAATCGCCTTGCATGCCGGTCGGAGTTTATGGCTTATTTATATGTTGGAGTCACGTAAGACAAAAACAGTTTTTCTGCAGTCACGGGGCAAGATATTTAACCTGTGTATTTTAGAATACGGCTTTAAGAGAGTAATTTTTTTATTACAAAATTACAGACGTAACGCGTACCGTTGTTACGGAGTTGGTATTTAGCCTAATCAGAATACATAACGCTAATAGTTTTACGTGAGGTAAATTATTTTGAAAAATTGTAGGGACTCGAACCTACGTTTAGCCCCGTTCGCAGCTCCACCACTTCCGTGATCATCGCGCGTTTTATTCGGTTTCTCATAATTTGTATGTTCTGCTACAATATAAATTTGTGTAAAACATCATCGCAACTTATTAAGAAAAACAACTGAGGTGTGGTTTTATCAGCTAAATTCCATTATAACATTCTCAACAAAACAACCCCATAAAACGCCCGCGAACACACACACACACACACACACACACAAACACATTTAAAAGATTTAAGATTAGCCTATAAGTAAAATGAAATACAAATGTGAAAAAAGCATAATAGATTTATATAATGTTCTATAAAGTAAACCAATATAAACAGTGGAGAACATTATTGTTTGTTTAATAGGCACAAAAATTACATAAACATAGGTTATATTACCAGAATAAACTAATTTTAAGATATTAATAATATGGAATACACAAATATTGTACAACACAAAATGTAAATAAAAGAAAATACAGGAATAATAATGCAGCTTACAAATCTGAATGACAAAAACAGAAATGATCTTATAGATTTTAATGGAAAAAACAGAAATGTATAAACATGAAAGTATAACAGTATAGTGGTACTGTAGTTCGAAAAATAAACTTTTGTGGTTGGTTGTTCATTGGGCATGGGAGTAACGCTATGAAAGCTGGAATATCACCATCACTGTCCCAGCGGCTTTACTGCGAATTGTTTCCCAGAATTTATCTTTGTCCAGGCCAGGCCCGTCCACTTCCTGGAATCACTAATAGTGGACGCTACTACGCTTTCCAAAAACATCTGCTTAGTAATGTTAGTAGCGGAGTGGTAGCAATTTGCACAAATATGAAGGAATTGTATAATTGAATACAGTACACTGTATGTTGAAATGAAATTAGTGTGAGTGGTTTTAAGTTGTGCAGGTGAAATAGAAATGGGAATAGTTCTTGACTTGCAGCGATTTTGTCAGCCATTTTTTATTGGTGTAATACTGTAATTTTTCACTCGTAATTTGAAACACGCAATGTATTTTATAAGAGAAGTAAATACAGAAAAAATTGCAGACGTATTTTTACAAAACCTGTAATAAGTGTATGTATAAGATATTGGTAAGAAAATTACAGTTGAAATATATTTTGTTCGTTTTGTTCGTTCCTTAACCTTTTTAATTTTACGCCCCCTTAGACAAACGTAACCTTCTGGTTATTTATTTCAACAACATCGTTTGAGTAAATTTGCATTCGAAGTGACATTTTCATAAGCAGTATATTTTAAAATCACTTTGAAGATGAGTTTGGGACAAATTAAAAGCCCTGACTAAACAATTGTTATTACTTCTGCCCTGTTTCATATAAGCCTGACTAAACAATTGTTATTACTTCTGCCCTGTTTCATATAAGCCCTGACTAAACAATTGTTATTACTTCTGCCCTGTTTCGTATAAACTAAACTAAATTACTAAAATCAATCAATAGAGTTGACAGTAAAAGCAATACCTGGCCAAATCTAAAAGCAAAGTTAGTGTCCTGACCTATAACAAAGAGTTTAACAGTTATGCCGTTGTAAATAAGCAGGCGCCATGCCTTAATAATTGCTTCATTTTACCGAGTTGTGCTTGGAGGGGAAAGTACAGCTACTGTATCAAAGTGTCGTAGCTTTGCGTTGCGAAAATATCAACCAAGAACAATTAGTCCGTTATTCTGTCACGTTTTGTAACTATAGAGCCAGTAAACATGTTATTTTTTATTAAACGGAGTAGCAGTTAAGCGAATGCTTTACAAAATCAAGTAGGCCTACTTCGTATTCATTGCTGGTTCATAGGGGTCCAAATATACTATTAGTTCAAAGAACAGTAGACCTCGCAGTATATTCTTGATTAATGTACAGTGTTCGTAACTTTTTCCGTCAGTTTAACTGGTAACCGTAAAATTTTACTGTACCAACTTTATTGTAAATTTTATGCTCTTTTTCCAATCATGTCAAACTGTATGTTTTATCGTTCAGCCAGTAGTACAGGAAACAACCAGCAACTATAAAGCCTACTATCAACGTTGAATCAGAAACCGCCATCTTGAAATTAAAGAGAATGAGAAAAAATCTTACACATACGTCTTTCGGGGCTTTATACAAGTTACCTTCGTACTTAATTAAAAAAAAAAAACAATTGGTCAGTCCGTTTGATTAAACTACGTACACTAGTCAACCAAAGGTCGCCAACTTGAAACGGAAGTAATTGGCGAAAAATCTTATACATACGTCACTGGGGCTTTGTACAAGATACCTTCGTATAAAATTTCAAAACACTTGTTCAGTGCGTTTGGCCAAAACTGCGACACTAGTCATTCGTAAAATCCAAGGCTGCCATCTTGAAACGGAAGTAAGATGAGGGAAAATCTTACAAAATTACAATCATTTGGTCTTTTTACAGTGTATCTTCGTAAAAAAAATTCGAAACAATCGATCAATGCATTTGGCCAAAACTGCGTAACAAACACACAGACCATATGCCGAACGGTCGAGTTAGAAAAAACCTCGCTTCGCTCAGTCGATTACTGATCTTATTGCAAATTTAAATCATGCAAAACTGACATTAAATGCACACTTATCTACATGATGTACGAATACAAAACATAAATCTTGTACAATATATTCAACTGTTGGTGTGATGCTTTAATAATTGTGATGGCAGTGCTTGGCATGTATAATAGGCCTACATCGGCGTTCGTTAATAATTTAAATATTTATTAACGAACTTATTTGTATGCAATGTGCAAGGTATATACCTGCAGGCATTCAACTTTAAACACTCTAAATAGTTTTCTGCTGGCAGTATCAGTTATTTAGTTGTTTTTTTTAAGGCGAAAAACACATTATCGCCTCCCTAAATGTAAGTGTGAGTGTAAAGTGTTTAAGTAGTAAGTGTAGTGTTTGTAAGTGTAAGTGTGTGTTAAACTCGGCTACCGCGAGGGACGTCTAAATCCTCTCAATAGGTGTAGCTAATCTGCACCCCCTTGTTGGGCTCAGATTTAGTACAATGGCGTTAAATATAATTTAAATACTAAACGTTGAATTTATTTGTATAAATAATTTTAAAAAAGTGTCAGTGATGTTTGAACTCACGTCACTCAGTTCATTAATCAGAAGTCATAGAACATAGAAATGCTCACAGAAACACACAGAAATAGTAGACGTCACTTCAAAAATATAAATAATTTGTGAACGGTAAGAGTGACGCTTTTTTACACGTTAATCTTTCCGTCACAATTTGGTAGTTTCCCCTCAAACAAAAAAGCCCGCCTGAAAGATTTTTCACTGCAGTAATTTTTTAAAACGATTGTTGTACAGAATGTAGAGAGAACGATTATAATAATTTCGGTTTAAAGTTTTGTCGAAATTTACCGTTGCCAGATTGTTTGGTTGTTGTATCATTGTGTGTCAAACTACGTTACTTAAAGCGAAGAACCTGCATCAAATTTTGCGTCATTTAAAAACTGCTGCAGAAACTCATTGCGTGCTTGTGGTAGCATTTGGTGACAATGCTATGAGTCAGAGTACATTTTGTGTGCGATATAAACGCTTCGAGGATCAACAAACGTCTGCCGACGACTATGACCGTTCTGGACGACCCTCGAGAGGCACAACACCGGAAAACTTCGCAACATACCAGAGGCCGTTGTTGCAGATCGTAGATGAAACAGTCCACGATATTTGTGCGATAATAGGAATGTACAATACATCTTGTCAGACAATGTGGGCGTGAGACGCATTGCTGCAGATTTGTACCGAGACTGCTGTGCAGCGACCAAAAAACCTTCGTGTACCTGTCTGCACAGAAGTAAACATTGCATCAAGAGATGGCCCCAAACTTTTTCTACAGGAGTTCACACGCGCCTCGTGTGACTTTTTTCTTCTCCCCAAAATAAAGGTGAAATTGAACGTCTTTTGTTTTGACAGACAATTAAAGAGATCCAGACAGAATCGCAGGAAGTGCTTCGAACTCTTACACTTGCAGACTTTCAGGGATGCATAGAATTATAGAAAAACGCTTGTCACCTTACGTTTGACAGTCATAGTATTTTACGCGTATAACAGAAAGAAAAACTTTTTCAATAAATTCGAAAGATTATACTCAATCATTGATCGGACATCACGACCAAAATACGTCAGTAGGTATAGATTAGCCCGTAAGATTAGGTTAGGTAGTTTTCTAACCTACAAATTGATTCAAAAAGTTAAGAATTTGTTGCAAGTGCTGCTTACTAAGAGAACGCAGGCAAACGAGTAACGCTATAGTTCGTCCTAACTTTCTTTTTGGATTTGGGTTTGTCGAGCGTGGCAGTACGTAAACTGCGCTATCTGTCGTGGAGTTAAGTTAACCTGCGCCAGTGGTTGTATCAAACGCCATCGGGAGTATGTGAGCAGCACCAGCGATAATTTTGGGCAATTCAGAACTAGCTACAGTTTAATTTACGATGTCAAAATTATGACAGTTGTAAACTATTGCAGATTTAATTTTAATGCAAACATATTTTTTGTGGATACTTGTGCGTATTACAGAGAGGCTATATGACGAATAAAGTGACTGATGGGATAAACAGTTAACAGTAAAATAATATAGATATTACTGGAAGAAATACCTGAGTAAGAAGATAATATATAATAAATAGAATCAACATATTAACTAAAATACTGATCAGTGTGAATTTTTAATAGAAATTATCAGAAAGGATATCTTATTATCAAGCATATTTTATATTTAATTTTTATGCGTATTTAATAAAATTATTGTGATTATAGTCCGACGCCTAATGCAGCGTTGCCAGGTGGTGACAATAGTAAATGAAACGTTGGGACGGATCAACTAAAGGGACAGGTATAAGTGGAACATTTCCGTCAAGGATTAGCAGTCAGGTGCTGCTGTACAACTAAACACATAACGTTGATTTTGAAAAAAAATGTGCCCTTTTTAGCCATTTTTTTTGTAACGAATTTTTGAAAACGTACGTTATTTCAAAGTGCGTTAAATGATACCGGCGACTGGAGAATTATCTGTGTACGTGTGGATGGAATTTCCCCACTGGAGAATTATATGTGTACATGTGGATGGAATATCCCCACTGGAGAATTATCTGTGTACGTGTGGATGGAATATCCCCACTGGAGAATTATCTGTGTACGTGTGGATGGAATATCCCCACTGGAGAATTATCTGTGTACGTGTGGATGGAATATCCCCACTGGAGAATTACCTGTGTACGTGTGGATGGAATATCCCCACTGGAGAATTATCTGTGTACGTGTGGATGGAATATCCCCACTGGAGAATTACCTGTGTACGTGTGGATGGAATATCCCCACTGGAGAATTATCTGTGTACGTGTGGATGGAATATCCCCACTGGAGAATTATCTGTGTACGTGTGGATGGAATATCCCCACTGGAGAATTACCTGTGTACGTGTGGATGGAATATCCCCACTGGAGAATTATCTGTGTACGTGTGGATGGAATATCCCCACTGGAGAATTATCTGTGTACGTGTGGATGGAATATCCCCACTGGAGAATTACCTGTGTACGTGTGGATGGAATATCCCCACTGGAGAATTACCTGTGTACGTGTGGATGGAATATCCCCACTGGAGAATTACCTGTGTACGTGTGGATGGAATATCCCCACTGGAGAATTATCTGTGTACGTGTGGATGGAATATCCCCACTGGAGAATTACCTGTGTAAGTGTGGATGGAATATCCCCACTGGAGAATTATCTGTGTACGTGTGGATGGAATATCCCCACTGGAGAATTACATGTGTACGTGTGGATGGAATATCCCCACTGGAGAATTACCTGTGTACGTGTGGATGGAATATCCCCACTGGAGAATTACCTGTGTACGTGTGGATGGAATATCCCCACTGGAGAATTACCTGTGTACGTGTGGATGGAATATCCCCACCGGAGAATGTGTTCTTATATTACATTTACACCTATTCTGTATTTCTTGTCTTTTGTCACGATCAGTAGTTCTTAATTCAAGTTTTTCGGTTTACTTTTAATTAACGCTGATTTTGTGCGTGCATCAACAATAGGTAGTGGTTACACAATAAATGCCTACTTACGCTATTGGAATTAAACAAATAGCGGGGCAATATTTTGACTGTTTTTACACTGTTATGTAACACCTATCCATACGCTTTTTTTAGGAAGTCTGAAAGTAGGGAATAATTTGTGTCCGCGATATATAGCTTCAAGATATTAGGTAACATGATAACGTGATTATATTTAAATAACGTAAAATGTTAAAACATCTTGGCTTTGCATCCGTGTTCACATTCGACGCCAGAACAGAACGTATTTATTGTTTGTCCACAGATCGGACCCGTGATAATTTATGTCCTTCGATCAAAGTTGATATTTGCAGTCATTAAAAATAAATTACATTAATCGACTTCCTGAAATCCTATTAGCCTACTATAGTCTGATAAACCAATTCAATTTTATAATAACGAAAGTAATGGCGCCTCATGCTGTGATCAGCTGATCGTTAGTTTAACAAAAAAAGTTAGGCCTAATTAATTGTTCTTTGGGTCGAGGTAGTATTTTATGTTTAACTCAACCTAAAGGACTAAAAGTTATAAAAAAATTGTGATGTTAATTTGTAGCATCGTGTGATTGAGGTTATGTTATTTCAATAACTGCAGAACATATTGTACTTTTAACAGCTGATTTGCCTCACACGTGATACACTACGTGCTCCTACAAACGACATTTTTTTGTGAATAAAGATTTCAGATTTTGTTATTTTATGTTTAGAAGAAAGCCATATCCTAACTTGATGGACTTTAAAGTCTATACAGTCATTATAAAATAACGGAAGTGATCAGTGACCACTTATATTGAATTATTTTTAGGGACTTTTCTTTTAAATTAGAAAACTCAGCTTGTTGCCGGCCTAACCTGTCAGGATACATCCGACCGCCTTACAATAATACTGTAGGCTATGGTCTGGAGCACTTAACACTACACTGTGGTTACTGGTGCATTTATTTACTATTCATTGGGTTTCCCCAATTTGAGTGACAATTTTTATGCAATTCCTAGTTTGTTATGCAGACCCTAGACTTTACTGAAAAGTAGTTAATAGACAGATATGCAGTAGTTCGTTTGATTGATTGATTCGTTAATTTTTTTATTATCGAGAACGTATGCATCAAAAAATCTTTTTGATTGGAAGTTTGTTAGGTTAGGTTATTTTTGTGCCAAGTTATTCCTGGCAAACGTTTGCTTCGAGATTTGTTTTTATTTTCGATTTTATCTTTTTTTTCGGTTTTTTCCATGTCTTTGGGAGTTTGTTTAGTGTAATAGCAAAGTGAAAGAGTTTTGCATTGTTTTATATACCGTTAGACATTTTGTAGCACATTAAATTTTTAAATTTGACGACGTCATAGGCCTACTTTTATTTTACATTTTATACTTCCTGTATCACTCAGCCTCACTGTTTTGTAAGAAAAGACAATTTAAGATCATTTAGAGTGCAAATCGGAATGCAATTTGCCGGAAACAGTTAAACTAAAAGCTCTGTTAACTACCGGTAATTCCATTAATATAAGTTATGCTACCGAATTATTACGGCCTGCTGTAAAGTCCATTAACCGTTATATAAACATTAGTCATTTTATGATTAGACTGAATTCATATAGATTGACGCTTAATGAAATCTTTGCTGTTTAAGGTCTCACATTAAGTACTATACCGTAATAGGCTACAGTAAACATGACCTTGACCTCTACGGCTAGTAAACATAACCTCAAAGTTAAATTTAAGAAGAAACACCAATCGTAAAAACCACTGCAGTTTAGTTTTCATAATGACTTTTCAAGTTTACCATAGGATACAGTTTGTTAGGGAATTATTTATTAAAGTTGTGATCCTTAAATTTCTTTCATTTCCATTTGTTAACGCTGCATTAAGTTGTGAATTATTATAGGATGTTGTACCGAAATTTAAATAACTAACATGTTTTGAAAAACTACGGTAATTTTTCGGTTTTTTTTTTGACAATAACATATATTTTATTCAAGTATTCAGGCCTAAAGATTACGTTTGAACAAAAATCAGTCGTTATAGCCAATTTTAAGGAAATGTGATCCCCAAATATTTCAACGTTTTTTTAATAAAAAAGGGATCTTTAAAAAATTAAACAAAGTTTTTTGAACTTTACTATTGAAATCTAATAATAATTGTCTCCAATAACAGACAATAATTGTCTAATAATAATAACAGACAATCGTATAGGCATAGTCCTACAAGTAAAAACCCTTTTTTTAATCGAAGCTGAAAGAGACAGGTAAGCCTATGTTAGAAAAAAACTTCAAGAACAAGTTTTCGGCATCACCATACTTTCTCGTACTTAGTATTATGAGAAAATAAAAATACGAACATAAGTATTAGTCTTAAGTTACTTTTAAAAAAAGTACACGTGTGGAACTCAGAAAGTTACCTACAGAAGTGAAGCTTTTGTTAATGTTATCTTTGCTGAATAGGTTATATAATTAGTCTGAAGATATGTTTACAAATATCTTGTTTTGTTTAAATAAATAAATACGTAAACCAAGCTTAGATATTACTTACTGTGTTTATAGTAAAAGATCAGTTGTTTTAAAATAATTCGTAACGATCAGCTGATTTCATTGAACAGCTGATAGGCTATAAATAACTTTCTAATGTTGATAAACACTAGCAATATTAACAACAATTATAAACATATATATTAATTTCGAATGTATTATAAACGGTTAAAACGTGCACGTGTTCTTCGACTAAGGAAAAATAGAGAAACTAAAGTAACACTACGTTTTCATATAATGCACGTGCATTGTTATCGAAAAGGAGGAAGAAACAGAGACGAAATTCCTTTGCTCGTTCGTTCCATATTCCGTGCGGCAGACTTTTCTCTATTCACTCCTCTCGCCAAAGCTGACATTACGAGTTTTGCTTCAATAACCTTGGTATATAATGTATTGGAGAAAACTAATTTCATTATCCGATTTTATGTGTTTTAACTATTTTCACACGAGAAATAATAATAATTTTATAGGCTATTCAAAATGGTTTTATTTTATAATGATGTATATATGATTTATCGTAAAACATTATATTTATGTATTTTAATGGATTTGTAAAAAGAATATTTTCACTAGCTTTTAATGTTCCAAGACTTTAATTACGTCATTTTAAAAAAAATACTATTTTGTGTAATATGGAAATGCTAATTTCCGTTGAATGTATTGCAACGGTTACGAAAATTTTCCTTATTACAAATGCACGGTATTTAAAATAAAATACTTAAACACATTAAACAAAAAACTTCCTTTTAAGAATACAATAGAGATATCATTTAGGCACCGCATGTATCAGACTTCCAGTGAACACAATTGACCTCACACATACACACACGCGCGCGCGCTCGCGATTTTTGACACAACATTGAATCGTTTTAAAATTTGTTGAATTACAATAGGCTACTTATCTCGCCTCTTTAAGGAATTAAAAATAATAAAGGTCTTTCGTACATAGCCCCCCATTCCTTAAAAAAATGGTAAAATTTGTAAATGCTTGAGGCGATTTAAAGACCTCCGTTCTTTTCCCCCACATCTTAACATGATTTGCCTAGGCCTGTAGTGCTGAAGGCCCAAGGTGCGGTTCTATTAGGATATATTTGTTCTTGCACTGTAGGCCTACCACTTACTTTGCATTCAGCTATTAACATTGAAAACAATTTAGGAATAATGACGCATTCAGAGGTTGGCCACACTGTCCACTGCCTTCTAATCCAAATGTAAACAAAATCATTTGTTTTGCTCCGCGGGAGAAACGCCCGTGAAACCGTTTTGGCAAGGTCGTGTCATTTAGATATAAGATACTGTTTTCAAGCTTGAAATGGCTGCAGTTTATGTTTTAAGAGTTGAACAAAATAAATTACACTTATTCGTCTAGCAATTAAACGGGATTTGATGAAATAATTTACAATTCGACAAATTTTTATTTGTGGTTATTTGTTTCCGAAGAAGCAGCTGTGTATTTCTGTAAAATGCTAAACGCAGCAAAATTAATTTTTACATTTTTATTGCTATAGACACTTACTAACAAGCTTGCATACCTTTTACTCGGTCCTTTAAAAACTACGTATATTGTACAGAAAATGTTAACCGAATTAAGTGCCACAATTATTAAAAAAAAGTTTTCACTTAACGCACAAATACTAAGTTGTTATAATATGAAAACGTTATTTTTTAAAACTTTTTTATACATTTTTTTATAATATAAAACAATTTGTTCTTAAACTGCGATATTCGTATTAAGTCCAGAACATAAATAACTACAAAACATTTCACGGATTCGTTAAAACGGCTTACTAAACCCTATTAATTACTACCTGCCTTGAAACAAGCATATAGGAGTATTGGCAATATTAAGTGAATTTTTATATAAACACTATCAGTTCTCATGCTGCGTTTTCGGTAAATATTCTTTAAAAACAAGTGTTTTTCCAGCTAAATATTTAATTTAACGAAATCTAATCAGAAATTTAAAAATCTGGCTTTTTTAATGTCTGTACTTTTTTATCTGTATACGTTAAAAATTTCAGATCTTTGCTTGCCATAAATTTGGCTGTACACGCGCGCGCACACACACACACACACACACACACACACACACACACACACAAAGTAAACATTTCCTGTTATTAAGACAAGATTAATCTTCATTAAACACTATTGACACTAAAAAAAACAAAACTACAAGTATATTGCGACAAAGGTGGGTTTCGAATCGATGTTTTTTCGGACCGGAGCACAAAACCTGCGGCTTAAACACATTTTCGGGAGGGTTTTATTAAAAATCAATAAGTACATTACGTGAACAAATACGCCAAATCGTAAGACGAATAGTTTTCTTTAACAAAAATTGTAAAACACAAACCCGTAAACACGAACGAGTTCACTTGAAACTAACGCTAAGGGCGGATATTAATGCGAATGTTCAGCCGTCTAACCTGTACACTGACTAGGCCTAAATGTAACGCAAGGCCGGTATAGCGCCATCAGGTTTTACCTCGAGCTTCAGGTCTGCATTAGATAATGAAAATATGGAGACGGCTACCGTGCCTTGGGTAGGCCTATAGCAATTACTTAGCGGTAGTTCATCGGCGACATTTAGGTTTTGGCGCCTGAATAGTAATAACAATCAGCTGTTTCGTACACAACTTAAACTTAGATATTGAAACAAATAGTTCGGAAAACTCGTTTGTGAGGTTATGTGTAATGACTACCTAAATTCGGAGTAATAAATCATAATTTTTCTGTAATTTTCATACCCAAGGCTGCGTTTTTTGCTATAAACAAATAGCCTAATAAATCTTCGAGTATAGTTAGTTCTGAGCGCTATCTGAGACAAAATAACAATTACTGTATTATTTAAAAGTAGTTAAATTAACTGAACTGTTACGAAACGTCTATCGTGTAGTCAGAAGCAACCAAATTAAATGTGCCCCTATAGCGACAAAACATTCAGTTCAGTTATCTAGAACACTGGAAAGTTGGTAGAGATAATTCCTTGAAATTTGTTTTGTCAGATTTTACTCGTATACATAACTGAAAAAGTGTAGAAAATTTGAAATTGTAATGATTTATAGGTTATGAATAAGTAAAAAAAAAACTAAACCGTAAGGTTGTTTTTTAATTTATTCCTAAATTAGATCGTTTATTTTATTTCAAAAATATCAGTTTTCAAACTTCCTTTATAACCAAAGTTAGATGAACTGGTTTTGACTAAATATGCACATATTACATTATCTTCACTAAGAAGATTAAATTTCGTACAATAGATTTGTTTGTTATATTAACTTCGAAGTTTTCGGAACTACGTTTTTGTTTTTTTGGGCAAAAGTATTTCAAATTTCAATTTCTGTGCTACGTATTTGGTGCCACATGTTACAAAACTGTATATATATATATATATATATATATATATATATATATATATATATATATATATATGTATGTATGTTATATATATATAACACATTTGACATCAGAAAACGTCGTTTTAAAAACTTATTTTTTCATTAATTTCGATAAGTTATACAATGATTATTCCAGGTTTAAGGCCGGTAATACATTATTACATTTCTTTGTCAAAGACCGCTCATCAAATATTTTAGAAAAGGTAATAACAACTTCTTATATTTTATAAAAATAGGTTATATTATAAAAAAATGTAAATGTAATGCTGCTCCATTTAACCATCAAAGATCTTTTATTGAAAAAATGTGAATGTAATACCGGCCTAAGGATTGCGTGTGGACAAATATTTGCAGCTGCAAGCGTAGTGTACAGTTAAGGAAGGTAGGGCAAATCTATGGGGTGAGGGTTCCAAGGGTAATAAACTAGTGGTAGTTACTATTTATTTTCATATAGGCGCCCACGATCGATGGTCACGTGATCCTATCTTAGGTTAGGTCAAATAATGGAAATAAAACGAAATCGGCTAATAAGACGTCTTTGTTCAGAAACTGATGCAAAAAAAAAATAACCACTCGCCAATGGAATAGACCTTTTGTATGTAAGACGTCCCATACAAATTTCTCAACTGCTTTGTGCAAGCCTATCTCGGTTCTATGCACTTGTGCTGTGGGGTGATTCTGTACCAGTAAGCCGTTTTCACCAGTTTAAATAACTTTTTAAAATATTTTGTTAACAACAACGATCGTATTGTTAAAACATCGAAGGAAAAGAACAAATTAGGAATTTATGACCCGTTTGGTGTCGAATAAGAGAGAAAATATGGCTCATTATAAACATTTAATTTTATTTTAAACATCAATTTACAGGCTACAATAATAGCATCGATGATGATAGATAGGCTTTTTGCAATAATTAAACTTTTCCTATTTAAGAATCACTGTGTTAAATAGGATTAAGATTTTACCGCAACCCGTGTGAGCGACGCTATGCATATCGGGCCTCCGGCTCCTATAGCGTATACGGGCAAACACAGCTGATTTACGAGCCTACTTAGATGAGTTCCTTGCTGGTAAAGCCCACAGGCATTGTAGTGCTAAACTCACTTTTTGTGCCTGTAATTAACATAGGATCGCGTAGTGTTGAACGCGAAACGTAATTTTATATTTTTTAGCTAATTTTTGTAATAGGCCAATCAGCTGCAGTCATTTATTAGCCTATCGGGCTTAGAAAAACTCATGCCTTGACGTTGCACGTATCTAACATTGTATGAATTGATATTACAGTATCAGGAAACTCGACAATTAAACAGCTGATATACTGAACAAAATAGTTTTTTTTGTACGTTAACAGTTGTAGTTATGTTTATTTTTATTGTTTGGAAATCGAATTACAGCGCAAACGTACAGCTGCTAGCTTAATAACTTCTAAGGGAAAGATTTGCCGCAGACGAGGCGCATAACTAGGACTGGTAATATTGGATTTTGCGTGATGTCAATGTCATATGTATATTTAACGCGTTGCGTACTATTTTTTTATATTAAAATATAATTGTGACTACTTCTAAACAGCTGATTTCGCACAACAGCTGTTTTTTCAATATCATTTCAATTGAGGTTATGTTAAAAATTCAATTTCTGAATAAAATGAACAAAAAATTAAAAAAATATGTTTTAAGTGAAGAACAATAACAAAGAAAAAATGAACTAGAAATACTATGACGATTAGAAAATATATTAAACGAAAAAGTGAAATTAACGATGAAAATGTTACAATTAATAAAAGAGTTATGACTGAAGAGCAACATCAAGTAATTAATAACAAAAACGAGGAATCGAAAAAAAAAACACGATACATGATTTAAATTTTTGGTTCGGTTATGATTTTTTTCAAATTTGATACGAATACTCGTGTTACGAAGCCAAGTTATGTTTGTCCGAAATTTTAGAAAAATAAAATGTAAAATTTTGAAAAATTATGAAGATTGTCAGTTTTTTTTAACTTATGGACTGTGTTTGGGCAGACTGAACAAAACCGTAGATCTGAGAAAATCCAATTTTTAGTTTTTTTTAATAACTTCTTTTTAAAAAATAAAAAAAGTAATCTAAAGATGTAGGCAAACTAAATTTACTTGCCGCACTTTAAAACGCGCGCGCACACACACACACACACACACACACACACACACACACACACACACACACACACACAAATGTGCTCGTGACATTCAAATAAAACCCAATTTTTAGGGCTTATTGGGCCTGAAAACTTGTCCTATGTCTACATCATATGGGCCTAAAAAACTTGAAAAGTACATCAAAATGTCAAGTCTCAAGATAGATTTTGTTAACCATCACACTTTCTTTTTATGTATTTCATATGATGGAAAAGTAAAACTGTAGGTCAATTTAGAATTGTATTTTTGGGAGTAGATATGTTTTAGCTTGCAGAGAGTTATATACGTAAGCCTAATAGTGCAACTGTGGTACAGTGAACTTAAAAATGGTGGCTTGATGTTCAAAAATCATGGCCTATTAGATAGACATGCTTATTGTATGTACTGTTTCTGTTACCTAGTGCCTCAGATCGGGCTGTACGTTATGGCTGACCATTGTATTCTCATCTACCCGTATTTACTGTTCCCTTTAGTTTTTATTGCAGGCAGTATGTCCTGTTCAGTTTTGTTGACGAAAACCGTTTAGCTTATATCATTCGAAAACCCGTCCCCATAACGAATCGGCTGGTTGAGAGATTTTTTCCTCCCGCATGAAACTTTCTCTTGTGTAAATAGTTTTGTTAAATCAACCTTCACCCCAACCCTTTCCGAGAAACGGTGGTCACAATAAAACCCTCCCCAATGCGCCTGCGCATACACTCGACCATTCCGGCCAAGCTATTTCCAATTCTTTGTTAAAATGGTTCGGTTTGTAGCTTTCTATTTAGTGTAGATCGATAACTATCGACGTTTGTGCTGTTTGGTTTATTAGAACACTTTGTTAATATCACAAAATAACAACATGAACAACAATGTATAATAACGGCAAACATGTTGAAATTAAATCATTAATTATGGTACATAAAAACAACGATTCAGCTTTTCGATGGCTTACAAAAGAAGTTGTAACGTAACTATTCTGTTCTCATATTCCAGTCTCTAGGTGTTTGATAAATTTATATTAAAGTGAATAATATATTTATTTTAAAATCCGTTTGCCGAAAACTTAAATTTTATAACTTATAGTACAGATATATAGATAACCGTTTAATATTTCATAATCAAAAGTTCACCACACCCTTATAACAATTGATTGTTCCTAGCAGAAGGATTTTAAAATATTTTAGTACAGACTGAGTAAAAATGTTTATTCTAAAAGTTTTCGTACATTTTTTGGTATTTTTAAAAACAGTGTTTTTTATATTTTTTTTCAAGTACAACTTATCTAGTAGTTGCAATTGCAAATATGTCACTGTCACAGTGTTAGTTAGAAATCATTTCTATGAATGACTCGGAACACTCTCATATAATCACTGCACCCAGGTCTTCTGGTCTTGTCTTCTTCAGTCTCCATTCCACATTCCTGCCTGCAATCATCTCCCGCACAGCGGTGTTGACATGATTGTAAAGCCTACGTTCATGCTTCACAGCCATGGATCTCAGCACTTAAGGTCCACCCAAGGTCTTTATGGATATTATTATTCTTAACATACCATGGTGCACCAACAGTCCCGCGCAGTACCTTAGTTTGAAAAGATTGTATTATATTAAGGTTAGTTTTCTTGGGTACAACCCCAAAGTTGTAACCTGTACATCCAGACTGGTCTCAAAACCTGCTTGTAGGCTATAAGAGCAGTTTCGACAAATCTAGTTTATCCGGACGCCCTAGTAGCCAATACATTCGTCTGTATTTAAAATCTAGTTGGCGTTTTTTCATTTTGACTCGCGCTTTCCAATTCAATTTGACGTCTCAAGCCATTCTCAAGTATCTTGCCTCCAGTTTAGGCGGAATTATTTGAAACAATGATTAACTTTCTGAAATAGTCATGTCTACAAACTGGTCAGCACGGATTGACACGCCATTACTTGGTTTTGCGGCATAGTATGACAAAGTTTTCTGTTTAGTTTAGTCTTTAACATTCATAAAAAATATTTCATAATAAGAATATTAAACACAGGTTATTAGTATGGGAAACTATTGATACCGACACAAGACTGTTGGTGTAAGCGTTCTGTTCTGTCTGGTCTGATTTCTGCGTTTTATAAAATCTTGTGTGTACGACTTTAATTATCAAATGTTGTAAAGGGACTGAAGCGCTATTGCATTCCCTGTTTGCAGCTGCGATCCTGCGACGTTTCGAGTGCTTGGACAAACTTTTATACTGTATTACCTGAAAAAAACGAGTAACTCTGATTTTGTGACTTTAAAATGATCGATTTAAGTTCAGTGGATGTTGTAGCTTTTACAGTTTTTATATTTTTTGAAAGTCGTTTCAATTTTGATTGCTTGATTATAGTGAAATTACACAACCCACGCCACTTTATTTGTATTTGATCAGAAGAGTTGAGAGCATAGCCTACAACATTCCATTGTAAGGGTATGATATGTCAACAGCCAACATCGGTGCGTGCATACCGTGTGCCCCCTGATGGTCTTGTATTGACTTTGCCACCCCAAAGTGCTGCCGACCGAAAGAGAGTTATTTTCTTTTTATTAAGCTCCGACACTGGAAGGAAATAACCACCGGCCCACTAAATTCTTAATAGTGTCATAACGTATTATGAATATGGTTTTTTTATTTAAAAAAAAAATTAAACGATATAGTTGGAAGTGGTTTTTGTAATTTAACTGTGTTCGATTTTAAACATATCGATTAGACATTTCGATGTATTGGAATAGTGCGAGTACGACGTGATTGAAAACGACTTTTTAGAAAAAACTCATGATTGGGTTGATTAAGTATCAAACGCACTTATTTATCAAATAATGCACTAACTTTCTCATATAGCCTACATTTGTGCGTGACTTTGTTTTCTGTTTCATGAACTATCGACAAGAAAACTGAAAAATCAGCTGTTGCAGTTTGAAGACCTGAGGTGCCCACCAATTATTTTATGTTTACCGTATCACTACAGCAACCCTGTTTGTGATATTCGTTATTGAAAAACAAAACCAATTTAACGTCAATTTTGTCTGATAAACCGATTAAAACAGGATTTTAAAAATGAAACCTTAAATTTTCCTTAGTTACCGTATTTAAGACAGTGGCTCAGGAGATCAGGATCTTAACTTATGAAAATCAACGTGTTGGATCAGGGGATCATAAAATTTTATTATTTTCTTCTGTACTACGCATTAATTAAATAAACACAAGGATTGAAATCATGTAGATAACTATTCCGAAAACTATCTGTAGATAAACTTTGGAAAATTTCACACAGCTGATTGTTGTTATGGTTGCAATAGTCACGCAACGGGGGGTAAGAGTTCATTGCTGCCGAGGAGTGGTTTTTGTTCTCTGACGTAAGTGTCCCGGATTTTTATGCGTGAAACTTTTTTTTAACAAAGTTTTGTAAACAATACAAGAAGTAACGCTATCACAACTGTCACACAGATATCACGTACCAAACTGCTTTTTGTCAGAGTGTAATTGACGTTCATGATGACGTGAGGATTTTCAGTCGCTGGGAATGTTACGCGACTGCTTTCTTAGGTCACGTGACCTTGCGAACCGTAACAATGATGAATTATTATGTTAAATCTTTGCGTTCATCCACAGATTAAACACGGTTACAAGCTTCGTGATTGTTTCATTAGTGAACAGTATTGAAGCAAAACCTATCCTGGATCACACTGAATCATAACTAAAACAATCTGTTTAACATTTTGTAACAAAGAAATAGCCTAAGGAATAGTTGCAAAAACGTTTTAGTTGATGATATAATCCCCTCCCTTAATATTTTTGATTAGTCGATCCCAGTGTATCTGCACCCAAGATAATTTGGAGAACTATTCACTAAAGCATTGTGCCAAAACCCGTGCCTAGGCTATTGTGCGGAACAGCTGATTTGTGTTCACCCACCTGGGTATGTTAAGTGCATGTTTACACTTAGCACAGTATCACATAGGTTGTGTGTGCGTGGCTCTATTAGCCAATCTGAAAACATCTAATATGAACTGTTATTTACGTAAGACCCACCTAAGCTCTTGCACCCAAAGTTCTTCCCCTTGGAATAAACAAAAAATACCAGGAAATTTACTTTTTTCTGACAATTGGAAAATTTAGGAAACCCCTGTGTTAGAGTCTGTGTACTTCAGTTCGTTTTTCGTGTATTAAGTCTATGCCTCGTTTGGAATTCCAACGGACATCAACAAGGCTTTAAAAAAATCGCAAAACATTTTCACTAAAAACCGCAATTGTTAAGGCTGAACAGTTAACAGCATATTTTAGATAGTAAAGGCTCCTCTCAGCCTGCCCCACAGATCTGAGTTAATGCGTTTTTGGTTCTAAAACACATCTTTAAGTTTGAAAATTGTGATCTTTGTCATATCAAAATACCAGCAGTAATCGCACAGCTTAGCTCGTGTAATAAATAGTTTTCATAGTAAATATTTGTGTAAGCAGTTGTAAGTTTCAGCTAAATAATTAATAGGCCCGCAAATTTAATTGAAAAATTTTAAATGGAACTTTGAGGTGTTGTTCGTCCACTTACATGAAAAATTCAGATCTCGTGGCGCCATAGATTTAGTATTTTAGAATCTATACAATTTTCACAAAGAAGAAGCGAAATGCTTAGAAGAAGATATTAGTAGGGAAGGACAGACAAAATAATTTTGATAAATATCAGAGTTAAAGTAGAATCGAAAAAGTGAAACGTTTCCAAGAATAATCTTTATCGCTTGAAAACCTGTGAAGAAAGTCATTAGAGTCAAATCATTTGTTAAGTTGTAAAAAGAAACCGCGTATTGAAGATAAAATAAAAAAAAATGTCCGCTTCTTTCAACACCCGCGCGCCCACGCACGGAAATTAGTAAGCCATCGAGGAATGATTTACCGGACACAAATAATTGCCGAGTTATCGGTAAAATTAAAATCTCGCCACTAGGACCGTAAGAGCGTACTGTGATGCCGGGGCGGGGATAAATCACCCGTCCCACGTCCCACGTCGTCCCGTACTTCGCATTTACATTTTAATGAATTATAAAATTGTTAAATGTAGCCAAAACACGGCCAAGCTCGTAAACTGCGGCGTAATCGGGGCATTAGCGACAAAGTAAGGGACATTTATTGCTGAATCGACTACACGTGCGTACAGCGTCCGGGCTGCTCGACACCGCTGCCGTCAGTCAGCGCGAATAATATAAAATTACTGTTCACTGAGTGCAAACATTTCAACAGAAACCCGCTTTGTTCTAACAGAAAGGAAAATAAGTTGGCTCAATATCCAGACAAGCGTGTTTTTCATGAAACTTCAACAAATTTTTCAACAAGTTTTAATTTTAATTTAAAAGATTCATAATTTTAAAAGTCTTCAATGCGGGAAAAGATAATGGCGTGCAAAATTTCGACTTTTGCACTTTTTTTTCTGGCCACTAAACAATTGCGAAACAACAAAACTTTATGAAACATAATCGATACCGGTTTTTCCAAACTTTATGAAACACTGTCACTTTCTTACGAGTTTGGTAACAATTTAAAATATTCGTAGTTTCGGATAATTGAAATACACATATTTTCGGGAAATACATGTAATGCTAAATTACAATGTAATGTAAAATGTATAATTACGAACTTAATGTACACACAGATGTACAATGCTAGGCCATATGTACAATGCTAGGCCATAGCATGCTAGGCCATAGCATTGTACATCTGTGTGTACATTAAGTTCGTAATTATTCATTTTATTTGAATATTTGACTTTATTTGTGTTTGTAGAAAAAATATGTGCATGACGTATCAAAAATGTGTGAATCAACACATATTCTCATTTGTAACATTTTAAAACGTTAAATTTGTATTTTTGACCATTGTTTCCTATTTTATTTTAATTTTAACTTAGGCCTACAGTCCTATGTTTTAGTTTTGGCAGTTAAGAACGGAATTTGATCTACATTCTCAAAACGTCGAGTAACGTACTAAATAAACCAAATTGGGGAAATGTCCGAATAAAAAATTGTTACATTAAAGGTCTGACAAAACAGAACATTATTTTAAGTTTAGTTGTATCTTCATTTATTTCAAAAACGCGTTAATGGCTCTTTTTTATTAACTTTACATTCTGTTTGTAGTGTATGTTTTAATAACAAACGGGAAGCGGAAAATTAAGTTTTTTTCAATTTTAAATGTAAAAAATTTTAAAATTGTGACATTTAAAATTTAATTGAAAAGGTATACGAATTCAATTTATTATGTAGGCTTATTGGGAAGACGTGTTTCATCTTATGTTTACCGGAGTACAGTAAATATCAATTTATGTACATAGACTGAAAATTATGATTTTTTTAAAAGGTTGGTAATATTGAAGTTAAAATATTGTAAAGCCTGCAGTAGTTAAATAAAACGTATGCAATTATCACTTCGTTTTTTCAAAGATTCATAGACTATATATATTAAGAAAGCAATAATTATTTTAAAATAATATTAATCACGATTTACTGTTTAGGTGTTAAAACTGTAAAACAGTGGCAGTGAATACGGTACAGACACAGCCATCATTAGTACAACTTCTGTTTTCCGGATCCGGTTAATCGAACGCATTGTAAATTATGAAATACGCATACATGTACTGTGTAATATAGTATTATAAAGTATTATTAGTGTATGTAAAATACAGTAATACGAAACAAAGAACTTGACTTGAGTCACAAATAGCCTACAGGGCGCCATTTATTGGAGGTCCCAGATAATTTAGGAAAAATGTCACTAAGAGTATTAATATGTACTCTATTGATAATTTTTCGAAGTACCTACTATAATTGTAATGCTTAAAACTTTTAAAATTAAATAAACTACAAATATTTCACTCAAAGTGATACAGAAATAATTTAGTTGTGCACAATTACTTCTGTAACTATTTTTATTTTACAGATCCAAATTGATCTTATAAAAGGAAAATTATTTGCACGTTTAGAACATTTAACCTCAATAGTTTCTTTTTATCGTCAGTATATTTCTGGGGGGGGGGCCTTCTTTACTGTCTAAGGTACCCATTACTTGGTATTTGACTTCCTGTTCCCTTCCAGCCCAATTCAGAATACTTAAATTCATATGCTTGCTTCCTTCCCAAACGATAAAGTAATGACATTCTATTGAAAACCAATGTAACTCGGTATTTGACTGTTTGTACAGGACACACTAAGCCTGAAGTTCTAGTAACTGCACGTAAGGGTTAACTGAAAAGCTCTGTATTTATTCGGATAACCGGGATTCACTACTAGCAGAGAATTACGAAAAGTTTTAAAAGATTTTAAAATTTCCTGATTATAAGACTAGTCGGTCTACACCGTAGCTGTGCTCGGTTGGCCATTACAACTCCCCCCCACAGCTGTGGAGCTTAGAGCTGTTAGCCTTTCTTCACACAAGGGTTTTACGACTCGTGACTTGCGACCTTAAAATTAATTGCCTTATTAATAGTTTAACTGTGCAATGCGTTTATTTTGTTAACTTTTCGAGATGAAGAGCTTCACTCCGAAACTGGATTAAATATTTATAATATTCAGATCGATACTTAATGTCTGTGCTTTTGATCTTCATTTTATAGCGTCTTTGAGCCGCCGGTCATACTGCACCCGAGGGGAGGGGTAACGTTCTGCTCCTACTAACTTTTGTACCAGGAGGTGGAAACGTGGTTATTCAAGAGCAATTTTAAAACGAACTAGAATTCGTGAGAGATGCTTTGTTCTATTTGTGTGGCGTTTAATGATTTAATTTGAGCCCATTTTTAATAAATACGTTTTAAAAATACGAAAACTGATGGAAGGTTTTTATAACAACCGTTAACTGCTAATCGAAGATTAAACTATTATTAATTTAATGTCTCAGTATCAGTGAATTAAGTATATTAATTGTAGATAAATAATTAATAGACTACTGTTCCATTGTACAAAATTTACAATGTTGTCAAATTTGTGGACTTTTCGTTGTGCTAATTTATTTTATTTTAATTATGAATTAATTACAGTTTCAAAGTTTTCTTTACGTTAATATTGCTTATGATTTTATTTGAATGTTTATAAATTGTATTCGTTTCTTATATTTTTAGTGTTTAAAATTTTTTTTCTCTAATTACAACATAACCTATAAAATTGATTTTTAGAAATTATTTTCAATTAAAATCACAGTATCAAAAATGAATTATAGTAAATCAGATGAAGTATTAACTATTATAATTTTAATTCTGTTTAATTATTTTTCGGATGAAAAATTCAAGTTTAGATTTTGGTTGAGTAAAGAAGGTTTACATTTTGAGTATAATTTAAAAGTAGGCTATCTGTTCCACACTGCTGCTGGAGTGTGTTGTTTTCGCCAAAACATTAATCTACAATACTCAGAAACTGCACAATGTAAATAATAACAATGTAACTATGGAATCAAAAAAAGTAGGCCTATATAGTCAACATAACCTAAAAATTACACTATTTTTTAATCATATGTTTGAAAACAGCCGTTTCCAATTTATCTGTAAAGTTAATGAGAGGTAAATCGGAGATTAGGGTTAATTGAATGTTAAAAGTTTGTGCAAGATCTTTTGATGAATAGACATCCGAACAAAAATCACTTTTTTGAACTCGCGTATGAATTAGAATATGGTAATTTATTTATTGCACGACAATCATATTTTCTGTATAAGTTATTTATAACAGTGAGGGAAAAATGTAGACTACATAATTAAAATATTTACAGCGTACAGCTGATGCGATTGAAGCGAATTTTTGACACTTATTTTTTTGACTTAAATAATTTTTAAAAACATGATTTCACCTTGATATATTCATCATTCAAATATGTAGATATTAGCATTTTAAAATATATAATAACAGGCAATTTAAAGTACTAATTTGTGCAGTTCTTAAAATAAAATGTTAAAAAAAAATTAAGACAAAAATGTTGATTATATTAAAGATTTGGAATGAACACCATGTTTTGCTCTATACCGAACTTTTGTCCCAAAAGCATTGTTTGCGTTTTAGAATCAAATGTATAAGCTAGTGTTTTGAAAATTCAAAAATAATTTACTATGACATTCATTTTCGTATAGCCAGTGCAATTTGAACTTTTACAATGGTAATTTCCATTTTCTGGTTAAGTTGGCAACACAATTCAGTACAGTTTAATTGTGGTATAGGTTAGTGTAGCGATAAATAAATATTTACACAGATAAGTAAATAGACTAGGTAGCCGATTGGTGATTATTTGTATTGTATTATGATAAGTGAAAAACTGCTGCGTAATGAATACGGCACAACACACGTTACCTAGGCTAGGTTTACTGTCCGTAGTGTAACGTTTAACAGTTGGTAAACATGATCCCGCCTGCAAGGTTAGCACCAGTATAACCAAACAATGGTGAGTTGCTTTCGTTAATTTAAATAACTATTAGCCAGTGGATTTATGTTTTTATTAAATAAAATAATCTTACCGTTAATTTTATTGGTAAACATTTGTTTCACTTACATAGTGTCGTTTGTAAATGATTTGTATGATACCGTGATACCAGTATCGATACTTTTCTGTCGGTGACTAGTATTTTTTTACTCGATATTTTTACTAGTATCAGTAATAGTAGCAAGGTAAATTATTTTGTTAAGCTGAAAGAACATTGTCGCCGGCCTCGGGAAGTTCGAATCTGAGATCTCTTACCCAGAAAGTACCATTAATCCATCCCGAGATGACCAGAGTGTAATGTACGCTGTAAACGCGTTCCTAACTCGTCCAGTACCTACAGAACCTATATATTTATAGCTCATAAAGTCTAATGAGTAACTAATTAGGTTATGTCCATATTATAATTACTTGGACTTATTTTTTTGTATATCCATATATTATTTATGTAAGTATTAGTTGCATGTAGGTGACATTTTCATTTACTGTTTTTGTAAGTACATAATACATTTCTTACTTTTATTGGTTTTAGGCCTACGTATGTGCATTTATTTTTCGGTGACCTTTTTGTTATTTGGTTTTATTAATTTAATGTTTTGTTTTTAATATGACGTAAATAGATACAGTAGGGCCTACTATGTAAACCACGGTAAATAGAATACACGGTAGGGACTACTGTGGGTATGCGCAATAGACTACCGCGCGCGTGACGTCAGGGAATCAAACTCTTCACTGCTACTATATGTAGTTTCCCGCTAAACAATTTGATGGTCTGTAAATGTAGTTGGAGATTCGGTGTGTTTATTTAATCTGTAGGTGTTGTGTTTTAAATGAAAGGTGTCAACAACAATACTGCACGATAATTTTGTTTTGTGTTCGAGGTTTAATAAATATAAGAAAAGTTTTTAAGTATGTTTTGAATCCTAAAAAATACATAATGTATTTTGTTTAGTATTGTATGATGGCTGGCTATATAGCGTATAGAGTCAAGAAAAAAAATCGTCTCAACTTTTGTATACGGTCATCCAACAAACGAGTGCCATAATAATCAAAGGGATTGGCTGTCAACTTTGTCAATGTGCTATTTATTTATTTACTACCAAATTCCTATTATGTATAAAAATATATACAAAAAAGGACCTAAAGGGGCATGAAAGCCTGTACATAGGTTGGTCCTTTGTAATTTAATTTATTGCTAATTTTTTATTCCAGATGTATGTTTTCACAGTCAACCAAATAATTGTCAAGGAACATCCTCAGATACGTAATTCATAGTGTGATGTGCTTTTAACTTTCAAATAAAAAATAACTCTTGAATTTTTCAAGCTATGGATCTATAATTTACTTTAATATTATGTAATATTGTAAAAAGTTTCTGTTTTGACAATGAGCGAATTCAGTAAGTAAATTAATTAATAGCGTTAATAATGTTATACAAAAGGAATTATTATTTTAATTATTATAATACAGTTATTAAAACTAACATTATAAACTGTTTTCTACTAAACACTACGTCTGAGTTTGACCCGATGACGCGCCATAGCCGGCAAGTGGTGGGAGGACATGCGCGTGGCCTATACCTTGTATTCTATATACCTTGATGTAAACTATCAATTAAATTTCTTATTTCTTTCGATACTTTATTCGATAAATCATTTTCGATTTCCCAAAAGTACCGATACTTCTGATATTTCACCCGTAGTGGTGCCATACGTATTCGTTACGTCTGATAACAAAAGTGAACTATTATTAATGAATAAATAACAGTTTTAACGTTATTTATCCAAGTTCATGATACAAATATGCGAAGAGCATTGTTACGTGGTACACGAATAGGCCACAAAAAGGAAACTCTTCGCCTTTGGCTACAAAATTGAAAGTAACTAATATAATATGAACAGAATAAATACCAAAACAAGTCAACTTACTTTATCCAACTGTACGTATTGATAATGAAGCTACCGTCTTCAGAGGGATTCCAAAGATACCAAATCAAGTTACTTCTGTTTGGTATAATTGGTATAATTCTGAAGATGGTAGTTATGATGTTACCGGAGTGTACATCAGGATAAAGTAAGTTGGCTTGTTCGGTATTTATTCTGTTCATATTACATTAGTTACTTTCCATTTTGTAGCGAAGGATATTCTTTTTTGTATTAATAAAAATTAAAGTAAAACGAGTACGAGTTACTTAACGTTCATACTTTATTGCAGTTAGAAGCTTACGGAAGTAACTGCGTCTCGAACCTACGACCTTGAGACTAGTATTAGCACATCGACCACCAAGTAAAACGAGTCCAAGAACCAAAACATTCACCTACGGTATATGTATAGTTTTTCAAAAACTTGATAGGCCCTTCCTGATTTAAGGAGTGCACTTAATAGCCTATACTAACTTTGTTACAGTTAATGGTTTTTTTAACATTCAAAATAAGAACTTTTTAAAATATTTTCAACCGTTTTCACTTTTACATTGTTTTTGGGATTTTTTATCTATGAAAAATTGTCCTTTTTAAAATGTTCGGGGTGTTCCCGTAATGTTCTGACATTAACTGAGGAAGTGAAAAACAGTTAAAAAAATCTTATTTACAGTGTCCGGAAACGCATCTTTTACCAGCTGTCCTCCATTTTTTTTTTTTTACCAAACTAGTTCAAAGAACAATAGACCTCGCACTATATTATTAACCGTGTCAGTTAGGATATGTAGAAGTTTTAAAAAATATAAAAGTTTTTTCACACATCATCGTGTAGGCCCAACAAACGTGTCAGGATATGTCGTATTCTTTAAAAAAATATAAAGGTTTTTTCACGCATCACTGTGTTAGACCTAACAACCGTGTTAGTTAAGTGACTCTTTAAAAAAAATATAACGGTTTTTTTCATGCATCACCTTATTAGGCCCAACAACCGTGTCAGTTAGGTTATAAGTACTATTTAAAAAAAATTAATAAAGTTTTTTTTAATGGATCACCGTGTTAGGCATAACAACCATGTTAGTTAGCTTATGGAGTATTCTTTTAAAAAACTATAAAGTATTTTTCACGCATTACCATGGTAGACCTAACAACCGTGTCAGTTTATGTTTCAGTCCTATTTCAAAAAAATAAAGGTTTTTTTCACATATTACCGTGATAGGCCCAACAACCGTGTCAGTTAGGATATGTAGTATTCTTTAAAAAAAATATAAAGGTTTTTCACGCATCACCGTGTTAGGCCTAACAGCCGTGTCAATTAGGTTATATAATATTCTTTAAAAAGTAAAGGTTTTTTTTACACATCACCGTGATAGGCTCAACATCCGTATCAGTTATGTTATGTAGTATTCTTTAAAACATTATACAGGTTTTTTCACGCATCACCGTGTTAGGCCTAACAACGATGTCAGTTAGGATATGTAGTATTCTTTAAAAAAATATAAAGGTTTTTCACACATCACAGTGTTAGGCCTAACAACCGTGTCAATTAGGTTATGTAGTAAAAAAAAAAAAAGGTTTTTTCACCATCACCATCATAGGCCCAACAACCGTGTCAGTTGGGATATGTAGTAGTCTTTAAAAAAAATATAAAGGTTTTTTTTCATGCATCACTGTGTTAGGCCTAACAACCGTGTCAGTTAGGATATTTAGTATTCTTAAAAAAAATGTAAAGTTTTTCACGCATCACCGTTTTAGGCCTAACAGCCGTGTCAGGATATATAGTAGGCTATTTTAAAAAAAAATATAAAGGTTTTTTCATGAATCACCTTGTTAGGCCTAACAACCGTGTCAGTTTGGTTATGCAGAATTCTTTTAAAAAATTGGTTTCTTATCACCCAAAACCCGTGTTAGTCGTATTTTTATTGTTTCACCGATTTACAACACGTTACTGATTTTTGCCTGGTACCAATTTTGAGGTTATGTTGGTCACTTTTATTTTAGATTTTATCGTACTTCTCGTGCTTTCATATTTTGGATTCTTGCTCTTGGGCACATAATAAAGCATTTTAGTAACAAAAATATCGAAAAATATAGGTTATGCTACACTGCATTTTTGCTATTTTTTCATGTAATGTAATTACACAAATATATATACTACCTTACAATTGGCACTCTGTGTAGGGAATTTTTTACATTTAATATTGAAAATTCAACACAAAGTAACAAATTAAAGTCAGTTTTGAAAAAAATTTCAACTAAAATATGAAAATGTTACATTAAATTAAGATATACAACGCGCTCCACGACAGCGCTTGTAAACTTTTCAGCCAATTTAATCGATAACCGTAATATTTACGAAATACATTATTGGAAATGTTATTATTCTTCACCATGCAAAGGTCAGAATTGTGATAGGTCTTGCCGTTCAGCCAGTATTACAGAAAATAACCGACAACTAAACTCTCAACGCTAAATCAGGCCTGCCATTTTGAAACGGAAGTGAATGGAAAAGAATCATAGGGCCTAAATCATACCTTCTTATCAAATTTCAAAACATTCGGTCAATGCGTTTGGCCAAATTTGCGTAACAAACACAAACCAAATGCCGAACGTACGAGTTGAAAAGTACCCACGCTTCGCTTTGGTCAATAATTTACTTACTAATATTATCACACGTACTTTGCTAACAACTTACACCGGGCCCATTGTCCAGTAGTAACTGAAAGTACCGTTGAATAAAAACAATGTTTTATGTGATCATTGTTCGAAATAGAAATTTTCGATTCTTCCTGAAAGCAACCCTTAAAAAATGACAACTCCGGTCCGGAATATGTTGTCAAAAAGCCAAATAATTTAATTTTTTTCAAAATTGCCTCATTACATAATTCTCCAAAAATGTAGTTGTAAATTTTATATTGGAGACTTTTCGTAAAAAAATTTATTGCGGTAAAATTTGTACACTATTTTGCGAGTCTGTAAAATTCTGATATTGTGTAGGAGAACAGTAAACTGCAGTATGACACATCTAATCTGTTTCAGATTGAGAAAACGTTTATAGGCCTATTAGACTAGACCAGGCTACGTACAAGTACTGTAATCCAGTTTGACAGAGCCGCAACTTTGTACCGTGGCCGCGAGAGATAGAGCACGACCTTGGGCTGACTCGTATTTCTCACACATTATGGGGGACGTTTACGAGGCGCGGACCACACACTTGTACTGTATTTTAACATTTTAAAAGCCATTCGAAATCTTTAAGAATTAAAATTTACATAAAATGTTTATAGCCGGTAATAGATTGTCACCCTAATATCACTTCACTTTTGAAACAATATTTCAAAATCCTATTCACAGTTTTTATTGTCGGACGTTTGATTGACAGACCGTGATACGGGTATTTACAGCGATATATTGCTGGCGACTAGGTTTGATTGATTCGTTACGCCAACTTGCTGGCGTAATAATACTACGGATGGATAGGGCGCCAAATTTTTGGAAGTACGGTTACAAATTTTGTGCCGATTATTGAAGCGACACTGCACAACGTGGCATACACGCTTTGTTTATAGAATTAATGTCTGCTGTAAATAATCTTTCATATATTATTACGCCAAGCATTCCGATCGGTTCTGTACCAAAAATAAGGACCCGCGTTTTTCAAACTACATATACGGGGTGCGTACAAGTCCGTCAAAACACCGGGGACTCCACGCCTCATACGTTTTCATTTTAACGCTTTACAATAAAATAAAACCGACAATTCCAGGAGCAGTACAAAGTGTTTCCGTGAGAGTGCAGCACAATGCAGGCATAGGTGACAAATAATTGTGTGTGTACCAAAACAGCTGATTGCTAAAAAAAACATTGTTGAAACTAATAATTAAATAATTGCTGTATTCAAGACTTAAATAACTATTGACCGAATCAGTTTTGAAAATATAATTAGTAAGACAATCTTGCCGCCTCGGTGACCTAGTTGATAGCGTATTGGGCTTTCACCCCGAGGATCCGGGTTCGATTCCCGACCAAGGCTTGGCATTTTCATACGCAATAAATCATCCCACCGTCTGCATTAGCCCAAGTGTGCACAGTAGTCGGAAGTTAAAAAAAAAATAGACCTGTTCTAATATGTAGATATTATTAAAGACTCTGCTTTTATTAAATTGTAAATACTGTAACTTTAAATTCAAATGTAGAACAAAGTAAGGCTTATTATATTAAATATCCTGAATATAATGAAAGACATTGGTTTATTAACAGATCATATAAATTGTAAGTATAACTATGACGTATAATTTAACAGAAGTTCATATTGACAAGAAATAGTATGGTTTTGCGTCGATTTTACTTTGGAAGGTGAAAGTAGGCCTACTTACATTGTTGTATATTATTCATTTCTTTTTCCCATTAATTAACTATGAAGAGTCCCACAGTTCTACCAGTAAGTAGGCTGGTAATAAATATTTACAGAATAAGTTACCCCACTTGTATTTTCAACAAATTGAAATGTAAAGTTTATCTTTTACGTGATGGTTCTAAGTAGCCAATTAATGAATTATATAATTACATGTTTCAGAATACGTAAAAAATGAGGAATTTAGGAGACAATTCAAAAGTTGGAAATTTATAACATAGTAATTTTAAATGGAATTCCACTAGTAAAAATTTGTTGACATAAAATTAAGGCGTAATTTAAAAACAATATTAATACGACGGCGTGCACATGAATGGTTCATTTATTCATAACTTTGTAAGTTATAATTAAGCAGTTTATAACGGTTTTTAATAACACTCTAATACAATATTGTAACTGCGTTTTGTAAACTAGGAATGAACGAATCCGATAAATAAGTGCAATAGTATAGGCCCTAATAAAAGTGAGTAGTAGGAATTATTATAGGGCGTAAGTGTGTGTTAGACTCGGATACCGCGAGGGACGTCTAAATCCTCTCAATAGGTGCAGCTAGTATTTATAGGGCGTAAGGTTTTAGTGTTGAATACAGGTCTTTCTTCATGAGTAATTTTCTCATTGTTGCGTAAACATTAGAAAACCCCAAAGATCATTTAGGATACAATATTTGAATAAGGATAAAGAGCAGTTCTGCATGAGTGATTATGGGAATATTACAATACTTCGACAGTTAACCTCTAGTCAATTATTTTAAAATTTTTATTTACACATCTTTCTGAAAGTCAAGTTTTTTAAATAAATGTGTATACAGTATATATAAAAATTGCGATAGGAAGCGATGGGCTAGAATTTTGAGCAGTACATTTTTTTCTATTTTATACGTTTTTGAACATCTGATTTTACAGTCAAAATCAACATTAAAACTAGCATACATTTGTATTTAAACATTTTAAATTCCATTTTAAATACGAAAATGAACTCTTAACAATATCAGGTTCTGTTTTGTATTTTCAGTTAAATGTGAAAATTTTTAATGCAAATTTGTTCAAATTTTAAAGTAGATCACCTTGGGTAAATCCGATTTTGAAAATAGTCAAATAACATAAAAAATATGATTTTTCAAGACAAGAAATGTCCACCATTTTGAAACTGTTGAACGTATTTTACTGCCTAACGAATTGGTGTAAGCTGTTATAAAAATGGTTAAATCAAATTTAAAATAAATGGTTTTGAATAGAATCACAATGACGAACGTGAGAGTGCTAAAGCACACACAGATCATTTTCCGAAGAGATATCAAACTGTGTTCTTTGGTCAGGATCGACGCTCACTTCAAGATCTCGGGTCTTGGTATTCTAAAATAGTTATGTCCAAATATGTGCTATAATAATAATAATAATAATACAAATTTTTAATTGAAAAAAGTTTACTTAAGTTAACAAATCACGGAGGCATATGTGTCAAGGCAAGACACATATGAAGAGTTATCTGATTAGATTTCCCCTTTACGTGCAATATCAATCCATTGAGGTTTCGCTTTTACATTGTACTAGGAAGAGTGAAAAGACATTTCCTTTGGAAGTGAGCGAACAAACATAGAAGAAAAGAATTTTCACTGGCGAACATAACCATAGATCCACGTCTGTACAATCCGTCATTCTATTCCCCGCTGATTTTGGGAATATAGATTGCGTTGCAATCGTATCCTTTAAACAAAAAACTGTTCCGTCATGAAACACATTTACATGTAACAGATTTTGATTGTAAAGTTACAAAACGTTTTGTTGTACGTAATGCTAGGAACTTGAGTCTTAAGGAGTGTTACAGGCAAAGGTAATCCTATTAAGAGAGACAAGAGACGATTCGTTTTAATTTGATATTGAAAGGACGAAGCCTGAAATCCTATACAGTATAGTGGTTGATAAGACGGTACAGAAGCCATACGCAGTGCTAGAAACCTTACAAAGAAAAAAAACTGATCGTGAAACATAGGCTACGATCACTTTCTTAGCTGCTTCTCACCCCTCTTGTCATTTCCTTTCCTTTCCTTTCCGTTCTGTTCTACAGCACTGATTTCCAGTTTACATGGGATGAGCGGTGTAAACGTGTATTGCAATATGTGTAGCCTATACTTAGTTGGTAGGATTCACTGTCCGCAACTGTCTGCCAGCTGTACACGTCTGTGTAGGAACTGAGAGGCTAAGGCGTGAAACAGTGTCTTCCAAAAGCGACTTGTCAGAATTATTTCCTAATGATGAATGAGTTTTTTCTCAAACGTAGGTTATAATAAACAAATTATGAGTGAGATAATTTCGCCTAAACCGGTTACTAACGCCAAGGTCTTACTTAACTCGCTTAAACTGTAACAGTCCCTTGTAGGATCAAACTGTGATAAAAATGTGTAATTAATAATTTTTAAATTTGTTCGTATAACAACAATAAGGTTCAATTTTTGTGTTGCATTATTTGAGAACAAATATTTTAAGAGAATTATAAAAAACAGTAGACCTACCATTATATTTCTCATTAATACGACAGCGCTCGTAACATTTTCCGCCAATTTAACCGGTAATCGTAATATTTATGAAAAATCTTACTGGACCAACATTATTGGAAATTATGCTCTTTCTCCGTGAAGCTGTCAAAATTGTGATAGGTTTTGCCGTCCAGCCAGTATTACACGAAATAACCAACAACTACACTTTAAAAGTTACA